>VXAD01011231.1:241618-276727 GCA_013399195.1 Dicrurus megarhynchus | reverse complement strand
AAAAAAAAAAAAAATAGAGAGGATGGGTTAATACAGTTTAAGAGGGCACAAGGCAGGTGAAGTGACTTGCCAAATGTGACCCACCAGCGAAAGATCCTCTTAATTACAAATAAAGAAAGTAACCCAGTGAAGTAAATTAAGTTTTACCACACTCCTGATCACTCCACCATACAGTTCAAAGACAAAGCCTGTGTTTTTTGCCTTGGTTTGACCAGTGTCAATCAGCAATCGAAGAAGGAACCCTTGGACATGTCTAAAACCAACAAAATGACCAACTGCTGTAGAAGATAAGCCAAAATCCTTGGAGGAACTTTGTTATGGAGTTGAAAATGAGAACTATTCTGCTACAAACAGAAAGAAATTACTTTGATCCATTAAAATAGGTAAAGTTGAGAGCATTTCCACAGTGAGGCACCAAAGACAGAGGACCAAAGGGTAAGCTGGCATAATTCTAGTCAGGACCCACTGGGGCACCCTCCTGCAGCAGCTGGAGCTCATCATTTTGTTGCATGGGACTCGCTGACTGATGTCCTCCCCTCTGGAGGTGCTTGACAGGCCTCCTGTGAACCTTTGAGCTGCCAGATCTGGCCATGCAGAGGCAACGTGCTGGCTCAGACCTCCACAGCTGCTTCCAGCACGGAGCTGCCTCATGGCTTGGGGAAGGACACCATCCCAGCCATGCTGCTGGCCAGGGCAAGGAGCCCTTTCCTCGCTAGAGGGGCTGGGGAGGGTCACCTGAGCTCTGCAGGCACAGGAGTTGGAGGCTCAGAATGAGATTGGAGGGGGTGAACTCTGCCAGTGGATTTCCCAACCAGCTTCAGCCGGTGCTGTGCAAGCATTTTGGTGCTCGCCCCACGCTGACCTCTCCTCCCTGTGTGGTCTGTGTGACACACTGCCAGATGCAGCACTGCTGTAGTCCAAAGAGCAGTTCAAGGTTATTAAAAGAAAAAAAAAAAAAAAAAAAGAAAAAAAGGGGGGGAGAAAGAAAAAACCCCCTAGCTCTCTCTTCTGAGAATGGGATGGTGCCCAACAGATGCAATGAAAAGAAATTAAATGGTGCTAATTTGTTGATTGCTTACACTGCCATGAGCATGGCAGATTACATAGCAAATTTATAACCTGACTGCACTCCAGCTGAAAAATCACAGTGTTTGGAAGAGAAAAGCCCCATAAGAGTGCTGCTGTGCTACTTAACTGCTTTTTCAATTGTTATGACCCACCTCCATGCCTGTTTTACAAGACATTTCATTTTCCTCTTCTGCTCCAGTTTAACAGGTGCCTGGTGCAGGAAAAGGAAAAGGAAATGAGGCAAATGTGGAGGAGGACAGAGGCAGAAAGGTGGGTGGAAGCAGGGCAAAGGGAAACAGAGGCATTATTTGAACAATGCTCAGAGTTGACATTTGCAGGGTTTAACCTGTGACAAAAGCTCCTTCTTGGGGGCAAGGGTGGACCTGTGGGCCTCAGAAGGAAAGCAATGTTGTTGTAGGAAGCAGAGAGGAAGGGGCCAGTGCTCTGGCTCTTCTATTTGCTCATCAGGCTGGAGGAAATAAGATTTCCTCATGTTGAAGGCCAGCAGCAAAGGGAAAAAGCAGCAGAGAGGACTTGTTCCTCTGGTGTGTCTCTGGGCATCAGACTGGCTGCTCAGGAGGCCAGGATGACTCCCACGTGCTTTCTCTTTGAGGGCTGCAAGACACACAGGCAAAGAGAAAGCCTAAAAACCAGTGATGTTGTACTAACCAGGGGACAGCATCACTTGAAAGCTCCCCTTTTATTTTAAAAATGTGCTTATGAGCTCCTAACACCACCAGGAATAAAGACAAAACGTGGGAGTGCCTAAACACAACAAAGGGAATCTTTTATGGGAACAGCCTCAAATATGGAGGGAAGCTTTCTAGTGAACGTCCCAGTGGGAGAAGTGGTATGAGCACTACTCTTCCTTATCTGCACCAGCAATTCCAACGATCAAGTGGGAGGATCAAGAGGAACTCACCATTTCTGCCAGTAAGGGTTTGGCTGTCTTGCAGATGGGACAGGAGGACTCCAAAATAAATGACCTTCAGAATCAATCAGTGTTAATCACATGCATGTGTAGGAAGGTATTGCTAAGAGCCTGTAGTAGGAAGCAACTCTGAGTTACCCCGCCTAGAGCAGATTGTTAGTGAGTTGTGAGCTTATTTGCTTTTCCCTGCCTTCACCCCAGGATAAAAAATTGAGCAGCTCTTGCCTCTATTCTGGCTCTTTCTCATTTGCTCCCTCCCCTGCAAGCTGGCTCTGCTGAGCAACCTGCAGCACTGGTGATCCCAAAGCCACGTTTGTCTCCCCTCTTCATCCTGTTGCCTGCAGGAGTGCCAGGTTCTGGCTAACAGGCTGCTGTGCCTGAGTACTTGTGAAACGGAGAGGCTGTGCCAAGGAATAGGCAGGATGTCTGAAAACTGAGCACACGGATCAGTGTTTGGCCCTAAATAAGGACATAAAATATTGTATGATGTGTGAGTGTTAGAACTGACCCAAGTTTTCGCATTCTGAAATCCTGAGGGGAATTACTAATCTAATTACTTTTCTAAGGGGGAAGAAAAAGCAGGGGAAGGTGTCCTTCAAAAATGTGAACAATTTCTATGCACCCTGCTTAGCATCCTGTGCAGATGAGGGGTGCTCTGCACAACCCATGCTGGGTCTTGATTAGGAGTAGGTGGTGACTCTGGCGTTGGACTGAGACCAAGGCAAGGCCAGGGGTCATGTTCACAGTCACCAGCACTGGGTTTTACAGGCTGCTCTCTGTTTGATCTCATAAGGTTTTCCCTACCTGGTATGCTGGCAGTTTTGCAAGACAACATTTTTCTAACCTCTTGGAAGACTTTCAGGAATTTCCACAGGAAAAAAAAAAAAAAAAGAAAAAAGAAAAGAAAAACAAACAGGTGGCCAGGCCCTGGAGCTGCACTGCAGGAAAAATGACAGAGGGGAGTTTGGAAGGTTCGCATCTGGAATTCAGGGAGGTGTCCTGACAGTGACAGCACGGGCCTGCAGTGGTGAGGTGGCCTCGTCTGCATGGCTTTGGGCAAATTGCTTCCTCCTTGGGCCAGCTGTGCTGGCCTAGGCTGTCTGTGTGCCAGAGCTGTGTCTTAGCAGATATTGGCGTGGCCACTGACCCCTGGTCTCAGGTGGTGGCTCTGTGGCCACTCTAACACACAGAGAAAGAGCAGTGCAGAGCCCCATCCTTCCCAGTTAGTCACATTGGGGTCATGGGAAGGAAAGAATCCCTGAGCTTCTGAGCATCCCAGCTGAACTGCAAGAAGAGTATTTGATGAGTTCACTGCTATTCACCCAGGCTGCAATCCCCCAAAAAAGCAGATCTACATGCATACAAAGCTGAAGGTATCATTAAGGCAGTGAAGACATCATTAGGATAACCTCACTTAAAAAAGTTTCATGAAACTCCACAAGGGTCCTTTGCCCAAATTTGCTCCACTCAGCTGCTTCCTTTTTACAGCCAAAATAGCATGGCTAAGCCCCAGGAGGAGGTGCAGGGTGAGGGGTGAGAACAAATTCTCTTGGAGCACAGGACATCCTATGAATGACTCTCCTACCAAAAATAAGCCCAGGACATCCAGCACATGAGAACATCTTGGACCTAAGGGTGTAAGTGTATCCCAGGACATTTTTCCAGCCACCAGTGCCTACAGAGATGTAAATGGCTTAGAGAGGGCCTCTGCTTTACCTCTCTTGATTGTTAGCAGGAAAGGCAAATTGAAGCCTGATTTACCTGGGAGGTGAAACAAAACAAGCGCAGTGTTTTTTTAATAACATTGCTTTCCATGGTGTGAACCTCACCAGAAGGTTTTGAGCCACCAAGCTGCAATGGCTGTAAGAACAGATGGAAGGTATCACTCCTGAGCTGGAAGCTGCCATCTCCCATTAAGCAGCTGTCTCCACTGCTCTGCTCCTGCTCTGCAGCAGAGTTAGCTAAGAATAATATTCCCACAAAATCTGTAGCAGCTGAGTAAGACACATCCAGGCATTCCTACACTGAGTGTGGCTCTATCAGCACGGCAAACAATCAATTCTTACTTCAGCTTAAGAACTGAACAGCATTTTGTGGAAAAAGTAAACAAGCAGGAAAAGCAGAGGGGATAATTAAGTGATGCCATGCTGATTCATGAACACCCACACGTCCATGACTAAGAGGTCAAGAGTCCAGAAATATGAGGCCTGGAGGCTTCAGTTTTGACTTCACAGTTACCAGGGTGTAAAGCACAGGCTCTCAAGAGTGAGGTGGGGAAAGAGTGGAGCTCTTACTAAACCAGAGAAAGAGGACTGTGTATGGCACAGCATTTATATTTCCATTCCTTATCTCTCTCTTCCTAGAGAAAGAGTGTACCAGATTTCTTCTTGTCTTCCAGGAAGAAAAGCATGCAGGAATCACACATGTGACAGCATGAGGCCAACCTGGATAGTGAGCAATTCTCTTGTGCTCCATCTTTATCCAGACCTCCAACTCTAGCTGTCTAAAATAGGATACATCTTCCTCTGCGGCGAGCCAACCCTACTGCATACCAAACCAAACCCAGTGGCAGCTCTAAAAGGCACATTCCAATCAAATCTGTCATTATCTCAAGCCCTTTGTGCCCCAATTTGGGTGCCAAAAAGGACTGCCAGCGATCACACAGCTGCTGGCTCACTCCCCCACCAGTGCAATGGGGGAAAAGTGGAAGAGCAAAAGTGAAAAAACTCATGGGTTGAGACAAAGGCAGTTTAACAGGGAAAGCAGAAGCAAGACAAGAAATTAATTCCCTGCTCCCCATGGGCGGGCAGGTGTTCAGGCACCCCCAGGAAAGCCGGGATCCATCACTGGTGGCTTGGGAAGACAAACGCCATCACTCCAAAGGTCACCCTCTTCCTTCTGCCCCAGCCCTGGGTGCTGAGCCCAACACCACATGGTCTGCAGTATCCCTTGGGTCAGATGGGGTCAGCTGTCCTGGCTGTGCCCCCTCCCAGGTCCCTGTGTCCCCTCGCTGGCAGGGCGTTGTGAGGGGCAGAAAAGCCTCGTTGTGCAAACACTGCTCTTCAATAACGAAAACATCCCCATGTTATCAAGGCTGTTTACAGCAGAGATCCAAAACACGGCCACACACCTGATACTGAGAAGGAAATTAATTGTGTTCCAGCCAAAAGCAGCACAAGGAGATTGCCATACACCGGGTATCACAGGTACACTCTTCCCCAGCTGTCCTTACATGTGCTTTTTTCCGTGGCATTCTGCAGCAAGTTAAATTGCCCACTTTTTTTTTTTCTGACAGAGGGTATTTTGTACTACCTTGCATTTACTCCAGGTAAAAGCATCCAAACAGGCCATCAACACAGAGCATGACAACTTGTGACCCTGGTAGCTTTGGGTTACTGCGCCACTGAGTAAATGGAAATTCATCTTGATGCCCTGTCCTGGGAGTTCTGGTAGATGAAGCAGGCATTGTTGTGTTGATTAACATACCCTTTTGTGCCTCTGAGAATTTCTTCATGACTGAAAGGGCTAAAATCTGATTCCTCTGCAGGAGGTTACCACCCACATTATGGGAGAAGGAGATCAGAGCATGTCTCTGCACCTCTGCTGCTCTGTTCCTGGTCAGGGATTTATTTTTGTCTGTCAGCAAATGTGCTGGGCAGTGAACGGTGGTGGCTGAGACAAAGGCACATGCCCCTTCCTGCTGCCCCTTTCCACAGAAGGAGAAAACCTTTGGTAGCAGGAGAATGAAAGTGAGCAGCACCTCGACACTTGCCCAGCAAGGATGGAGGAGGGGCCACCAGTCAGATCCAGACAAACAGTTTCTGAATAACAGACAAGTGTCAGGCAAGAACAGTGCAGAGGGCCAGAGAATAAATGGTTGGATTGCCTGGATACTGCACGTTAAGCAGTGCAAGATGCCCTGGAGACCCAGCTGACTTCCCTCAGAGTTTTTTTGTACTTATTGTTGTAAAAAAACAGCTGAATCTTCACCACTGTCTCCTGCTCAAGAACTCTTTTGCTCTAAATAGACAATTACTGATGCCTCCGAAAAGTTCTGCTGAATGTGTTACTTTGACAAATATTGTGAAAGATGATTTCATTACCACTGATGTGTGGTTAGAAAGAAATACCCCACAATCTATCCAGCTTAATCTGCAGCCACAATTTGCCAGACAGATGCAAATTCCAGATTTGCAGCTGCGGAAGTGAAACCAGAGTTCGGTCAGAGGCAGCCACTGAAAGAGCTGTGCAGTGCTGTTAGACCTGCACTTGCTGTATGGTGAGCCCAAACTTTCAGTGCATTTCCAGGTGCTGCAGAGTACAAAAGGCAGCACAACCCAAATGGGGCAGGACAGGAGCAAATATCAGAACATGCTTTTTCCCCAGTACTGTTTTATTAAAAATATTTTATTGTAGAAAAAACTACATAGCAGTCAGAGAAGTCAGCAAGTTTGGGGTTAGAATTGCATCAAAACAACCTACTCTCTTTCAGTTTGAAGCCATTCCCCTTGTCCTGTCACTCCAAGCCCTTGTAAATAGTCTCTCTCCATCTTTCTTGTTGGCTTCTTCAGGCACTGGAAGGGGCAATTAGGTCACCCTGAAGCCTCCTCTTCTCAAGGCTCAACAAACCCAATTCTCTCAATTTTTCCTCACAGCGGAGCTGCTCCCTCCCTCTCGTCAGCTTGGTGGTCTCCTCTGGAGTGGCTCCAACAGGTTGATGAGCTTGCTGTGCTGGGGAAGAGGAAACCACAAAGGAAACCTGCACATACAGAGCAAATTAAGGAATGCTGTCAAGAATTCCAGGTGGGAATTCTGGGGCAGTTCCTCACTGGCTGTTCTTCACTGTACTGATAGCACAGTGCCCTCTGAAAGCACCACCCCAGACTACCCTTCCACAGCAGTGTCCCCTCACTGGAACACCACAACAGCGCTGTCATCCAGCACTGAGCTCACCCGCAAGGCTGTGCTGTGTCCCACCCTATTCCTCACCCCTGTGCAGCCTGCAGGCTTTGCTTGTTCTTCTCTGCTCAGAGTGGGATGTTGCTGAGGTCAGACTCGTTACTTCACTGTACTCTGCAGTGCAGGCATCCCCCAGAGCAGTCCCCACTGCTTGCAGCTCTCAGCACACACACATCTGCTTCTCTGATCAGGAAAATGAAACAGCAGAGTTATCCCACGGTGAGATCTCCGTGAGAGGTGAGAAGTGCCAAGGTATGTGGAGGCATGAACTGAGGCCTCTGCTGCAGTCTACAGACAGCCTTTATTGTGATGTTGTAATTTACATCAGTTGCCTCTACCTGCTGCAGCTTCTTTTTAAACACACCTGCCAAATGTCCTTCATCTGAACAAAAACTACATCCCTGACAACAGCATAGCAACATGTCAAAATGTGAGCCTCTTCTGTCTCATGAACTTCTTGGTGAATTCCAGCTCCATTGGTGAGGATGCACCAGCATGGGAAACCATCACCACCCAGTCAGAGATGCTGGCAGAAATGACCATGGTTTGTCTATCCAGCTAACCTTTCCTGTTTCACTAAAATCTGCTAGATAAGGTCTCAGGCCTCATATGCTATCAGTTTCCACTTAAAAGGAGCACTGAATTTTGTCCTGCTGATTCTTGCCTAGTATACCTAGTAGTGCACACCTTTCCATTCAGTGCTTTTAGTTAGAATTTGTTAAATTCCAGAGTGTTCAAATTCAACACTAGCTAGGCAGTCCATAGCTGTGAATCAGATTTCCACTGATTCTAGGACATCCCAACATCTGAGGATCTGACCTTTTAAGCTGACCATATTTGCCCTTCTAGGTCTGCCTGAGTAAAAGCAGAGAGTTTTTTCTTTCCACTTTGGGAATTCTGTCCTCTTTGAACTGTTTCTGAAACCACTCCTGGGATAAACAAGAGTATTTCATATGGGTAAGATATGACTTTTCCCTAACAGCCAAATTAAGATGTGTTATCTGATGAAATACAAGGCCTGATGCTTGCTACATGAGAACAATACCTATTTTAAATGCCAATTCATAACATCTTTACTATAAATCACTTGGACCACTGCAATGTCTTGTTTTTGTTCCCGTATAAAGGTCAAAGTGTCGTAGTGAACAGAAGTTCTCTACAAATACTAGGAGCTAATACTCTGCATGACTAAATGCTTGACAGAAAAAACACATCACTTAGAGCAGACCTGGACAGAGCAGCAGAGTTTATAAAAATCCTGGATCAGACTTTTTGATATGCCTGTCTGAGGGCAGCATGCCTGAAGGGCAGCAGAAGTGACACAAATGGCTTTTTGCCAGCGTCTCACACTGTATCTTCCCCACAAGTTTATCTCAGACCTCATCTTATCTAAAAGGCATGAAGGCTTATGACTCTAAAAACATGTGTGTTTGTGTCTTAGTGCAGTCTTGAACTCCCAGGCATTTGCTGCTTTTCAAAAAAAAAAAAAAAGAAAAAGCCATACAAATGACAAAACAAACAAACAAAAAAGAAGGGCCCAGTTTTGATCTCACATTTATTTTAATCTTCACAAAATTCATGGTTCAGAAGAGACATAGGGGAGGCCTAACCAGGATTATTGGGGTGTTTGTTGCTTTATGGCACTATTTAGAATAGTTTTATCAGGAAGGCTGAACACTAAATTGTATTGCAGGCAGCTTCCAAGAGCAACTTTTTGTTTTAGGACCATAAAAGGCAAAAATAAACTGCCTTCTTCTGTGTGATCAAAGACCCAGCATAAAAAGTGTCAGGAGGACCTTAAATGCCAGTTCCTGTACTCCCAATGTGTGTATCTTGGACTTTGTCCAGTGTGGGAGCAAGATGGACTTTTATTTTTATTTTCCTTTTAAATGGGAGAAAGCTGCCAAAATACATAAGGAGAAGGATTAGAGCCAGTTGCTTTTTGTTGGTTCTTCGGTGGGAACACTGCCAGGCAAAGCCGTATGCTGAATTCCCAGGGAATTTCGCTCTCAAAAGCCAGCTTCTGGATTTCCCTCATTTGGGAAGCCCTCCCTGAAAGGGATATTCATATCTAGGAATCAGCTCAATGCAGAATTGTTGTACTGGCAAATTGGCTGCTATCTATTCAAATGCTGCTCTGCATAGAAGCCTTTGCTGGTTTTGTTTTTGGTTTTGATTTTGTTGGGTTTTTTTGTTTTTTTTTTTTGCTTGGGGTTGTTTTTTTTTTCTTTCTCCATTAGGTTGGGATGCCTGGTGAGCTGGGCATGTTTCAAAAGCAGGATTGCAGAGCACCCTGGGTAATCCAAAGTGTGCTCTTACAAAAGCAGGAAGAGACCGTTGCTCTTGGTATCAATAGCTGCTAACAGTGACTCTCCAGGGTCACTTGCCAAGGCTGAACAATCGGCCACAAACACATTATTTCTGTCTTCTGGGGGCCTGTGACGGTGTTGCAGCTGTTATCCTATAAAGGGACAGAGGGATGTCTCTTGCTACTCATCCACCCCGTGCCAAACATCCTCGCTGTCCTGCACCTCCCCTCTGCTCTGCTAGGTGGTTACATCGTCGGGGGAGAAAGGAATATTTCTAAAGGAAGCTGCAGCTTCCCAGAATCTTCTTGCTTGCCTACATAAGCAGAGGAAAAGGATGTGAAAATCAGACAAAAGATGCAATTCTGAGAACTGTTTTGACATGGCAACGGTTTTGTCAACTCAAAAAAAAAAAAAAATCTTGGCAGGAATCACACTTCTTATTTTTCATGTGTCAAGGAGAGAGTTCCTTGAGGCTTTCCAATAAAATACTGTACTTTAGAAAGGCTAGACCCATGATTAAAGCATTAGACAGGGCATCTGGATTTTTCTTCCTTGGAAGATAATTTTTACATGTCTATGTATCACTTCATGCTGTTTTATTTCACCCTGTAAAGTTGGTACAATAACATTTATGTATTACGAATAAATTCCTGAGCTGTTTTGAGACATTCAGAGGCTGTGGTGATAAGAACAACAACAAAAAGTGCTAAGAAATAGCAGTATATATTACAGATACTGTGCAGAAAAGCTAAGCAACTTGTCAGACATTTCAGTTGGCTTCAGCAGATAGCAGAGAAAGAAAGCAAGAGCATACATCATTGGCCAAGCATGAAAACCACATAATCCACCTTTAACCTACAAACTTCTGTGATTTTGAAATAGATTATTTCCCTGTTCATTAGTACATTAGTAGAGGTATTATTTATCTTTGCAATAAAGTCCAAATGTCCTTATTGCTGCTGAACCCTGATGCTGAAATGCAGCTCTTTTAAAGTTAGCAGCAGTCATTTGCAATACAGTAAGCAGATGGAGACCCCATCAGAAATCAATGTCCCATTGTAATAGGTCCTGTGTGTCTAGACAGCCAGAGACAGTCCCAGCCTTTGAAAAGATTACAGGCTGAATAGACAAGAGAAACAAAAAATGTGGAGAAGAAGCCAGCAGACCACAAATGAAGTGTTGTGCTCAGGTTCCCAGTGCTGGTCCCTGGTGAAACGGAGATGAGGATGTGCCTGGGGGTGCTGTGGCTGAGCGCCTCACACCCCCACCTCCCACTTTGGGCCCAGAGCAAGCACTGCTGAAGGGCTCCTGCTGCCTGTGAGAATAAAAATGAAAGAAAGATAACAGGATCATCCAGGGATTCAGCAGCAGAGGAGAGCTGACATGATATTTATCTGCCGTCTGCAGGAGAGAATCATATTTCTTTTGCACAGATGGATGCACACACAACCAGCTTCTGGAGATGCAAAACAAGGGTTTCTGATTTCCACCCAGGCTCACCTAGTGATTGCATTAAAGCCAGAGATAGCTGGACCTTGCATCTGAATAATTTTAATTAGCAAAAATTAATTAGTGCTCGTACACAGCAGTACCTGCAGGTGTAGTGGACTTGCCTAAGGTTAGCTAAGGTCTAGTTAGGATTTAGCTTCTGTGAAAACAGTTTGTATGACCTCCATGATTGCATGTGAATTTCATCCAAACTTGGCAATTAGTTTCCCCATAAGAACTGTGAAAATCTGTGAAAATCTGTGGGTTGATAGTGAAGAGAGAAACAGTGATAGTATCTTTTCAGCTGCTCAACCTTATCCCACTGGATATTGGAGCTTCCATGCAGACAAACACACTAGGGAATTGGGGTTTCTTTTGTTCATTGCACAGTTGTTTGTAAATGCACTTATTGTATCTTATTTTAATGTTCCCTTACATAACGTTTCTTCTCTTGAGCAGCAGTAGTATTGAACATTGGTTAAATCAGATTTGTGGTTTCTTTAGTATCTATGCTTTGACTGTGAGGAGTTATTTTTAATAGATACTCTTTTTCTTCTTAGCATCTTGTCCTGAAGCTTTGATAAAAGCCCGAAGTCCAGAAACAATTCTGTCAAAGTTACTTACGAACCAACAAAAATCAGTAATGATCTGAAAATGTATGTCTTTGGCTTACTTCACTGGTCCAGGACTTTCAGAGTGTAATAGTCATGAACATACACTGAGAAGTCTGTGCCTGGTGGGTTGCTGGGGCTGGCTTTTGCTGCAGCCCCAGCTTTTGGCATGGCCAACTCAGATGGTTGCTGCTCCTCCTGCATATCCTGCCTGTCCCTGCCTCTTCTTCCAACTTGTCCCAAGCCTCCAGACAGCCAGAATATTGTTCTGAACTCAAAGAATCATCATTTCTGTCGCTAAACCACCCCCAGTCCTAAGGATCCCTGCCTGCTGCTGGCCAAGAATGCTCCCTGCTGCCAGCCCATGCCTTGCACCCAAAGGCTCTCCCACTGCTCCTTATGCTCAGGCACTATTTCCCTGTGGTTAGATGTGATACAGCCCAGACAGATGCCCCTGGCAGAGGTGCCAGCTTCTCCCCCAGGGATGGAAGCATGGCTGGCCAGACAGGAAGAAGTGGCCTCTTCCCTCACTGAACCAATGTGTGCCACCAGGCTGTGCCAGCTGACCTTGTCCAGGTCAGAGAGGCACTCAGCATCTTGTCCTAGCTGGAAAAGAGGAGCTGAAGAAGAGGGGTTCAGGGGCCTCCTGGGGATGCACAGGTGTCAGCTTGCTGCCTGTGATGGTGGTGGTGGTGCTGAGCAGCTGGAACATTCCAGGATGAGGAAAATGTTACTGCATTTGGGGCACTACCTACATATTGCAGTGGCCAGGAGAATGTGAATGAATGGCAGTGTCTTTTTCTTCATTGATCTGAACACAGAAGGCCTTCAATGATTCAGTTTTCTCATCAAGAGGACGTTGGTCTGATGAATCACTGCTTGGCTGTTCGCAATATCAAGGGATGTAGGAGGCACTGCTGTGCGTGTATGTGATGGAATTAATAGATCAGATCTACACATCCACAGCCAGCTACAAAAATCACATCGGTGCTGCTGCTGATCACCCACAAACCCACATTTGCTGAAAGCTTTGCTTAACAGATTGTACTGTAGGGACATTGTGATTTCTTTTCTGAGCAAGACAAAGAACTATCAACATCTCTTTGCTGACGTGCTTAAATGTGCTGGTCCAGACTGTAAATTAATTGCCCACAATGTTTCAGACCAAGAGTCAAACAAAATTCTTTTATTTTAATACATTTACAGTTTCAACAGCTGAGTTACATAACATTAATCAAAACTTGGCATAGACACATTAAAAACAGAATGTACCTTTTTTTTTCAGTGAGGTGAACTTACAACTAGAGAACAAATGTCTAAGTTCTGAGAGATGGATTTGGGGAAACAAGCACTAATTTATTACAAGAATCTTAGTCACAGATGAAGAATCAATTTTCTTGAGCACATAAGTTCCTATTTAAAAGTATGCTTCGATCCAGCTGGGTTGCATACTGAATAAGAGATTTTTTTTAATTAGGAAAGAAGATGTAGTTCTTATAAGTAAATCCATTTTGCACTTTTCTTATTTGTGTCTGTCTCTGTGTGCATGCAAAATAACCTGTTATCCACCCTGCTTATAAACTCTGTTTGATATTAGGGACTCTTATGTTATTCTATACCACATTGCAAATTCTGTTCTCATTGTTGTGCATACCTGTGACCTTTTGCCTTCAGATTCAGCTGAAGTCTTCTGGGAGGTGACAGAAAGGAAAAAAAAACCCTAAACCTGTAACTTGGCTAGATATAACAGTGGAAGGTCATTAAATCTTGGTGACCAGCTACTCAGTTACAGTCCATTTAATCATACAGCAGCAAAATAATTGGCAATGGCTCAAGGCAAACTAATTATTCCAATCTGAAACTCGGCAGGGTAACAAGTAAGCTGTGGATGAGGTGGTGATAGATTTTGCACATCTGACAGGCCTGATCTGTGAGGCTCTTGACAAGGAGACTAATGACAACCCAGGAAGTGCTCTCTCTTCAGTCATGTCAAAAAATGAGGAAAGACTGGGAGCAGAAAAACAGCTGCTGGAAGGAGAGGAAAAGACCACTTCCATGAGGAAAGAGAGAAAGAAGGGTGGGCTCTTTAAAAGCCTCTAATATAAACCTTAAGGTTGCTTGGCCACAGGGGCACAGAGGCAAGCTAATGTGTACAGTTTGCTTTTTTTTTTTTGATGATATTTTTCCCCTCTCCGTATGTCTTGCATCAGCCAAAAAGTAATTAGGCTTGCTGGAAATCATACGTGTCCTGGGAAAACCATGTGGCAAGCTCAGAGAACTCTTGGACTTGCAGCTCGGGGAAGGAATTAGCTGGAGCACGGTGTGTATCAGCACCAGTGCTGGAGGCTGGCCTGTGAAATCCCAGCCACAAAGGCTGTGGATTGTCCAAGAGACAGAGCCTGAGATCGCAGCAGTGCTGACCCAGCCCATTGGAACTCAAAAGACAATATTTGGGTGAGTCTTTGCAGGTTAGTGACAGCACAGCCTCTTCCTCTTTGGGAGGTAATCACACCACTGCTGTAAATATTATTTACTCCTGGAAAAACATAGTTGGAGACTGTTCTGGTGCAGGGTGGAAATTCAGATGTTCCTCACTAAGACCTCAAAAATCAGGAGACCTGCCAAAACGTTTGAGGGATAGTTTTGAGGACAGAATTTCCTGGAATGGAGCTACAAAAGCGTGTCTCCTTTCTGTGTGGCAACACAAAAGCTTTCCAAAAAGCAGAGAGGGGTGTACCAAAACAGCAGAGCAACAAAGTGGAAATTATTCAAGTGGGAGCTGCGAAGAAGTTATCACACCTCGCTCTGTAAGGCACAACCTGGTGAGTAGCTGCAAATACCAGAAATTACAACAAAATTTTATCATTAAGAAAAAGTGTTTTTCCACTGACCCTTAAACAGAATTTAAGAGCTAATGACAGAAGCCAAAGCTTGAACATTATGAGCAAGTAATTCAGAATAAAAATTTTAGTGTTTTGGGGAATAAAACCTCCCTCTTCGCAGCAGCTTCTGTGATCTTTAGTGCAGGGGGACAGGACAGGCAGAGATGCAAGAAAAAGTGAAATAAAGTTTAAGCTGAAGAGATGAGCTAAGTACAAGTGTTTATTAAAGTCACCACAATAAATGTACAACATGTTTGTAATCAGACTACTTATTTTCCACTGTAATTCTTCTGCAGAAACCAGAGGCGACCATAAAAATGACATAAAGGTCCAGGTTCAAAGGGAACTTCAAACTTCCATGGAAAGCAGTGCCTTAGATTAGATCTCCATTTTCTGTCGAACTGGGTCTTGAATACTTTCATCAAGAAAACTCCACTTCTTTCCTGGCTCCCATGGCTAACTACTCTCATGGTGATTTTTTCTTTTCCCTTGAAACTGAGGAAGGTATCTACAGTTGTCTAGTTTGTGGAGATGGTCCTTAAATGAACTTTCTTCCAAATTTGTTTGTCATCCCTTCTCAGCGTAGAGACCTGGGGGCTGATCTCACCCAGGACGACTGATGTGAAGAGAGCACTGAGTACGTCTGTCTTTTCTGTGGGCATTTTTAATTAACCTTCCATCCCCATTCAGCATCACACCTGCAGCTTCTTCGTGCTTCCACTCTGTAACAGAGCAATAACAGCCTTTTATTTGCTATGTTTGACATCATTTGCCAATTTGAGCTCTGGCTGAATTTTTCCTTTCCTAACTACCTTTCTGCATGCAGGAGCACAATTTCTATATTTCTTTGTGGTATTCTTGCGTTTTCCATCTCTCTCATATCTTCCTTTTGCGTTGGGGCTCCTTCAGCAACTCACTGTTTCACCAGGATGTTTTCTTGTTATGACTGTTCCTTTTTCTGATGAAGGGTGTAGGCCAATTTTATGCCTTGAAACTGAAAATATTCCAGCACTCCTGAGCTCCTTTGCCTTCCAAGGGGCACAGAAAGGTGGGTGGCTGGTGCAGCACTGTGCTGTTTTTCCCAGCAAATACTGGGTTAGCTGGAGGAGGGGCAGCAGCCTGCATGTGCCACTTGAGAGAGCTGCTGATGAGCAGATGAAGCCACTTCTGACAAAGGGGTGGTTTTCTTGCAAAAAGGCATGAGAAGAGAGGCTCTCCTGCCCGTGCAGGATTTGCTGTGAGTCTGTACACCATTCCTCTAAAAAGTTGAGGTTGAGAAATGAAGAATCAGAGGGGTGCTTCTGCGAGCTGATCATTCATACCTAAGACAGGCCTAAGGCAAATTTATGGCTGTGGGTGAGCATCTGAGGCTTCAAAACATGCAGGAGAAAGAGATCCTTTCCACAGACATTTAGGGAGGAATAGAATTATGAACCTAAGGTACCTCCTGAAGGAAGAGAGAAGGCCTTGGAATTGTCATTTACTCTGTGCAGTGGGCACAGGGACAATGAAAGCTGAGTGAACCTTGCCTCCCAAGCACAGTTCCAGTCCTGCTGCACTGCCTCCATGACAAAGAAAGAAGCTGAGGATACCAGTACAAGCGATCCTCACCTCTGTTTGACCCTCCCTACCATTTCACTGACTTTGATAACAGCAGGGAAAGAGCCTGCAGATAAAATGTGCTCACAATTTCTTCAGTTTTTTCTCCTGCCAGCAGAACTCGCAATCTGGGTATTATCACCCTCCATTTCCTAAAACATCCAACCTCTGGGGAGATTCATCTGAGCAGGAATTCTGCTGGAACAACAGACAACTCTTTGTTATTTGTACTGCAGCGGCACTGGGGGTTCAGATGGAGCTCTCTGACCATTCTCTGCTGGTGAAACCCACGTCCTGGAAAAGCAGTGTGTGGGAGGGTGAGGAGCCGCCCAGCCAGGGTCACACAGCACTTGGAGCTCTAAGGTTTCACATAGATCACAGGCCACTGGCAGTGAATGCAAGTAGTGAGACCTGGCCCAGCAGCTTGAACCAAAACCTGGTGCAGACAGATTCCCCCCACCTGCCATTCCTTCTTTTTCACACCTGCTTCTTTTCTGAGAACAAACTTTGGCTTCTGGTAGCAGACTACTGAGTCAGCCACATAATCACTTAATCTGGCAGTTCTCACTACCTATTCAGTTTTTAACAAGCAGCACTTCACATTATGTTCTCTACAGTTGTTACTTCTGTTTACCTCAATGGTGTAATATCAATGAAATTATTATGTCTGTTAACTGAATAATTAAATAAAATTAAATATTTTGGAGCATTGTTCAAGAAGGAGTATTACTTGTTTTCTTGGGAATGTTATGCAAGTATGCAACCATGCAGATATGCATTAAATGAGTATTCCTGGCAACCAACATATTATTTATTTACTAAGAATGTGATAAATTCTGTCATATTACATATCTGAAAAAAACTATTGTTAACCAGCATGGATAACCTCGGTGAAACAGAACTAAGAATAGAGAATTAGAACAGTTTGTAAGAGTAGAATCAATAATAATAGAATTAGAATTAATACGAGATGTAATTTTTAATGATATGGAAAACAATCACAGAGGAAGACACTTGAATGTTGTGTATAACCACTGCCTATAATCTGAGTAACACTTCAAGAAATCCTTAACAAATACATTTGTCACAGAATCCATGGCACTGAGGGATAAAAAAAGTTGTTGATCCTGATGTTGATGTTTTCCTAATATCAGTAACTGAATTTATAATGGATAAACTGGGAACAGGCAAAAATTACTTGTCCAATGTCTAGGTACATCTCGAGCAATCCATGATTATGAAAGTCAGGAGAAGTCCCATGGCCAGAAAAGGTTAGCTTCCTATCTTATTTAAGGCCATATGGACTTCACTTTTTAAACTTCTCTTATCTGTTTTATTGTTCGTCAGGGAGACACAAAAAGATATTTGAGTACCACAATCAGCATAGATGAGGCATGAGCAACAATTATTTCATCCGTAAATACTTTAATCAGATAAATGGCACAATACTTTTTTTTTTTTCTCTAGAGGACTGTTTTCTGGATTTCTGAAGAAAAATATTCTACCATACATAATTTCTGTTGAACTAAAAGAATTACTTGGACTCCCCCATCATGTGTAATTTAGTATGGTTATTGACAGTGTTAAAATTGTTTTGTTAAAAAGAAAAAAAAAAAAAAAAAGGAAAAAACCTACTGATTAAATATTTTTTCTTGTTCTCTTCGCACCTATAAAAAGTGTTTCCTAGGAGAGAAACTGGCACAAGACACTCTATGAAGACTAGTGGGTGTGGGATTAGACACAGTCAGTCAGCTGTCTTTTGCCATGCTGGAAATGAAAAAGCAAATGGGTTATACTTTACTTTTCATAAGAAGTGAAGTGATAATTACAAATTCCTTTCTCCCTAACAAAGTATAGAAATCAGAGTCAACTTTGCAACTGAATTTATTAGATCCTATATAGTCACAATAGGTTTTTGTATTAGTTTTTTTAAGACATGTAAGCAGCAGTTTTGCATTGAATATTCATAAGTTATTGAATACTATACATAAACTGTGAAATCTAACATCAGGAAGCAATATGCTTTAGAAGGAATATAACTTCAACAAATTTGATTGATTAACATCTGCTGTTTTACCCATGTCAGCGTTCATAAAAGCCAAACTTCTGCATAAATCTGGAGTATAGATATTATTCTAAAAAATGAACCTGAGAAGTCAGACTTAAAATGAGAAATAAAATGAATCCTCACTTAAAAGCATTATAAGAGAAATTCTTAAGTTTCCTATAAATACCCTGAAGGAAAAAAATAAAATTCCCAGGATGTTAAGCTTCAGGAGAAGGATCACCAACTTTAAAAAACATGTGTACCTATACTACTGTAATGAGGTTTTTTTAAGTTAACAGCAGGATAAATGGAAGCCTACTAAAATAATCCTGTTTGCACCAAGATGTCGAAACCAAAAACCTGATCGGAGTCCGAGGGAGCGGTGACGGGCAGACGTTTCTGGAGCTTCGATGCCATCTGCTGGCTGGGTAAAAAGAGTGCAGTGATCCCGACACATCCCCGCAGCGCTTTTCCATTCCCACATGGAAAACTGAGCACGGGCTGTCCCCGCAACCGCCGGTTCCTCACAAACTGCCAGCAGAATGGGAGGGGGGGTGGGGAGGGGGAACCACCCCAAAAATTTCTTGGGACTGGGCAGCTCTCCAGGGAAATGGAAAAAAAGAGGGATAGAAGAAGGATGTAAAACAGTAAACTGACACCTCAATTCTGAGCAAGGAGGGAACAACTATTTCAAGAAAGAGGGAAGTGGGCACCAACTTCACAGCTTTTAAAAAGGTTTCTCCAGCAAGATTCCTTTGAAGACAGTAACCTTTCTGCTTGGGTCCTAAAGTTAGGACAGGAGTCTATCTTTAAACAAGAGCGCTTACACTTCAAAGATGAGAGACGCGAGAAGAAGCCACAAAAAACCTGCGAGTACAGATGGTCTAAGATTTACATCTTAGCTGTAAACCACACAAGACTGACAAATAAAACTCCAGGGATAAAAGATTCAAAAGACCTTCTGTCCTTTGAAGGCCCACAAAAGTGAGATTTCTAGTCTGTTTTACTGGACTCCAGATTTCTGCTGTGCAAGTTAGGGCTTTCACACTGACAAATTCTGAGAGATTCACAAAACAGTGAGGCTTCTGAGACACTCCCACTTCAGAGTGCAAATGGCAATGTCACTTGGCAGAGAAAAATGAGGCAGTGCAGTAAGCGAGCAGTAAGATTTGGGAATCTTCTACCTGAAGCAGCAATCAGATACTTGAGAAATACATGCTGAGGCACGAGCTAACTGTTTTTCCCAACCCAATACAGTCAATATGTGCATATGGGAAAAACCAGCACTTATCATATTACAATTAAATTCCTATTGTAGTGTGAACAACATTGGCTTTTATAATTGTTTTCTTTGGGGAACGCAGACATGAACCTTCTGGCTGAGCCAATTAATCTCCACGGCAGTCTTAGCTGTGGAGCTTTCTGCTCTTTTGGAGGGTCCTTTGCCCTGTCTTTTTTCTCCAGCAGGATATTAAGACTGTCTTCTGCAACACCAGAAATCCCTGATGAGATCCCAGAATTGCTTGAACCATGGCAACCAGCTGCAGCAATCATGCATGGCTGCTGTGCTGAGCAGCTGGGGCTAAAATCACTTGGGTTTCCATGCACAGGACACGTGCTCTGTCCTGTTCCCAGCAGGTAGAAGAGGTTTAATGCATCTTCAGTGCATTGGATGGCATGAGTACATGGAAAAACACGTAATTCACATGAGCTGCCTGTCTCTGGTGCTTCACCTGGAAACGGGAAAGCCCCATCTTTTATAAGAAGCAGCACATTGCTGAGGGTTGTGGATGAGTCTGCTGCCTCTCAATGAATATGTATTAATATTGCTCCACAGCTAGCTTCTTTGTTTTCCCCATTACTTCTCTTCTGCTCCTTTTTCTAAGTGTGCACATCCATGGGAGCAGGGTCCTTTCAGTCTTTTCTCTTACAGCAGCCATGCAACAGCAGTGATCAGGAGAAAGAGTAATCTATAACGCCTGTTAACTCCTGTAATTTCTCTCCTCAGTGCCAATTAACTCGGACAGCATGACCTCTCCATTGGGTCTCACCAAAGCTTGGTTAAAGTCTGCCTGCTTTGCCTGATCCAATGCTTGCCCTTTATGCTCGACTTGAATGACTTTATGCTTAGCTTTTAAAGATCTTACCTCAAGCAAATTATCTGTTTCAGGCCTCTTGCACTTCTAGTAATCTTATTTGTATGTGACAATTGTAGTAGAAATGAAGTGTCACTGTAACTACCAATATTTGTAACCTGACATGCAAGTGAACTCTGCATAAATCCTGAAACAGAATTGCTGTTGTTTAGTCCTCTCCTTGATCTCAGAAAACACCATTTAGCCAAGAAAGTATGAAGACAAACCCAGCAATACCGATCAAATTTGATTTTCCCCTTCGCTGAACCTGTTTTCTGACAAACAATTAGTGAATGACTGCTACTTCTTGTTCTCACTGGCGGTAATTTAATTTCCTCTTTCATTTTAATTAAAAAAAAAAATATTGTGAAGCTAATTTTCAAGTCATTGCGCTTTGCAGAGTCCTCCCAACGGGAGAGGATTGAGCCACATATAGCTAAAATCAAAACCATTAGCTGATCGTTTACTTTGGGCAGGATTAGCAGGCAGGCCTCTTTACCCCCAGTCAGGCATCCTACCCACTCCTCCGAACCACTTCTTAAACTTGCAGTTGGAAACTGCAGGAAAATAAAAGAAGAAAAGGTTTCAGTCAGTTGGGAATAAAGAGGAAAAAACCATGCTACTAAATCCCAAAGAAATCAGCCCTCTCTTTTATTCATATTTGATTTCACTGGTAACCATGGGAAACCAGAGCCAAACCTGGTACCCTCTTGTGTACTGCAATCCCTCACTAGAGTGCAGAGACAGAAGAGCTGAAATGGAAAAGGGCATATCAATTAAAGGTGACATATCCCTGGCTCAGTTGGCACTAGAAAAGGCTTTACCTGAGAGCTTCAGGAGGGATCCAACTCCAATTATGAAATGGCCAGCTGGACTTGAGATACTCTGCAGGACTGTTTGATAACAGTACCCTTGGACACGCTATTTTGCAGGGACCTGGTGTCTGCAGCCTGAGCCCTCAAGTCCTGGTGATAAGCTGGGTATCAGAAACACACAATATACTAACTGAAGATGTGACACTGCAGCGTACATGAAATCTGGAGCACGGTGCTGGCCTTTGGGAGAGAGTGAAGGCTCCTTTGAGCTAAGAGACTGCCGCTACCTAGAAGCTGAACCTTTTCCCCCACCAAGGTTGACAGGTACAGGCAACAATCTGTTAGTCTGTTTTACATTTCAGCCTTTCACAACTCTATAATTATTCTGTCTGCCCTAGCTCAATTGTTTGCTGAACCTTGAAATTTGGCTGGTAAGTAGTGCTCAACTGGAATGTGCACTGCAGCCAACTAAGAATCTGTGCAGATCTCTCTTAAAGATAGCACCCAGCATGCTTCTCAACCACCTAATGAAGCAAGGCAGTGCTTCCTAGTGAACCTGCTGCCCCATCCGCATTCAAGCACTTGCTGTGGCAGTTGTGCACAAATATCTGTGGACGCCTTCCTAAAAGATGACATTGATGATGCACAAGGGAAGTAAAGAACAGGGATGTGCGTGTGTGTATCTGCTTGTGTGTCTAGGCACAACAGTATCATTCAGCCCAAGTCATCTGAAACAATCCAAAACATAAAAATAGTCTTGAGTACCAAGAGCCATCAGAAAATACTGGGCATGCTGCTGATGCCCTTTGCACAGAAGAAACACTATCCACTTAACTCAAGGTCATCCTGAAAATAATTAGCAGCACTGGCATGAACAGGGATCAGGGCCACCAAGGTACAGCAGGTAAGGAGCTGACTTCAGGAAGAGTAGGAAGAGCAGGTGGAGAGAGAGGACCTTAGTTCAGGAGTAAGATCTTTGAGAAATCCTCTGGGAACTGACTGTGAGTTTCCTTTAGTGACAGTGTTGCAAAATGTGGAAACACCTTGCAGAAACTCAAGTGTATTAGCTCAAAGTTTACAGGCCCTGTCCACGTGGAAAAAGATGTGCCTCTGAAAACTGTAAGAAAGTATAAAAATGTATGCAGCGTAGACACCAAACCCTCTGGCAACAACAGTAAGAACTTCTGTGAGATCAGCAGTTGAAAACTGCCGAAAGAGACAGGCAAGTGTGTAACTGTGTCCTAAATGTATCTACATGTCACCAAGAAGATGGAGCCGTGAGAAAGCCAAGCGCTTCCACAGGGCAGGAGCAAAGCAAGATCCAGAAGAACAAACCATACCTAGTGAGATGCTGCGTAGGCTCCAGCTCAAGTTCAAGAAAGATTAAACCAATTCAAAACAATTGCAGAGAATGACAGCTAAAATACTTGTGAGAAAGAAGGCAAAATTACAGAAGTTTGGCATATTTAGTCTCACAAAATACAAGCCAAGAGTAGTACAATTTCTGTACATGAATACAAATGAATGTTGAAAACCTGAGTGGCCGTGCTGGCCCAAGACCAAACAGGTTTAAACTGATCCCAAACACATTATACAGGAGACAGGAAGACGTTCAATTTCAGGAGAGGCAGCTTCTGACTCATGATAATTAATTGCAAGAGTCATATGGAGCAAAATAACCTGAACCAAACAACAACACAAAAGCAACAAAATGCTTGATTTTATTATGTTTTAAGATATTTCTAGGAAACAGGGATTCATATTTGACCTGCTGGCCCTGTCTTATATTCCTGCCTTCTACATTTGAGCTAGAGCACAGTGTGTGGGCACAGAACTACAGTGTTCCTGCCATGGTTGAGTTTCTGTTTCCTAGAATTGGTTCTCCTGGGGGAATTCATCCTCCCTGGCACCTGCTGCAAATCACCCACTAGGGTGATTTCTGGAGGATGTCAGGGATAACACAGGTTTTAGATGTACCAGCTGGGATGATGCTGGTCTGGATGTGCTACCTAAAAATAAGGAAGAACTGGTCAGGGTATAATTTTAATTATCCAGACACAGGGAAGTTCCATATCCTGGGCCAGGCTGGGGAGTAGGAAGGCCAATAGCCCTGAACCTCATGACAGAAAGCTGTGGCTTACTCAGGGACAAAGTAGGCGTGAGGCAGCTCTGATGGGAGCCAGTTCTTGTGGGGTTTGAAAGGCAAAGGAGCTCAAAAGAAAAGTCCATGCTGATGCTTAAGGATAAAACAACAGATATTTTAGGTGGCTGGCTTGGCTAAAAAGAAAACTCATGGCAGAAAAATGCGAGAAAAACAAAAGATGTATAAGCATGGTGGGAGTTAGGAGAGGTTATGACAGAGATTAAATTATTGTTTCTGCTGAGGTGTGCAGAGGTGTGATCAGGAAAACCAAAGCTAAACCAGGGTTCAAGAAGTGCTTCTGCTGTTATGTAAGAAGTAAATCAGGTAAGGAAATTATAACAAATGGGTTGAGTGGTACGCTGACAGAAAATGCAGGCAAACATGAGGTACTTTGTGTCTTCTTCCTCTCAGTTTCCACTGACACTGTTCCCAGGTGTTTTAGCCCAAAGGCAGGGATGAAGAAGTGGAGGAATTCCAGGAGTAGAGGACATTGAACTCAGGGGTCTCCTAGAAAATCTTGTCTTACCCAATTCCATTGACCTGAGAGGGGTTTGTCTGAAGGGGG
The DNA here is from genome assembly GCA_013399195.1 of Dicrurus megarhynchus. Lineage (NCBI taxonomy): Eukaryota > Metazoa > Chordata > Aves > Passeriformes > Dicruridae > Dicrurus > Dicrurus megarhynchus. The sequence continues at coordinate 253,175 of VXAD01011231.1, read as the reverse complement.
TTGAGTGAGGTGGCTGATGACAGTGTGAGGCCACTTTCTGCCATCTTTGAAAAGTTGTGGAGCCTGGGGCAGGTCCCTGACAATTTTATGTGCACCTAGAAGGCACCTAATGATTCTATGATTCCCAGGGCTCCATCAGGTCACTCTGGCTGGGGCAGACAACTCCAGGCACATGAGGCGAAGAGGGTTCATTGGGAGGCTTCAGCACAAAGTCCCACAGGCCTTCCCCCCATCTCAGCACTTCTGGCCAGCCCTCTGGGCTCCCCTGATTCCTCCCACAAGGGGTCACAGAGATTTTCATAGACTCTTGGAAAGGTTGGAAGAGACCTCTAAGATAATCTTGTTCCATCCCTCCCCTTCACCCCCAAAAGCAGGGATGCCATCCACTAGGTCAGGTTGCTCTAGGCCCCATATAGCCTGGCCTTGAACTCTTCCAGGTATGGAGCACTCACAGCTTCTCTGGTCAGGGCCTCACTACCCTCTGAGTTAAGATTTTCCTCCAAATATCTGCCCTTTTTAATCCTAAAGCTATTCCCCTTTGTTTCATCAGTACATGCGCTTGTAAAAAATCTCTCTCCAGGTCTCCTGGAGCCCCTTTAGGTACTGGAAGGTGCTCTGAGGTTTCCCTTCACTTCTCCAAGCTGAACAACCTCAATTCCCTCATCCTGTCTCTCCTTAGCAAAGGTGCTCTAGCCCTCTGAGCATCTTTGTGGCCTCCTCTGGACCAGCTCTAACAGGTCCACATCTTTCCTGTGCTGCTGAATCCAGACCTGGATGCAGCTCTCCAGATGGGGTCTCATGAGGGCAGGGTATAGGGGAAGAATCACTTCTCTTGTCACGTTGCCCCCACTGCTTTTGGTGCAGCCCAGGGTGTAGTCGGCCTTCTAGTCTGCCAGTCCACACCACTGGCTCATGTCCACATTTATATCCACCAGAAGAACCCTGAAGTCCTTCTCCAAAGGGCTGCTCTCAATGAATTCTTCTCCCAGTCTGTGCTCATGCCTGGGATTGCCCCAGGTGAGGCACTTTGCACTTGGACTTGTTGAAACTCTTTGGGTTCTCTGGGCCCCCTTCTCAAGCTTGTCCAGGTGTCCCTGGATGGCCCCGTCCCTCAGGTGTGCCACTGCCACCCTCAGCTTGGTGTCAGCTGCAAACCTTCTGAGGGTGGCCCTGCTCTCCCTGTCCGTGTCACTGACGAATGTACTGAAGAGGCCAGTGCCAGGACCCAGCCCTGAGGGACACCACTCATCACCAGCCTGCAGCTGGACATGGAGCCATGGACCACGACTCTCTGGCTGTGTCCATCCAGACAACTCCTCATCCACTGAATCCTACACCCTTCAAATCCATGTGTCTAGTCCAGGTAGACGATATCAGTCGATCTTCCCTTGCTGACCATTGCAGTCACTCCCTCACAGAAGGCCACCAGATGGGCAGGGACAATTTTCCCTCAGTGAAGCCGTGCTGGGTATCTTAGAACACCTCCTTGTCTTCCATGTTGCGTCTATAAGGATCTGCTCCATGATCTTCCCAGGCACAGAGGTGAGGCTCACCAGTCTGTAGCTCCCTGTGTCTTTCTCCTGGTTTTAAAAATAGGAGTGATGCTTCCTTTTTTTCCAGGNTTTAGATGTACCAGCTGGGATGATGCTGGTCTGGATGTGCTACCTAAAAATAAGGAAGAACTGGTCAGGGTATAATTTTAATTATCCAGACACAGGGAAGTTCCATATCCTGGGCCAGGCTGGGGAGTAGGAAGGCCAATAGCCCTGAACCTCATGACAGAAAGCTGTGGCTTACTCAGGGACAAAGTAGGCGTGAGGCAGCTCTGATGGGAGCCAGTTCTTGTGGGGTTTGAAAGGCAAAGGAGCTCAAAAGAAAAGTCCATGCTGATGCTTAAGGATAAAACAACAGATATTTTAGGTGGCTGGCTTGGCTAAAAAGAAAACTCATGGCAGAAAAATGCGAGAAAAACAAAAGATGTATAAGCATGGTGGGAGTTAGGAGAGGTTATGACAGAGATTAAATTATTGTTTCTGCTGAGGTGTGCAGAGGTGTGATCAGGAAAACCAAAGCTAAACCAGGGTTCAAGAAGTGCTTCTGCTGTTATGTAAGAAGTAAATCAGGTAAGGAAATTATAACAAATGGGTTGAGTGGTACGCTGACAGAAAATGCAGGCAAACATGAGGTACTTTGTGTCTTCTTCCTCTCAGTTTCCACTGACACTGTTCCCAGGTGTTTTAGCCCAAAGGCAGGGATGAAGAAGTGGAGGAATTCCAGGAGTAGAGGACATTGAACTCAGGGGTCTCCTAGAAAATCTTGTCTTACCCAATTCCATTGACCTGAGAGGGGTTTGTCTGAAGGGGGTTGAGTGAGGTGGCTGATGACAGTGTGAGGCCACTTTCTGCCATCTTTGAAAAGTTGTGGAGCCTGGGGCAGGTCCCTGACAATTTTATGTGCACCTAGAAGGCACCTAATGATTCTATGATTCCCAGGGCTCCATCAGGTCACTCTGGCTGGGGCAGACAACTCCAGGCACATGAGGCGAAGAGGGTTCATTGGGAGGCTTCAGCACAAAGTCCCACAGGCCTTCCCCCCATCTCAGCACTTCTGGCCAGCCCTCTGGGCTCCCCTGATTCCTCCCACAAGGGGTCACAGAGATTTTCATAGACTCTTGGAAAGGTTGGAAGAGACCTCTAAGATAATCTTGTTCCATCCCTCCCCTTCACCCCCAAAAGCAGGGATGCCATCCACTAGGTCAGGTTGCTCTAGGCCCCATATAGCCTGGCCTTGAACTCTTCCAGGTATGGAGCACTCACAGCTTCTCTGGTCAGGGCCTCACTACCCTCTGAGTTAAGATTTTCCTCCAAATATCTGCCCTTTTTAATCCTAAAGCTATTCCCCTTTGTTTCATCAGTACATGCGCTTGTAAAAAATCTCTCTCCAGGTCTCCTGGAGCCCCTTTAGGTACTGGAAGGTGCTCTGAGGTTTCCCTTCACTTCTCCAAGCTGAACAACCTCAATTCCCTCATCCTGTCTCTCCTTAGCAAAGGTGCTCTAGCCCTCTGAGCATCTTTGTGGCCTCCTCTGGACCAGCTCTAACAGGTCCACATCTTTCCTGTGCTGCTGAATCCAGACCTGGATGCAGCTCTCCAGATGGGGTTTCATGAGGGCAGGGTATAGGGGAAGAATCACTTCTCTTGTCACGTTGCCCCCACTGCTTTTGGTGCAGCCCAGGGTGTAGTCGGCCTTCTAGTCTGCCAGTCCACACCACTGGCTCATGTCCACATTTATATCCACCAGAAGAACCCTGAAGTCCTTCTCCAAAGGGCTGCTCTCAATGAATTCTTCTCCCAGTCTGTGCTCATGCCTGGGATTGCCCCAGGTGAGGCACTTTGCACTTGGACTTGTTGAAACTCTTTGGGTTCTCTGGGCCCCCTTCTCAAGCTTGTCCAGGTGTCCCTGGATGGCCCCGTCCCTCAGGTGTGCCACTGCCACCCTCAGCTTGGTGTCAGCTGCAAACCTTCTGAGGGTGGCCCTGCTCTCCCTGTCCGTGTCACTGACGAATGTACTGAAGAGGCCAGTGCCAGGACCCAGCCCTGAGGGACACCACTCATCACCAGCCTGCAGCTGGACATGGAGCCATGGACCACGACTCTCTGGCTGTGTCCATCCAGACAACTCCTCATCCACTGAATCCTACACCCTTCAAATCCATGTGTCTAGTCCAGGTAGACGATATCAGTCGATCTTCCCTTGCTGACCATTGCAGTCACTCCCTCACAGAAGGCCACCAGATGGGCAGGGACAATTTTCCCTCAGTGAAGCCGTGCTGGGTATCTTAGAACACCTCCTTGTCTTCCATGTTGCGTCTATAAGGATCTGCTCCATGATCTTCCCAGGCACAGAGGTGAGGCTCACCAGTCTGTAGCTCCCTGTGTCTTTCTCCTGGTTTTAAAAATAGGAGTGATGCTTCCTTTTTTTCCAGGCATCAGGGAATTCCCCTGACTGCCATGACTTTTCAGGTGTGATGGAGGGCAGCTTGATAACATCAGCCAACTCCCTCAGGACTCTGGGATTTGTCTCATTGGGCTCCACAGGCTTGTGCCTATTTTCTCTCCTATCCAGGGTGCAGGGAGGTGGGCAAGGGTGATCCCCTCTGCTCAGCACCCATCAGGCTTCATTCGGGCACCATGTCCTGTTTGGCGTCCCAGGCAGAACTGACAAACCAGAAGGGCTCAGGGGAGGCCACTGGAACTGTAGGACTGAAATAATCTGAGAAGAGGGTCTGTGGGGTTGGGGCTGGTTCAACATGGAACAGAGAATGGTTTGGGGCACCTCACAGCACACCCTTGTAGCTCTGGGGATGAGATCAAGAGGATGGGGCCAGCATCTTCCCAGTGAAGCACACTCCCTGGCAGGAGGGCAAGAGACAGTGACATCAGCAGAAACCAGAGAGGTTCAGCATATGATTAGAAGGGGAGAAAATGAGAATAATTATGCACTATAGCAGGAGCCAGAGGAGGCTGTGGCATCTTTGGAGGCTTTCAAAGTCTGGCTGGACACAGCTCTGAGCATCAGAGGGTCTGAATTCATTCCAGAATTCATTCTTCTCCCCCAAGTAAAAGTTTGGGGTAGAAGCTACCCATATCTGTGCCAACTACTTTTGTGGTCTGTGACCTAGGAGTTGGTATTGTTTTACACAAGGCTTTATGTAGACAGAGTAACTACACATCCAAGTGAATTCCTGTTGAATCCAGAGGGCTCACACTCCCCAGCTGTCAGGTTACACATATGGTAGGAAAGCAATGTACTGTAGCAGCTACATTACTCCACAGCAGATGGCCTGTACAAGCTATGAACACCGTGACAAAAGCTTCAGAGAACAGCGTATTGTTCTCTTTTATCTGGCAGTCAGTACAGAAAGCAAAGTGTTGGAAAGTGCATGCTCAAAATCAAGTAATGCAAAAATCCATAGTCAGGTCTCTGTGGAAAGATCTGTTCTGGTGTTTAATTCCTTACACCACACTGGAAAAGACTGGTCTGTCTGTGTGGCTGTATAACTTAGAACAAATTTGTTTATATGAGTTTTAACTGCATTTTGATTAAATTAAAATACTTTCAGATAACCACAGTGATGACTGCAATATGATTAATGACTCATACAAAAATAAACTGATCTAATTTATTCATAGTAGGCCCACTTAGACCTGTAGGATTTGATTCACTATTTTTCAGATAAATATTATTCTTGGAATCGATGTTCCAGATTAATTGCTGATGATTCCTGACGTCATTTTCCTAGAAGCTTTTTATAGAGCACTCAGCAATCCATTCTGCAACTGCTCCTGAAGCTGGGAAGACTTGCCCTGTGACAACTGTCAATAGCAATGGGCTGCCCTGGCTGGCTGCACTATTTGCCATTCTTATGGCTCATGCAATTATTGGCCTTGCTCTGGAATATTCAGATGTCTGGCCTTTCCACAGGAGCTCTGCAGAACCACAGGAGGACAATGTACAGCTTCTGGCTCCTGTTTGTCCTTGTTATTACAGGACAGGCAGGGACACAGACAGGACAGAAGCTCAAACAAAGCCTAAATACTAGAATGGCTGGCAAAGAGTCTGCACTCTGAAACACTGTAAAACCCCCCTAGAGCCACAGCAGCCACAGACATCAGATAACTGTCTTCAGAGGCATTTGTCAAAACCCAATCATTTTTATTCCCTTCCCTTTCAGCTGTCTGGCACTCCAAAGAACCCAGTGATTAAATAAAGAAACTTTTCATGGGTAAAAAGATTTTTTCATTTCCAGATAAACTCTCTTGAAGCACACAGAATTCAATACCTCCCTCTCCCAGCTGACAAGTAGTTTCTGCACACAAAGATTTGAAGAGTTTGATTCCAATGCCAATCAATAGTATGTTCACGGCATTGAGACTGTTGGGATAACCTTCCAGAGGCACTAGCCATGGCTGTTACAAGTCTGGAAGATGATCTCTTCTCTGAAACGCTTGGGGCAAGAAGCACTACCAGCCTGGTACTCAGCTTCAAGTCCCATTTGGCCTTTCTTGGCAAACCCCATTTCCTGCAGTTGCAAAATGACACTGATATGATGGCAAGGGAGCCTATAAACAAACAAATGAAATGATATATGAAGGGGTTAGATTCCAAGTGCAAGCCCAGTGCTGTGGTGAAGCTGAACTGTCAGCAGCAATGCTCCAGGAATAGCTCCTGGAGGCAGCATGCCTTGCAGACACTCCCTGGACTGAGATTCCTCTCCCCACCCCTTGACCCTTACTTCCTTAATAAATGGTATAAAATAAATTAAAAGGGATCTCAAATCAGGAAGTTCACATACTTATTATAGTTACTGCTCCTAAATCTCTGTATAGAGGAAATAAATAGCAGTAAAAGGTTTTGCAACTGAATGAGAACATTTGTTATATGTTTAAGGAAAATTTGCAGATTTAGAGTCAGCTGAGAAATCTTTTGTGGGCTTCCCCACACTTGGTACTGATTTTACTGATGGAAAATATCTAGATATTCCTAATACAATTACTACACCCACATAATTAGCATAATAAATATATAAGCCTGTCAAGATGATAGTCTAATACACTTGCCACGCTGTTATTTTATAGTGAATTCCAAGTATTCTTGGCAGCTGTTTGAGTGTCAATCAGGCTAAAAAAATTAACAACAGAAAAGCAATCGCTCTCAAAATAAAAGACCTAAAGTGTGAACCCTGCATAAAAGAAATTTTAGTCACTTTTATCAATAGAGACTGGGTTTCATTTTGATCTCATACTAACTTTTCATCAGTGTGTACGACAAAACTGAACTGTAGGTTCAGACTCCAGTGCTAACATCCATGGTGTCCAAGGGCTGATGGGAACTCTAATGGGAATTTCCACGCTTCCAAGCGTGCTGCTGAAAATGCACCCAATGATTTCCCTCATCCAAGGCACTACCACTGCTTCAGAGTGAAATTTCTCCAAGTCCGAAGGATCCAGCCCCTTTTGATGATCTTTTATTTTCAGACCACAAGGCATGCAGACATGAGAGATCACTGATAAATCTAAAGAAAAGATACAGACCCCCTTGTTCCCGCAGCTGGTAGTGGCTGAAGTGGTCACAACCACCCTGCTGCATGCAACCACTGCCTCCATGGTCACTGCCTAATACCTCACTGTCTAACTAGCTGATTAACCTGCACAGCTGCTCTTTACTATTGTGACAGTGTGAAGATGCTTCAGTGTTAGTCCTGCACAGTAAATGGGATGACTGAGGAAGCGTGGTAGCGGTTTCACAGTGCAAGTAAGCCCCCAAATTATTTCTGTACTGAAAGAGACACAGCTACCAACAGGAGGCAGATAAAACTCCTGAGTGCATGCAGAACTAGATTAAGGGTGAATTAATTTACGCTGTGTGAGTTACTGCAAGCTGGAATCTAAGTAGAGGTTCACCTGCTCCAGAGACGTGCTTTCAGTTGGTTGATCCTTCACAAAAGGCCCACTAGTGTTCTCAACTAATTTGTGATACAGTGAAAGCCAGTGGGAGATCTGCACAGGGACATGTGGAACAGCAGAGACCAGTCCACTCAGTGGAAAATCTCACCCTAATGGCAAATACACACTACAGCCTAGGACAGCTCACACTAATTCATGCCTATTTCATGTCAGCAGCCAGTGGGAAAAGCCTGCTTTTGCAGCATTTTTCAGGGATAGGTCACTTATTGTGAAGTAAGTGCGAAATGCTGCCTTTCATTAAGGGTAAGGTCGTGTTACTGCCTGTCAGTGAAGGTGCTACCTTCCCTCACCTCTCCACTACCAGCATGTGCTCCATTTGATCCGAAGCCCTTCTGGGCTGTGCTGCCCTTCTGGAGCTCTTCTACACATCTGCCTGGGTAACAACTCTTCCTAACCACCACCACGAGCTCAAAAGCTTGCCTCTTCCTTCCATTACTGCTATTATCCAGACTGACAAGCATCCGCCTGGAGTACTGCCCTCTGCATGCCTCCTCCCAGTTCAACACAGCCAAAACAAGTTGCTTTCTACACCTTCAGGGCCTTGCTCAGGCCATTTCTGCTGCTGCTCTCTTGTTTTTGAAAAGCCTGCACCCACCTCAAAAGGTCTGACACAGAATGTGCTGGTTTCTTGCATTTCACCCCTTGCCTCCCTAAACTGTTCCTCGGGGTGAGAGCCACCTTCATATTCTTTATCTGCCGTCAGTCCTAGAATCTGGGTAGGACCTGTAAAAATTATGGCAATGATGATAATGAGGGGCAGCCTTAATTACATACAGGTATCTAAGACAGTGGGATGACCCAGGTAACAAAGAGGGTGTGCGTACTCATTGCATGTCAGTGCAGAGGTTGGATTGTCTTACCAAGAGCACTGACTTGAGTATTTGCCTCAGTGATTGCCACTGAAAACCAGGGAAACTTTTTCCAAAATAAGTAGACAAACTGTAGTGTCATACAAGAGGGACTTCTGTGGCTGGAGAGGTGACACACACACCACCTGAGGTGACAACATGCAGACATGTGCACACTGATATTGCTACAACAGGTTCTGTAACAATCAGGGTCCTTGAACCCAGGGGTGTGCTCACAGCTGTGAACAGGTATGGGTGAAGAGCAGCTTCTGGGGAATCATGGACAACCAAAAAGAGCTGAGGAGGGCAAAGCCAGGGCAGCACAAAGCTGGATGAAGACCACCAGGGAGATCAAGTTACTGGGAAGTGGGAATCCAAAAGTAATCATCATATGCATTTGCCACCAAAACATCTTTCTAAGTCTTGGGCTTCATTTCACATCCCTCTCAAATCAATCCAAGTTTTTTTCTCTCTGGAAAGGAGAAGTTTGTATGCTCACTGAGTCAGCATATAAACTGTTGTAAATGAAGTTAGCTAACTGTGATGTTCCAGTCTGAACACAGGGTGATTACCCAAAATACTTCAGACACAGAATGAATAAAAACCACCAAGCACTGGCTGTCAAGGAGAAGCCCTATGAAACTAAATGATGAGAGTACTCTGGGGGAAAAACTCCAACCCTCAATTCTGCAACTGCAAGAAAGAACTGGAGAGTCAGGCACTGCCAGATTTTATGGAACTGAATGGGCTGAGCTAGAGGAAATACCAAGAATCTGTTTATTTATTATATTCCCTACACAATGAATTGTCATAAATTCCTGAACCACTCGGGGGGGGAAAAATATCACAGCTTCTTTTTTTTTCTCACTCTATTTCAAAATTCAAATAAATGGTCGGAAAAAAACTTCATGCCTAGCCGTTCACAGTCTCTGGAGCTGATTCCCAGTTATTCTGGGGCTTTTACAAGCAGAGCTACACAGCCACTGTGCAAATGAACCTCAGCTGGGCAGAACTGCTTCACACTAACCAGCAAACACAGAAGTCAGAATGAGTAGTTTAACACATTCTGAGCAGAAAAGAGTAATGAAACTGACATAACCCCTCAGCATGAGGTACTTTAGTTTGCGTGTGAAGCTCAGCATATCTGGACTGCTGAATTAAAAGTTTAAGAAAAAAAAAAATCCCTTTTATCTTCAAAGTACAGAGTTAGATTTGTTATCGGGCAATAGCAAAAGTGAAGAAGCAGCATATTTTAAGTTGTTAACTATCCAAGCAAAAAATAGCCAGTGATATTTTCTCTCTCTCTCTTTTTCTTTTTTTTTCCCCTTAATGGCTCTCCACGCAGAGCAGGCAAGTTATTCTCTGCTGTCAAGAATGCTGGATTCCTACTAGCAACAGTCAGCGGTTTCTTTTTAGTTGTGAAAGCTGCAGGAGGCTCTGGCTGTCTGGCAGCTGTGTGTCACAGCATGAGCAGGACGCTGGCAGAGGCAGCACCTCCAGCCCTGTGTGTACGTGTAACACGTCCCCACTCCCTCACTCCTGCAGGGAAAGGGGTCTCCTGCTTTCCCTCTGCCTGGCACTGCAGTCTTCTGGCCCTTGCTCTGGGAGGAAATGGTGAGGAAGCCAAGCTTATTGTAAAAACGAGCTAGAAGATGGTTCTTGTTACAAACACCAAGCTGGCCATGTGGCAGACTAGAAATTCTCTGGCCATTACACAATACTAGGAAATTTGGAGTTTAATTGCAATACAGTGTTAAGTCAGCCTGACATCAGCGTCCCCTTTTTGCAGAAAAACAGCCTTGGTTACAAAGAAAATGCCCTAGGAGATCCCACGCCTGCAGATGGAAGAGGCTACAAGGAGATTCCACACCTGATGATGAAAGAGGTTACGAGGTGCAGGGGAAAGGGTCTCTTTCACCAACACAGCCGGCTCAACTTTAAAGTTTATTAGTAGCAGTGCTCCTCCTTTATTACCTAAGGAGCACCAGGGCAAGCACAGGTTAATAACCCATCAAATGTATGCATCAACTGCTCAAACACTGAACTGCAAACTACTAAACTCATTGTGAGCCAGTAAAGTGCGCTCACAGCCCAGAAAGACAAAGCATCCAAAGCAGCACGGGCAGCAGGTCAAAGGAGGTGGTTCTGCCTCTCTTCTCCTCTTGTGAGACCCCCACCTGCAGAGCTGCATCCAGCTCTGGGGTGCCCAGCAGGAGAAGGACATGGAACTGCTGGAGCAAGTCCAGAGGAGGCCACCAATTTCATCAGGAGCACCTTCCCTGTGAAGTAAGGTTGAGAAAGTTGGGGCTGTTCAGCTTGGAGGAGAGAAGGTTCCAGTATCTGAAGGAGCCTGCAGGGAAGCCAGAGAGGGAACCGTAGTGATAGGGCAAGGAGCAATGGGTACAAACTGAAAGAGGGGAGATTTAGGTTGGATATTGGGAAAAAACTCTTTACTGTGAGGATGGTGAGACACTGGAACAGATTGTCCAGGGAGGTTGTGGATGCCCCAACCCCCGGTGCTGTTCAAGGACAGGTTGGATAAAGCAACCTTGAGCAATCTGGTTTAGTGGCAGGTGTCCCTGCCCATGACAGAGGAGTTGGGACTAGATGGTCCTTTATGTTCTATGATTCTATGAAAACCGCACTGGCGGAACTGAGGTGCTATAAACCCGCAAGTGTGTATTAATAAACTTGTGGAACAACTTACAAGTGCTGTGTCTGTGCCACTCATTTCACGAAGGACATTGAGGTGCTGGTGCGAGTCCAGAGAAGGGAACGGAGTTGGGGAAGGGTCTGGAGCAGCAGGAGCGGCTGAGGGAGCTGGGAAAGGGGCTCAGCCTGGAGAAAAGGAGGCTCAGGGGGAACCTTGTGGCTCTGCACAACTCCCTGACAGGAGGGGGCAGCCGGGGGGGTCGGGCTCTGCTCCCAGGGAACAGGGACAGGAGAAGAGGGAACGGCCTCGAGCTGTGCCAGAGGAGGTTTAGTTGGCTATTAGGAAGAATTTCTCCATAGAAAGGGTGACTGGACATTGGAAGGGGCTGCCCAGGGAGGCGGTGCAGTCACTGCGCCTGGACGCATTCAAGAAACGACTGGACGTGGCACTCAGCGCCACGGCCTGGCTGACACGGTGCTGTCCGGTCACAAGCCGGACTCGATGACCTCACAGCTTTTTTTTTCCCCACAA
>VXAD01011231.1:206189-239985 GCA_013399195.1 Dicrurus megarhynchus | reverse complement strand
TTTTTTTTTTTTTCTCTTGCTTTCTGCATTCAGTAAGGTCCTGGGAAGTAAATTCAAGGAGAGGACTGAAGGAATGTTGCCAGTCAAAGCTCTCACCAGTTTATGAGACAGCAGAATGCAATGACTGCAAGTTGGATTGTGGGAAATGAGACTGCACCCTCTGTTTATAAATGTGGCTGCTACGGTAGCTCAAAATAAAAATGCTCCTCATGAGCATAATACTTCAGATTTTGGCCAGGAATGGGTGGTAAGGTAGGGAAAATTTGGGTAGACTTTGAGGAGAACTTTGTTTTGAAAAGAGCAGGGTAAAGACTTGATCTTATTATTAGCTGTAGAGGGGAAAAACATGTTTAAATTTCCTTGGCACATTAGAAAATTACGAAGAAATTACTGTTGGAAATGTTAAAAATTGTAGAACTTAGGAAAGAAAAGAACACTTTGAGCCTTCAGTTACAGACTGAGTCTTAAAATCAGCAAATACTTTGAAATGTACTGTGTTGAGAAAGTGTCACAAGTATGTGCTTGGAAGTTCTCAATCAGATTTTTTGAAATACAGAAATTTTAGCTACGTGCGCTGGTTTCTTAGATTAATTCCTTAACACCTTGAAACGTGTTTCCTGGAGTTTGGGAAACATTACTTTTAGTCTTTGGACCATGTGTGTGTTTCTCAGATAGAGGTAAGCTTGTTTACTTGGATTTCTGCCCTGTGCTGTGACAGGGCCAAAAATCACGTAGTAGTGGTAGACACAGGAAACCTGTTGCTCTCAAGTTGGGTTCTGGTTCTGTAAAATTGATTTTCTGTTTCTAGCAATTCTTCCCCTTACTCTCAGTACCAAATTAATCTGGAGAGACTTTGATGTTATTGTGCAGGGTAGCATTCTGACAAGGCTTAATGCTTGTAACTGAGAGCTGTCATCCACAGTAAGGAATATTTAAACCAACCTCTAGTGAGAACTTGAAGCAACACACTTCCTAATAACTAATTAGCCAACTGGTCTTTTTTTTTTTTCCCCTGTTAAATCACACAGTTGAATTTTAAACTTGCCTTCAGTAGTGTGACTCTTAGTTTTGGTTTAGTTGTGTTTTAAAACATTGGCCAACTGAGTATTTTTAGTGAGCAAAAACTACACTTGAAGCTATCCTTGCTTGCCCAAAGCACTAGGTGAAAGCTGTCAAGATATTCTGACTGACTAAAGAAGATGAAAAGATTTAGCCTCAGGCCCTGTTATTGGAGAAGGCCTGTTATCAAGTGGGGAAATTTTTGCAGGCCTGGCTATTTTTTGTTAAGTTTTGTGTTGCCCTCGTGGAGCTCCACACAGGGGTGGATTTACCCATTGTGGTCATTCTGGTGTTCCGAGTGGGGCCGCTCAGGGTTTGAGCATTCACCCTTAACCAGGGTAAATGAAAGCATGTATCCATCTGCACAAGCTGCTGCTTCTTTTTGTTGGTTGGCTGTGAGAAAGTAAATATGTTAAACATTGTGTTAGGAGCAAATAATAAGCACTGTCTGACACTGATGCGGACCTGTGTAGCCACATCTCTTGTCTGAGGTGACAGTGTTGACTGTGTAGGCTTCTAAATGTAGCATTGCTGTTGTAATTATCACTATGTAGACATGAAGCAGGGTTTTAAAAATCTTCAACAAACATTCTTAGCTGTTAAAGTGAAACACCAGGCAAAAGTAAGTCTGTCCTGTTTCGTTTTCAGCTGCTCCTGCGCTGTTTACCTAAAAACCTGGTTGTCAAAGTGCAGAGAAGTGCAAGGAATATTCAGGATGTCAGCAGTCTTTCGGCCACAGTCTGTGTCACATAATACGGGCTTTTACATTTCACTGTTCCACCACAGCACTTGAACACCCAGGAAAAGCCAGCTTGTTTAACACCATGTCAGCAGAACACTTAGTTGTGGAAGTTTGAGCTTCTGCTGTGTTCTGGTGTGTCCTTAGTATGTGTATGCTTTACTGTTAAATGTGTTTGTGGGGATTTTTGGCTGCTAATGTTACTGTGTCAGAATAATTAACTTTATAACAGTTCTGCAAGAATCAGAGACTACTGCTGAGTGAAAGGGTGAAAGCTGACTCCAGGGCTTGTAACCTGTAAATGTACTCTAGACAACGTCCTTCCTACATGTGTTTCAGTGCAGGTTAATCCTACAGAAGTTGTGGGTAGGAGGATTGTTTTTGTATTTCCCTGGGAGTTTATAATTTTAGTGGTTAGAGGAAAAGTGCTCAATTAAAAATCCAGACGTACCCTTCTAGGTTAAAGATGTTTTTCTGTTTGAAGTCTTGGTATTTTTCTCTAATTGCTCTTTGAGTTGTGCAGTAGGTGTCTTCCTGCTCTTCTAGGGGATTGCTTTGTTGTTCTTGCCTCTCCTTAGGATTGTATTACTGAGAGTGTGTGTGTGTGCTTCCATGGGCAGAGGAGGTGTGAATTTGAAGGGCTTGTACTGGCTGCTTGTGGTTTGATACATGACTCTGCAAAATTGTAACTTCAGAGATCACTAGAATAAGAGTACCTGCGTTTTTTATTTCTTCATTATTTTCATACTTTCTTCTCAGGCTGTAGCATTTTCAAGTTATGAACTGTTACAGTTCGTGTTTGGTTAATTAACTCTCTGGGGGTTTTTTGCTACTGCTTTGCTTTGGTGGATAGTCCTTTTCTGTTTCCTGACTAGAGTCAGGATTTTCAAGCAAGGAAGTTGTCCTGATTCTTGGCTGAAGAAGGCTAGGCTTTCATGTGTTCAGGAATATTTTCCTGAAATTTTAGTGAGTGTTCCAGTATAATTTCTAAAGACCTTTGGGCAGGGTGACACTTTTTTTTTTTTAAATTTAATAAGGGAAAAGATAAGATAGCATAAATTACTTAATACAATTGAATTATTTTATTCATATTGGAATGTGTTTTTACATGTTACCCATTTTTCAAATGCCATGGCTCTGCCCATAGCTCTTCAACTGTTTTATTGAGAATGTTTTATCCAGTTTAGCTGTCAGCAAAGAAAAATTAGCTTTGTACTTTTACTAATTTGGCAGTATTATGTGCTGTATTTCTCAAAATCTAAACTTTCTTGGGCCACCATTCCCAAGGTGGCCAGGACACTGAGAGGTTAAATATAGAGACTGTGCACACTTAAGGATAGTTCTGTACATATGTTTAAAGTCTATTTTGCAGATGTGATTGGAAAGCAAGGCTATCTGACCTTGATATGGCTAACAACAGGCTGGAAGGTGTTCCCTTTGAAACTTGCTGAAAGTGAAGAGTACATTTTAATTAAAAAGAATTACTATGAGCAGATGATTCTGCTACTGTCTAGAGCCCCATTGCTGCCCTTGTGCGTAAATGGCTGTGTTTACCGACAGACCTTTCAAAAAATACTTTCTTTGAATTCCTGAAACACAGGAAAGGATATCTGTAGGTGTGAGATAAGGTGGTGTAAACTTACAGCACTAAAGGGTACGGCTGGCAATGTCTTCTCCCACCAAGGTTTGTGTCTTTGGTCACGGTTCCCTTGGGTGGAGTGGACTCAGTGAAACAAATCACTCTTTTATTTCACAGGACATGGTGATGTGCAGCATGTCTTACCCAGTGCCTGTAAGGATGGCTGTCCTCTGCCTGCTGCCCTGCAGGGAGCACCAAAGGAACGGGAAAAGGAGCGGGAAGGGCTGGCTTACCTAGGCTGTGAGCACGCAGAGTGTTGTCTACACGCTGACTCTGGTTCTCCCTCTCTTTGTCTTTCCCTGTGTTTTTGTGTCAGAGGCACCCCTGCAACTGGCTGGTCAGCGTGCAGTGTTGGAAAAGGGGTTTTTAAGTGTCTTTTTAGAACTAATCAAAATTACTTGTCAGTTTTCTTCATACTCAGACAACTGTGTCACTTTTATACTTGTAAATCGGTTTGTGGGGAATATGCCTGTTGTAAAAATTGTCTGCCTGAAGCTACAGGGTTTTTTTTTGTGCTAATCAACAAGACCATGCAAGGGTCAGCACTCAGAATGTAAGCTTTTTTCCTAAAACAGGCCTTTGTGGCTTCACAGGCAGGACTGCCCATCTTTCTGCTTTTCTTCAAGCTGCAGAAAGCTGAAAGCTCTGCTTTAGGTTGAAATTTGTGTTCCTGTGTTGGTACAAAGCTGCATGAATGCAGCTCTTTTAGTTACCTTTTTGCATCAGAAAACTGGCCCCGGTGTCTTCTCTTTCAGGCTGGGCTTAGACTATTTTTGAAATGCAGGGCAGAAGTGTGTGGAGGCCTGGAGGCCAGCTTTGAGATCAGAAATTAGTTCTGTTGATCTCTGGGCAGTGCATAACGACTGCTAGACTTATAAATTTCACCTGCATTTAGATGAGCTCAATTTTGTAGAGGAAATTAGAAAGGCAGAGGTAATTGCATAGAAAGTAAATGTCAGGGCTAAATTTGGGTTTTTACCTTGCCAATTCCAGATTATTTTTCTTCAGAGAATGCTGCTTCTTTCTTTATGTGCAAACTTCAGCACAGTAAATACAAGTAAATACAGGAGTTTATGGATGCTTTATCCTGTCTGTTTTTAAATGTTGGAGTAATTCTAGATGCCTTGTTTATTTGAGTACAACTGGGTTTTTTTTCCAGGCACTTACTAAGCTCGTAAACCTGACTGGATTCACAAGGCTCTTCCTCTCCTGTGGTTCTTCCCAATTACTGTATCTGTTATGCCTTTGAGGCCTGAAGTAGGGCAGTGGTCTGTTCATGTAACCACCATGATTGTCTCCTGACTAAATATAAGTGTCCTGTTTAGAAAGACAATATAAGAGAACACTGTAGATGAAATTTTTGTGCCAGAAAAACCTGCTTTCATAATTTGTAGAAAGAGGTGGCTGGAACCAAATGTGTTCTTGCCAGTAAGAGTACTGTAAAGCATTGACTTAGGAGCTTACTAGTTTCTTATCCTCTGTGTGTTTTCAGTAGCAGGCACAATATTTGTCATTAATCAGTTGCTGATCATGGAGTTTGATTAAGGGTAGTTAAACCTGTTGCACTGGTCACTTTGTTGCTTCATTAGCAGGTATATTGTCTGACACAGCTGCATTGTCCTCACCTGACTTTGAGCAGTGTCTGTACAGCAGTATAACATGTGGTAAATATTTTTGCAAGGGCAGTGGGAGGAGAAAACTCAGGAATATTAAGGCTAAATTCTAAACAAATTTTTGGACTATGATGCCCTCTCTCAGGGAAGAGGAAAAGAGCAAAGCCCTTTGGAGTAAAAGCTTTTGTCCTTGTCTCACTATGACTTTTCCCAAAGTCTGGGAGAAACCTGTTAACCTGCTGTTAGAAAAAAACATGGAGTGATAGAGAATGATAAGGTAGATTAAAAGAAAAAAACCTCTGCAGCATTTCTTCTCAAAGAGAAGCAGATCAGCAGTAGGCAGGTTGGCAGTGAAGGTCTTTCAGAGTTGGTCTTGGGATCCATCTCTTCATAGTCCTCTTATGCATTTGATAAGTATTTCAGTACAAATCCATAGAAGCATGATGGCATTGACAAACACCAAGTTTAACATTAGTCCCTGGCTGCATAATTGAGGGTCAGACTTTGGTAAATGGCTGTCAGATGAGCAGCATAGATTAGTTGGAGTTGGGTTCATTAAAAGGTGAAGCCCTGAAGATCATAGATCCTGAAACATCCAGGGAGAGTAGTGATGCTATTCTGCTTTGAGTGCGCTGGCCACCTGTTCCCAAGGGGAATGAATTTCTGCCTTAGGAAAGAGATGCCTGGAGCCCGTGGAGAGCTGTGACTCTGACATGAAAGGAAACTGAAAAGATCTGCTTAGCTTAGCTCACAAGTTTTGGTAAAGTTGTGTAAATGTTTTACACTGGCAAGCACCATGGGATGTGGGAAGGCTGCTCATGCTTGAATTATGACATCAGCGTGAGAACAAATCGGAATTAATAGTCTGTGAATTAACTTGGGCTGGAAATTAGAGAGACTTCAGACATCAGAGTAAACTTTGTAGCAGCCTCCTGGCAGAAGTAGCAAACGACCTTACTTGTCTTTAGGTGCATGAGATTCCTCATGAATATTATGGTGTGGAAGGTGGCTTTGTGGCTTGATGTCAGAAGAGATTCTTTCCAGTTTTGTATTCAGTTTCTCCCAACATCTCAAGAAATTCAGCAATTTGTCTCGCCTCTGTAATTATACATTAAAACCGATGAAAGTACACTGTTCACTTTTACATTAGGATTTATGAAATGAGTCTCTGAATAAACTGATGATTTTTTCCTCTTCTGTGTTAGCATTTATATGAGGTAGGAGAAATGAAAATTGCTGTATGAGAGGGAAGAGGGAGGGTGTTTGATCAATGCTTGCCTGGATGGAACTCAGCATGCCCTGCTTGCTTAGCTGGCAAAAAGTGACTGCAAGGAACAACTGGGAAACTCAGCACCCGTGATTTCATGAAATCCCATTTTTAGGATGCCCATCTGGGATGCAGTTGATGACTGGTATTTCTTTGGAAGGCCTCAGTTTTTCAGTTAGGACTTGATCAGCTCTAGCTCTTTATTAAACAGATTGCATGGCGTATATTCTCAAGGACATCGTGTTCAGTTTCTGAGTAGTAGGGAGAGTTTCATGTCTGAATTCATAGGGGACAGAAGAAAATCATCTTTACTTGTAAGAGTACTGTTTCTGAATCTTCAGGGTAAAGTGTTTGTAGATGAATTGATGCTCATTCTTAAAGCTATTGCCATAAAGTACAGGCTCCCTTTATTGTGCTGTGAAATTTTATAAGGGCAGGGGAAAAATGGGATTTGATGAAGACTGAAATACATTTTGAACTCTAATCACGTTGAATAAAGGTAGGAAGCCTGAAGGTTGGGTTTATAGATCTGTATTTATGAGAAAAATATATCATAATCTATGGATGATTTCTCAGTTTGACAGATCAGTGTGCAGGGTGTGCTTCCCCAAAATTAGTTTTCACTTAATAACCATGAACCAATGGTGGT
The DNA here is from genome assembly GCA_013399195.1 of Dicrurus megarhynchus. Lineage (NCBI taxonomy): Eukaryota > Metazoa > Chordata > Aves > Passeriformes > Dicruridae > Dicrurus > Dicrurus megarhynchus. The sequence continues at coordinate 233,019 of VXAD01011231.1, read as the reverse complement.
GCTGAAGTCTAGGTTCTCAGCAACCTAATTTGCTAGAGGCAAAGTTTAGGATGTTGCTTTTTTCAGCAGTTCACTGCACCAGCAGCTGGAAGATGCAGCTGTCTTTCTGAAAAGCATTGAGAGGGCTTCTCCCTCTCTCTCTCTCTTTTTTTTTTTTTTAATTCCTTGAAAATGGAACATCTTTGGTTTAAATCTAAACAAAGGTGGATCAGACTACTGTCTGACATACAGGTTGTTGCACCGTCATGCATTTTCTTCTCTTAGCAGAATTAATGGCACAGTTATTTCTCAATAAGTCTTCAGTCACTCCAGTTAGAACTACAAGATGAAATTCTATGCCACTGAAATGTTACTGCTAGAATTGTTGTATCTGATCTTATCTACTCCTTTTTTTTATTCTGAGAATTAGTATTGTATCCTCTGCAAATGATGTGTTTCTGGCCTCCTAGGCTAGGCAGTGATGAAAGCCAGAACAGGCAACAACTTTTTGTTTTAGCTTGAGTGTTTCTTGAACTTCTGTCTCTAACAGAATTTTCTTGCAGATTCAAGCTCTAGTAGTTAAGAGTTGGTTTAAGTCCTTTTGTTTGTTCCTTTGAATAGGTGTGATGTGATCAGTTCATTTTATTCATTTGAGATATGACAGATTCCCTTATCTAAATCACTCTTCTTTATAAAGCAGTTAAGCAATGCTCTGAAATGTTCTCAAATGTAATCTGGAAATTAATCGACTATTTTGTGTATTTTTGGTTTTAAAGGAGCAAGTGGAATGACATCACAGAATTTTTAATTTGTAATTCAGAGCTCATGGTGTGCTACTGTCAGTCACCATAACGTATCGGGTATCTTTGGATGGCAGAAGTTCACAGTAGAGTGAATGTCCATTTAAATGAGAGACCTATGTAAATGATCTTTCCTTTTGCAAATGGCAGAGTGTATCTGGACATAGACAGCAAAATACTGTAAATTGGCTCAGTTATGTTAAGCTTAAATTTGTTTTACATTTTTGTAAGCTATCAGCCAGAGAATTAAAGTAATTTGTGTTCCTGTTTAGGATATAATCTGTTCTTAAACTGATTGATGTACATGGCAAGAATACAGGCAGAGAATAAAGACCAGCATTGAAAACTGTAACAGCCTTTTCTCCTCAGGATTTCCAGTCTTTTCAAGAATTAAGAAGTTAATGGTGGCCCCTGTACTGGCAAGCCGTAGTCAAAGATTGTCTCTGTGCTTTAGGAGGAAACCTGTAGTTTGTTCTTATGTTCAGAACCACCATAGTTCTGTGACCTCATGGTGTTATTTGCATTGATAACTACTTCACTGAGGCAATAAATACCTTCACGTGGATCCAATTACTGCATAGCAATTAGTATATGTCTTTAGCCTGTCCTGCCTAGGCCACCACAATAATAAAAATTATGTCAGTATTAGTATCCTGAGATGATTTTTTGGTTGTGGAAGGGGATTGTACAGCTGAAGCACAGTTTCCTGTGTGGCCAGCAAGGCTGAAACTGCCTGGGGCTGCCGAGTTAGTTTTCCTAGGTGCAGTCCTGTGGAACTTGGGGCTTCATGCTCTTGGTGGTCCTCAGCACATCAAAGATGTGGACCTGTTTCAGCTGGTCCAGAGGAGGGCACGAAGATGTTCAGAGGGGTGGAGCACCTCTCCTATGGAGACAAGCTGAGAGACCTGGGGTTGTTCAGGCTGGAGAAGAGAAGGCTCTGGGGAGACCTTGGAGAGCCTTCCAGTGCCAAACGGGGGCTTATAGGAAAGATGGGGGCAGACTTTTTAGCAGGTGTGTTACAATGGGACAAGGGCTAATAGTTTTGAACTAAAAAAGGGATGTTTAGAGTAGATGTAAGGAAGGGATTTTGTTCAGTGAGGGTGGTGAAACACTGGAACAGATTCCTAAAGTTTTTTTTCTCATTTCTCTTGGCCCTGTGGTGTAAATGGAAGTTTGCCTATGTCTGAAGATGAATGCCACCTGCCAAAGGGATGAAAGCATAGTGCTGTTTGTTGCAGACTTATGGAAGTGGGAACATTTTGGGAGGTTTTGGAAGAAGGCAGTGCCCCAGGTCACTTGCAGTACATCAATCACATCACAGTAATAAAAAGGGAAAATGCTGCACGCAGGTGGTCAGCAAAGGCAAATGAATTGTTGGATCCTCCTACAGTAAATATCTTAACTCCTTTTCATGGATCTAATTATTGTGTAGTAAATCCACATGTGTGTTCAGTGTGCCCTGACCTAGACTTTTAGCTGTTCAAACATTTATGTTTGAGAGAACACATCTTGGTTTTGTTCTGTGTGGGAAAAAGACTGTTTTCTGGAATAAAACAATAGAAAACAAAGAAGACAAAGTAGGCATTTGAAGCCAGTACCTTGATTGATGCAATGGACATGAAACAAACTTTAATTTTCTTCCATGAAATAGATTATAGATGTTAGTTGCAGTATTTGTTCTGAATCTATGACAAACATGGTAACTGCGTATAAAAGGAGTAGTGTCAAGTCATTATCTTTGAGTGATTTATACAAGTGCATAGGTATAAGAATATGTAACCAAAGTGTTAAAAAGTAGACATTTGGAAACATAACTTTTAACGTGATTCAGGGGGTTAATTTGCCCTAGTGTGTGCATGACTTTAACCGAAGTTGTGTGAAGTATTAGACATTATTATTTAAGTTTAGGAAAAAACTCCTTAATGGCTTATCTGTGGTGAAGGAGGCTGTTTAGTAGGAAGGTGAGTGACTTCCATCCTTAATAATTGGGGGAGGAATTCACAAGTTATATTTTGAATTTTCAAGAAAATAAGCTTTAAAAGTAAGTGTGAATCCAAGGATAGGACAGAACGTAACGGCATGAGAATGATGATGCTTTCACCAAATTATTATTAAAACAAGTAATTGTTTGACTGTCCTCAGGACTTAGGGGTGGCAGTGAGCTGCTCTTAGTTTTGCTGTGGGAAAGCAACTGCCTGGTTGGAGGCTAATTCCAAAGCGTTTGGAAGGCGCTGGGACGGCATATATGATACAAAAAACCAAAAGTATCCTTTCTTCATCTGCTGGGGAAAAAGAGCTGGCTCCCTATTTTGGTTTAGTTCCGTAGAGGGAAGCGATATGTTGTGTTCTGTATCCTTGCAGAGTTTTATGAGAAAGGTTTTTTGAATATTCAGGAAGAAAAAAAAACCTTTAGAAGGTGGTGTTGGCTTGTTGTAATAAGCTCATAACAGGTTGATTGTCCTTGTTTTGTGTATACTGGGAGTGTCTGCAAGAGAGCAAGAAGAATGGCTGTGTGTGCAGGCAGTTTGTCTCAAAACATGACTTCAGATGTGTCAGTACAGGAATGCTTTTACAGGAGCTCAGGGTAGCATTTTGGAGTCTTTCTGGAGAGCTGAGAGCATTCTTACACATGACAACTAACAGTGCCACTTGAGCTACTGCATGTGGTGCTGTGAAAGTGTGGATGATGCATCAGTGGTCCATGCAAGCAAGTAAATGTGTAGGCTTAGAATTGCTGTGTGAAGCTCCAGAAATTGTGATGGAGGGGGAAGAGTTGAAAACAGCTTACGTAAGATAAGCATCTGAACAGTTTGCACAAGTCTTTGCGTATGGGGACTTCAAGGCTGAATGTCATGGTGATCTTACCAAAAAAACCCCAGGCATTCCCTGAAGAGTGGTTACGATGATGAAAACCTCCAGCTCTGTTTATAGCAGGTGTACCCGCTGCATTCAGAGAAAGAACAGGGCAAATGGGTCAAGAGATGAAAACATTTTTGTTCCCCAGATTTATCAATTTATTTTTTCCCTGTGTTGTACACCCATACTAATAACTTCTCATGGAGAAATTAATTACCTAATTTGATTCAGCACAGGAGGCTATTTGGGAAGGGGACATGTTGCTCTGCAAGTGGTTACAGTGACATATTCAGAAGACTGACAAAATTGACATAATCAAGACATGATTGAAACTACTCTTCAGTATTTAAAACTTAAAGTGTACTTAATTAGGTTTGTACTGTGAACTTTGTTTTCATTAAAACTGTTTTTGTGCTTTAGGTGAAGGCACTGAAAGAGAAGATTGAATCAGAAAGGGGAAAAGATGCCTTTCCAGTAGCTGGCCAAAAACTAATTTATGCAGGTAATGGATATTCTGAAGGTACCTTATCTGAACCTGACTTATTTTATGTTGTTGTTTGACTTGGATGTGAATGTCAGGTCTTCTAAGAATTCTAAGAACTGGAGTACAGATAAGTTAAAAGCCCCCACAAACACAAAAACAAATCTGGTGTCAAAGGGAGCTCTTAATTTTGAAGTAGAATTTTTTAGGTTTTAATACATGTGTGTCTGTTATCTTTGCTCTTAGCAGCCTGATGTCTTGGGGATATGCTGGGTGAAGAAGAAATGGCTTTTGTTACAGGAATTCAGGATTTAAGCAGGTCAAAGCTGCTGTTCTGGCTTAATTCTTTTCTTGTTGCGTTTATGCTGTGTATAGCTGAAGCACTGCTGTATATACCTCAGAGAATTAAAAACCAGATTATTTCTTTTGGATTAAGAAAAGAAACCCACCACCAAATCCTGGCTGTACAAAGGTAATTTCAATACTTTTAAGCTCTGTCATTAGAAACCTATTATTATGTACTAGCAAAAAGCAGGCTAATGTCAGTTAAAAACATGAAATTACCTTTATTTGAGCTTTATTTTACTTGCCTTGTTCATTCTGGCACTAATACAGAAATCCATTTTTTTGTTCTCACTTTGTGTCAGAACTTTGGTGCTATTCCAGTACTCCCTCTAGTGTTTTTTTTTCTCTAAAACTGAGCTTGCAAGAAACTTTGGCGGACTTTTTGCTTCAGTCATGTACTGCTTTGTAACAAGTATTGTCTTTTCACTTGTAATAAGCTAAAGCCACGGGTGACAGTGGAGAGATGCTAATGGGAGAGAAGTCGTGAGTCTCTGTGTTTGTACAGCTCCTCAGGACTACGTCTCATAGCAAGTTTCATATCCCTAGTACTTCAGTGAAGGGAGTGCATGTCAAGAACATGAAGGTGGAAGTCTCATGTATAACCAAGAAATGTTAACAAGGCAGAAGGCTTTGTGCAATATGTGTAACTGCATGGCACTCTTAATATTGTGTTTCTGTGATTGCAAAAACCAAGGATTGCATAAGATTCTGTGACGAGTGTTTTCTGAAGCCAGAATGTATCTGCAGTATTGTATAATCCTCACAAGCAGTAGGAAATATAGGAAATAAGATTGAGAATATGATACTATCCAAAGATTGATTCTTTTTTTTTTTTCTTTTTCTTGGACGAGAGATACGAGGGTATACTGATGACATTTTTACTTTTATTAAAAGGAGCTATAGAATTTTCATAGTTTAATAGAGCAAAGTGATACCCCCAGCTGACTCTGATTAGAGAGGCAGATCCATTGTGTTGATATCTGTATTAGGGTAAGGTCTAGAAACCCTGAGAGTGGTGTGTTCTGAGAAGACAGGATGTCTGTATATATACTTTACAAAAGTATATATATTACATACACATTCATTAAAGCCTTCCCCAAAGTGCCTATAAAAAATTGTAAGTAAACCCGTGTAGGTTCTGAGTCAGATGCTACAGGTATTTGTATTACTGCAGTACATGTAATACTTTCTTGAGTGCTTGACCTGCAAGACTGGTGGAACCAGTCTTTTTTGTTCTGAGTGCCATAAAGTGTATGTGTTGCCTGATTTTCTTTGCAGTCATCAGGATAAGGATGTATCCTTCTAGTTGCAGTCCACTAGCATGGAGAGAGGTTGTGAAATGGAAGCAGTCTGTGGCACATCTTCAGAAAATTAATCAGTTTAAATTGTAAAATGTTCCCTGAAAAATCTGTAGTAGAAATCGATGCTATAAAACTCCCTGAGATACAGACTTAATTTTCTGATTTGTGGTGCTACCTCTAAGTCAGCTGATTTTGAGAAAAGGCAAAAAACTGTGTGGCTTACTATGTTCCTGAGTTCTTGTAGATGTGATGCAAATCTATTTTGTTACAGTACCACCTCTGCTTATGAAACATCAAAAGTGGTAGTATAACAAATGCTTCTGGGTTTGTCCGATAGCTTTTTCATCCTTCTGTCAAGGTGGCAAGTTATGGAATGGTTCTAGCTTTTTCTAATGTTTCAGCCTTCTTTTAGTAGCAAGTTGTTAAAGTTGCAAGGTCACAAACTTGTTATTGCAGGTAATGCTCTTATCTGAAGACCAAATGGAAGATAAGTAGAAAGGAATTTCCCTTAGTGTGTAAGCATAAGTTGCTTGGTTAAGCTTTTGGTATGTTAAAGCTTTTCCTCTGTGTTACGTGTATCGTTGTTATGGGTCCAGTGAATCTTTCCAGATTTGATGCTTTTATTTTAAATGGTTTGAAGCATCTTCAGCAGTTAGGGCAGCAGCCCTCAAGCTATCCTGTACTCTGTACATCGTATGAGGAAAATTGTACCTCTGCTGCCAAAGCTTAATAGCCAAACTGCTTTTTGTTGGGTTGTTTAATGTTTATAAATCTGCATAAAACATGTTTTCATGAGGAAATCCCAAGATCATCTGTTGATTTGCTAAACAACTTCTTAATTTCTACCTGTTTAATTTCCCAGGTAAAATCCTTAATGATGAAACTGCTCTTAAAGAATACAAGATAGATGAGAAGAACTTTGTGGTGGTTATGGTGACAAAAGTGAGTAATTGTTACTTTTGAATAGGAAGCTTCATTAATTTAATTCTGTTTTTTCTTGTGATGAGTGATTGTATATGCCCATCCTTAAAAACAGTGGAATTTCATCATATACAAGTTTTGGTCAACAGTAAAATGCTTGTGTGAATAGATAAAAAAATACTGCTTCACAGTCCTAGTTTGCCTAGGCTGATTTTTGCTGCTGTTCTATGCTGAATGTTTGTATCAAAGAAAAAAAACTGCTAATGGCTGATTTAACTGTTTATTCTTTCTTGTCTCCCTGTTATTTTTTCCCTTTTATTATTAAAAGGAAGAAGGCAACCCAGGTAGTTTGTTGATAAATCCTCTGTATGAAACTCTCCCAGCCTTGCCATGTTGCTTTTCATAGTTCATGGCTTTTTCTTTTGTCAAGCTCAACAGCATAAACCAGTAGAGACAGGATACATCTGGCAGTAAACAAACCTGTGGGTTTTGAAAGACTGCAAGTGCAATTTACAGGGAATGACTGTGACACGTGTTTGAAGTATTTCTTCTCTGAACCACTTGTCAGGCTGCTTCCAGGAATCAAGCCACTGATTTTCCAGGCATTCCAGACCATTGCGATCTGAATAAAACTGGCCTTCATCTCTGTTTTGGAATAGGAAATTAATTTTGAAGCTAGAGGTCCTCCTCCTGACAAAGAAAACATATATTCTGTTATTTCTATCTGGTATTACTAAACGTAATTAAACATCTGGGCTTGTTGAGGATGACTGTTGTTGCTTTCTTCATGACTGAACAGCTTTCTCGTCTGTGGTTTGCCACAGAGGCATTTATCAGTACAAGAAAACAGGTGCAGATGAGATGTCAGGAGTCCAGCTTTTCATTTTGTTGATAGGAGAAGACTCCAGAGAAGTTGTGCAATTGCCCCTCCTGGAAATTTTCAAGAAATATGTGGCTGTGGCACTTAGGGACACAGTTTAGTGGTGGGTATGGCAGTGCTGGATTAGATTCAATCATTTGAGAGGTCTCCTCAACAATTCTATGATTCTAAACACAGATCTCCATGAAGAACTGCTAAATTCAGTATATTCTGATATTAAAGGACCTGTAGTTTGCGTATTTCTTCAGTCTTACAATCTTTTTGCTAGTCTTGAAGCTCAGTTGCCCTTTCCTGATTCCGTTGTGGGTAAGACATGCCCAGTCACGTAGGCACAGACTCCTAACTTTGTTTGATGCTCAGACGTTGTTGCATTAAGAGTTTAGGAATCCAGCAGAAAATAACCCTTCTTGCATTCCAGCCGTGTCAGTGTTTTTCTTTGAGTGCTTATTAAAATGTTATTTGCTGTGGCCATCACATTGGTAGCTATTCATTCTTAACCTTACCTCTCCTTGCAGACAAAAGGAGGAAGTAAATGTTTCCTACTTCAAGCAAACATTGTCTGAAAGTGGTGCACCTTGAATAAGTAGTTTTGTTAAAGTTCAGCTATTTCTCTTGGAAAGGCAAAGACTGGGGTCAGTTTTGTCAGCTTTTGGGGCTGTTTCTGTACAATGGGATTAATACTGCATCCAAGAAAAATTCATGTTAGAGATAAGAAGATTATTTCACAGTTGCATACAAGTATTATCCAGTCTAAATTTTCTGCTGTAAGTTTGGTAGTCCTTCATTCTGCTCTGTTGTTGGTGCTCACTTCAGAAGTGATACTTGAGATGTTATTGCACTGCTTTGAATGCAAAGATTGCATAACTAAAACATGTTGCAGGTGAAGTTTAATTTTTCTTCGCATCCTGTTTTCTAGCAAACAGCATTCATAATGAAATGTGATCTCTGTCTTAATCACTTTTTTCCAGATCTGAGTGGTGAGAAAAGCTTATGCTTGTTCTGCAGATGTTTTTTGGCAACTCACTTGGTTTCTTTTGGAAAATGTGCTTTTGTAAAACACAGGACTGTTTTCATATTTAGAATATTGTGGTCTGTAAATATTTAGATCTTTGCTTTTCACTTTATCCTCAGAGTGTGAATGCTCAGGTGTGTAAGTGACGCTCTCAGTTGCTTGTTTATACACAGAGAAAGGCATTAGAGATTTAATGTCTTGCAATGTTTTAATATTGTGCTTGATGTTCAGGCAGCAATATCAAACACAAATGGTCTTAACAGAACTTAGTGTGTTTCCTGCAGAGAGCTTAGATTTATGAGCTTTGTGCCTGAACTCTGTTGTCCTTCTGTAGCCCAAAGCAGCAGCTGGAGCGACTCAGCCGTCAAATGCCACTTCCACTGTTGGCTCAACAACTGCAGCTCCCACAGCAGTTGCTGCACCAATCCCTGTTGCTGCCCCTGTGCCAGCTCCTGTCCCTCCACCACCAGCACCGGATGCAGTGGCTTGTGAACCTGCACCTGTGAGTGCTCCGAAAGAGGAGAAGCCAGAAGAAAAACCACCTGAGGCACCAGCTGCCGTCAGTCCATCATCAATTGACAGGTATGAATAAGCCTCCAAAAATGGGTTCCCATTTCTCTCCATTTCTGTTGCTTCTAGTTCCAGTCGTTCTCTCCATTCTATATATTTTTTCTTCTTTCTTAACTGTAATTTCAGTCTCTGACTCAAGTATAATATTACTGATTGTAAGAAGCACCCCTCCTTGCTTATGCCTTTTCCTGTAGCAGGTGTGGTCTTGGGAATAAACCTGTGGAGGGGAGAGTTAAATGACACAAGACTTGTGTTCCTGTTAGGCATTTCGGAGTTGCTATCATGCAAATTTCTTTTCAGACTGAGGATATTCACCTGCAATGGGACTCTACTGCTCACAAAGCTCTTGAAGTCTTAAGAGGAATGTATCCTGTCCTGCTCATAAACCTCCAATTGCATTTTAGATCATGTTGATCAGATTTGTACCCTAAGTTCTTTATTGCTGTATGAGTCTCTTAATTTCTGGAAAGAGCTTTTTCTTTGAAAATGTGGGATGTGGTATTGCTCTTAATCATGTAATGCCTTAAAGCTTACAAGTTTATTTTTTCTGAATGTTCCTTGGCCCATATGCAGGTAATTGTGGGACCTGGAAAAACTTTTCAAGTCAATTCTCTACAATTGAGAAAATCAAATGGAAGTCGGAGGTTTCATCCCTGTTGTATGCTGCTGCCTTTTTTGCTTAAGTACTGCATGAGATTAAAATGTTGTTAACTGGAATTTAATGGCCCTTGAAGTGCTGCATAGCATCAAATCTTCATTTTTCATAAGCTGTTTTTTAATTATTTGTGTGTTATTTCTGGGAATACTGGTGCACAAGGCAGTATTTTTTAGTGATTGTATTTAAACACCATGGAATACTGATTTGATGATAACAAAGTGAAACTTAGAATTGCCTGATGTCTTGAAAAACTCATCACAAATTTCTGGCACTAAATATACAAATTGATGATTTAATTTTGCATTTCTGAGAAATTAGTATCTCTTAGAAATGGAACGCAAATGAAGTTTCATTTATAAGTCAAAGTAACTTAGTTTTTAAAAATATTAATGGGTGGAGTTTTTTTCCTTTTTTTTTATGCTCAGTTTGTCCAGTAGGTTCAAAGATCAGTCTTTCATACTGACATAGTGTTTTCCGTGTATGTATACATGTACACATGTACACATGTTTTTAATGTACAGATTGCCGTTTTATAAAAAAAACTGCAGTAAGGGAGCCTCAGTGAACACATTTAACAGGGAGGAACAAAATAATTTAGCATGTACATTAAAGTTATCACCTGCCTTGATTTCAGTGAGTACTGTTTCCTTCTGATTTGCTTTAGAAGTTAAATTACTAAGGCAAGATTTATTGACCCAAGGCCAGGCCAGCTGGCGTCCTGCTTTGCCTTTGATCTTTTTTTGATTGTAAATCTTACTACTGACAGATACTAGTGAAGCATTCTTGTTGGAACAAATAATTTTTTGCATAGATCTTACAGAGATCTCTCTAAGTGCCTTGTTGGCTTTTTAGTGGCGTCTTCTGGAAACATTCAGATCAATCTGATGATCTTTCACTTGCTCGTGGGAGTTGCCAACTCTGGTAGCCTGATAAATGTGTGGCTCCTGCAGCTCCATGTCCTCAAGCCTATCACATTATCAAGACTGAACATGTATTCCCAAAATATGCACACAATATGTGTCTACCTATATGTCTGGCTGCTTAGGTCAGCTGAGACAGGGAAAAACCCATCACTCATGCAAGATACATCAGCCACATCCCGTTCCCCTCTGGCTGTTTAGGGCAAAGACCACTGCTGCAAAGTGAGTATGTACAAAATAAAAATGAAAAATACGAATTTCTGTTTTGATAGCTGGCTCTTAGAGTTTGGGAAATTTTTGGTACCTGGGCATGAGGACTGCCTGAGCCCTGCAACCCTGATATTCAGACTCCCTTTGCCTGCACCTGCACACACCCAGAGGGCTCACCCAGGGACTGGCTGCGGTCCTTGGCCTTCGGACTTCCACGGTGTCTGGTCTCAGCAGTTGCTGGCTCCACAGGTGTCTGGATCCCCCTAACTGAGAGTTCCCTGTCCCTGTGAGCACTTGGAATTCCATATACACACGTGCATGTAGAATAGAGAGACACACACAAACCCCCCCTCTGCATCATGAGAAATTTCAGACGGGATGGACTGGTGGTGAGGTGCAGAGCGTGGCCAGGCAAGTGTTTCTTACCTATGACTGGCCCTTTTTCTCCTCTTTCTGCTCTCTTAACACGTGCTTTTCATGTGCATGGTGCCTTGCTGCTTTTCCTTTCCCTGCCTTTGATTCTTCCTCTAGATTTCCCCCAAAACTTTTTCCTGGCGCCCCATGGTGAGTTGCACCACCCTGTAGGCTGTAATGCCCTTGAAGGAATCCTGTTGACCCACCCTGGATGTCACCCTGAAACCAAGGGGCTGATGCTTTAATTTGCAGCCCTGGGAATGGGGCACCCTTGGCTGTGGCTGATTAAAACTAGTATTCCTCTGCCCAGTGTTGTTGCGTCTCTGTGTTCCTTGCCATTCGTGGAGGTGAGCCTTTAATCCTGTAATTTAACAACTTTGATAACTTGAGATGGAGTAATTGCAAATGTTAGCAGTTTATATTCCTGGGAAAGTAGTATACTGAGATTTTAATAAGTCCTTGCCACCGACCTCCTTGGGTCCTCATTGAGGTCAAACTGGTGACTGTGGGGAAGCAGTGAGACTGCTGTGTGCTTTTGAGAATCCACCTTGTTCTCCCACCCTTTAAAGCATTCAAGCAAGCAGATGGCTAATCCCTGAGCATATGGGCAAGAGCCAAACTTCTGGGGGGTAGCGGGGGAAGGTTGGCCTTGTGTTGAAAAGGCTAGCATTGTAAGTTTGTAAAATCTGTTCTACACTATAGGACCGAAAGAGAGCTCTTTGGAAAGCTTTGTTGGTTTTTTAGAAACAAAAGGGGCTATTAGAGTTACAGCTGCTGCTGCTTTTTTTTTTTTTTTTTTTTGAAAAACAGGAAGTTTTCCAAAGTTTTGTAATTACCATTGCACTTGTCTTCGTCTTACAGTACAACAGGTGATACATCTCGATCAAATCTTTTTGAGGATGCTATAAGTGCACTTGGTAAGTGGAGAGCTTTTTTAATGTAGACATTATTTTAGTGCAGCAGAAACATGACGGATTAGCAGATGTTGGCATTTCCTTCTGTATCTGTCATTGTTAAAGTTATAATCAAAGTGCTCTTCTCTAAGACCTGAAGTTGATATCTTGGAACCAGCATTGAGAACTACTTTACTGAAGAATATTTCCTTTTGTATATTTTTGTGCCATAAAAGGAAGTTCCTTGTCATCCCTGCTTTTTTCCCCCATTTGCCTTAATTTCTCTTCTAACTATTCACTTTGAAGTAGCTTGAATAGAAGGCTAGATGTAAACATGTGTGTGCTTTTCACAGAGTGCAGGTTTGATAAAATGGCTGCCTTTATTATTCACTTGTTCCAGCTTTGAAAGTACTTTGCTTTTTGACACATTCAGGTTAGATAAATTCACCAGATCTGCTGCTATCTGGGCTGAGAAATGAATGCCTCCATGTATTTACGGTCAACTTACTTTTATTTTGACAGTTTAAGTAATCTTTGTTTCTCAGTGGAATAGACAGAATGAAGACAGTGGGAAGGTCTGCCCCTCATTTATGCTGATTTGGGTACCTAGGAAATTATTAGACAAACCCACAACTCCTTGCTCCTTCTGAAATTTTTGGGTTGTTTTCAGTCACAGAAATAAGGAGGAGGTGGGGGTTTAATTCTGTCTTTTGTCTTTAAATGTGAAGCTGCAGTTTGGTACAAATAGTTAAACCAAGTAAAGAGTCTCGCTTACATTTTTGTGTGGATATGTTGGAGGCAGGTGCTGTGATTAAGCAGCCCAGGGTTGATTTAGAAGCAGCAGTAATGTTTTACATGAATTAGTGGTAGCTACTAGGTTTAGTCTGTCCAGCTGCAGTTTAGGTCTTAGGGGGTGACATACTGTTGTAGATTGTATGATCTGAAATAGCTGATGGGTACTGCAGGAGACAAAAATGTAACAGAACTAAAGTGGCTGAACTGATTGCTGCTACCAAAGGTGCTTCCTTAACCATTCATAATATCTCAGTGGCCAAGATGAGGTCATCACAAGCACTCGTGTTAACAGTGTTGATCAGCAAGTTAAATGAAGCTGGTGGTCTTGATTCAAGTCTCTTCAAAATTGGAAAAAAAAGAAAAAAAAAATCCCATTTCAAGACCATCACCTCACTCTCCATTTTATATGGGAGATCTTTGGTTGGTGTCTGATGGAGTCAAACCCACATGTCCCTAACGTGTTTGGAAATAACAGGTATTGAGTGTGATTTTCTGGGTAAGCATACTGTAAGTGTTGTCAGCTAAAAAATTTTCAAGGGCAGTAGGCATGAACTCTGTGGTTCTTTTTCTTTAAAAACTGTCCTGGAGGGAATTTGCTTGCACAAATTGATGGAGTATGTCTTCACATCCTAAGTTGGAGCCTACACATATTCTACCTGTGGCTTCTCAATTACATTGTCTGAAATTAATTGACTTTGCTTTAAAAACAGGGATTGGTTTCTATGATTTGCTGCTGTTTTCAGTTAAATGCTGAAAAGTGATGTGGCTTTGTGTGCTACGTGAAGATCTGCACATCTTGCAGTTCTTGTACAACCACATCTTTCACAGGAGCAGCCTAAAATTTCTTTAGGCCATAGGACGAGACTTACTGTGGGGAGTGTGATGAGCTGGATTTGAGAGTTAATCCAGCTTTAAACTGTTATTTGAAAGACAAAAGCAAAGAGCAGAACCAATTCAGCATTGACCTCAAACATTTCTACTAGTGCTAGGTACAGATAGGCCTGACTCTGTATCATGACATTTCTGGTGTGCAGCTTCTGAATTATTAGTCTTGATCTCACTTTTTCTCAACTTGTTAACTACATTAACATGCAGTGTTAACTGCACCTACATTTTCAGTAATTCTGTTTTCCTCCTTTGGCTTTTAATTATGCCTTAGGTACCAACCAGTGCAGAGCAAGCCAGCCTTGTTGCATCTTTTTCCTCTCTCAAATCTCTCATACTGTTCTAGTCTCTACCTTGCTTATGTTGAAAAAAGCAATACAGAAGTGTTCAAGTAGTAAAAGTAGTAACTAATTACATCCACAGGTGTTCTGTCTGCTTGGTTAGTTTCTTAGGAGTAGTAAGGGTAAACTAGTGCTGTGTCAGGAAGAATGTGAGCAAAAGTTTAGCAAAATCATCATGTTGGGACAATTGTTGGCTTGGCTTTTTTGCTTCTTTGGAGATATATATAGAAGTATGTATCTTTAGAGCAAAGTTTAGGTGATTTTTTTTTTTTTTTTAAATGTCTGAAAAAATGCAGGTAGAGGTAAAATGAATGATTTTGTCATTCTGTATGAAGACATGAAGAACTTACCATTCCTTAAAACCAGGTTGGCATTATTACTTTGAAGCCCAAATAATAAATACTCAAATTAGTCAAGGTTTTTAAATCCTTTATTTATGGATAATGCACAAGTACCCTTGGGCTAGGGCTTGTTTTATTGTTTGTTCTTGAGTATACTGCCCTAAGTCATACACCCACTGATTATTTAGAAGCACACGTTAAGAAACAGGCAATGGGGTTGTATTAATGTTGGCTTGAGTTAAACACCTTCTCCCTAAGGGAAAAAAACTTCATGTTTTCTTTGGTTCTTTTAATTATGACTTACTTGTCTTAACAGAGTAGCTCTTGTATTTGTTTCCTCTGGGTTTTTTTTTTTTTATTAAATTATTAATCAGTTGGTTTATATGACGACTGTTAATTATTTAACTCTCCTGCCACTAACTTGCTAGTTGCAGAGTCAGGCAATAGTAGGATTTCACTGAGATCAGGAATACCTTTATCCAAGGAAGGAGATGGTATTTTAATGCCTGGGTTTGTTTGTATTTTCTTTTTTTTTCCCCAGTAAGATAAACTTTAATATTTGCCCAATTACAGTGTACAATAGAATAGTTAGCTTTTTTAAATTGTTATACCTGCTGTCTACTTCTAAGGCAGGAAAATTAAATGGATTATGAAAAGAGATAATAATTTTCCTTACAATGAGATTAGTGTAGTGATCAGTTGCCCTTAAATTGCTCTGTATATCGTGTGTGTACCTTTTGTCTTGATTGCTGCAGTTGTGGGACAGTTTTCATCCATTTTTTCTGTAAGAGGTGGGGGATTTGATGTGATGGATGTCTAGTCAAATGTTAAATTGAGTGAGATAAGAATTACATGAGATAACTTGGTCTCCTGAACCCTCACTGAAGTTTTGAGTGACTTTCCTAGATACAACTTTTAAGTTTTCTGTCTGGTTTGAGTTGGTCCACGTTATGATTATTGAATTACTTGGATCATCATCACCAGCATGTAGCAATATATAGCAATATAATGGTCATCACTAATTGTCATCTATCTGACAACAGCACAGCAAAAAGTCTTTATTTGGAAAATCCTCAGTGGCTAACAATTTCACAGGCAGATTTCTGCCTTGAAAGTTTTGATTTCCAAATGTAAGCTGCGGGAGACTTCTCTTGATTACATCAGGAATTGAATATTAGCTGTGAGGATGCCCTTGACCTTAAATGAAAACTTGAAGAGAGAACATCATTTCAATTACAAGTACAGAAGTATCACAAGTACTGCTTTTTGTCAATAGAAGTTTACATTTTCTTTATTACCCTCCACTGTTTCCAATCAAATTCATAATGAAACCACCGAATATATTTGGAATTAAAGCCACAGAACCATGGCCTGTTTAATAGGAAGTACTCTTTTCGATGAACAACTGAAATTTGGGTAGAAATTATGTTTATCCATTGAAACTTTTTTTTTTTTGGTGTGTGTTTATTTTCATGTTCTTCCCTTAAAATGGTGGTCCTGTGACTTCTAGTGACAGGTCAGTCCTATGAGAACATGGTGACTGAGATCATGTCCATGGGCTACGAGCGAGAGCAGGTGATAGCGGCGCTGAGGGCCAGCTTCAACAATCCTGACAGAGCGGTGGAATACCTTCTGATGGTGAGCACTTCCCTTGCCTACACCTTGTCCTTTCAGTTTTTGTTCCCCACGTTAATACCTTTCACTTTGATTTTGGTGTTGTTTTGAACATTGCTCTGTCCCTGAGAGCGACGTTCGCCATCTGCAAAGATGAGATTGAAATTTTGACAGATGTGATGTGTTACAGAAAACACTGAAGTAATCCCTAACCACCTCTACCACTTCTTTGCTCTCATTTTTTCTTGATTCATGTGGATTTGTATGTAGAGTATGTCCCATTACAGTGATAGCTTTAATTGCCAGTGACTGGCTCAGTGATTTTGTGTCACCTCTTAGTGACAGCATTAGTTGATTAGTTGTACTTTTGCACTAGGATCTATAACATCACCATTCTTTAAGCTCCAGTTCACTGTTTTTGCTAATAATGCACAGTGTTCTTAATACACTTTCCAAACAGAAAGGTTTGAGAGGTTTAGGTTTTTTTTAACTGTGCTTAATTTAACTGGTGTTTTCATTTCAGCAGTGTTTTAGAGAAGAAACAATTTTCATTTGATAAATAAAGCTTGAAGGGTTAAACGAACTTCATTGGCATGAGAAGAAATAGTGGAGTAATTTCACTTTAATGAAAATCCTGTGAGTTGTTCTGGGGCTTTTTGGATTATTTCTCATTGTATACCTTAATCTGACAGGTGAATTGTAACCACCATAGAATCTGTCTATGATTTTGTTGCTTAATCAGTATTTCCAGTGCATTTAATTCACTCTGGCATACCACTTTTTCCCTGATGAGGTTTTTCCTTTAAGGAGATCTGAACTTTATTAAAATCTGGCAACCAGATATCTTGACCTAATCCTTGCAAAATACATGTGGATTGAACTTCTGATTGATTGATAAGAAATCTGCCATCTTTACCCTCAAGTTTTAAAAAACTTTAATTTTGTTAAGGAAGTTTTCCTTCAGTAGTTACAACTACAAGTCCCTGGCATGCTTCCCACTTACATTAGTGTTCCCAAGACTTTGTAACCTTCAGATTTTAAACTGACAACAAATATTTTGAGTACAAGAATGTAAAAAGTTCAATTCCCAACTAGCATTAGGCCGAGCAAGGGTGAATGCAATAACTCCCAACTCTGTCATAAGTCTGCGAGCTCAAACATTTGTTTTTCATGCT
This sequence comes from Dicrurus megarhynchus, assembly GCA_013399195.1. Lineage (NCBI taxonomy): Eukaryota > Metazoa > Chordata > Aves > Passeriformes > Dicruridae > Dicrurus > Dicrurus megarhynchus. The sequence continues at coordinate 215,628 of VXAD01011231.1, read as the reverse complement.
GTCAAAATGTTGGTTTTACTGCTCATCTGGTCTGTAAATACACCATGAATTCAGTGCCTTCCCTGAGCGTTGGGCCTGCTGTGTGTGTGGCAGTCCTACACAGCTTGCAATTCTTGTGCACTCAGTGTGGCATTTCCCTCCTCTAGCTTATTTCTGTTCAAGAACTCCAGAATAGAGAATCCCTGTGATGGAGTTAGGTGTCACATCTGCCAAATACATTGACTGGTATGAGCAGTTCATTTCCAGTCCTTCAGAAGGTCCTGTATATAAAATGGGTCCTTCTGTTATATAAGATTTCCCTTTATGTTTCCTTTTATCCTTCACTGGAAATACCTTTTCTTTTTCTTCTTCTGCCTTCTGGAAAAGGGAGTAGGGAGGAATGGTCTTGCTCTTGGAGACCATACTAGATGTTAGATTTTTTGCTGTCCTTCTAGAACAATCCTTTTGCTGTAAATGGTCTTTCTAACTGTTCTGGATCTGTTGGAGTCTGAAGATGTTCCTTACTCTCCTGCTGCAGCAAAAAAAGGTTCTTTTTAGTTACTGTTGATCTGATCTGTTGGTGACACTGTTCTTTGACCCTCTCTCTACATTACCTGCCTCCAAACTATCATCAGCACTATCTTTTATATAATGTGCAGATTAGGATTAGGATGTTGAGATCTGTAAGTGTTTGAAGAACCAGTACACCAAAGGTACCTGTAAGGTGTTGGAAAGGACTTAAACTGTAATTAAAGCACAGCTATTCCTCAGATGAGCCCTGAAGATTCTACTTGTTGTCCATGGTTCAGGTGGCAAGCTCTTCAGTTTTCATGGCTTCATCATTGAAGATGTAGATGTAATCCTGTGTCCATGACCTGTGGTCATGGAAGGAGGTCTCAGTTGCAAAAGATGCTCTTTATTTTTCTAAAGCCCCAGACTTTGGAGGCATTCACATTCAGATCTCCCTTTGAGCCAAGGATTTCCTAACCCCGAACTAGGAAGGAGTTTTGTCATCTCTTCAATAACCAGTCTCTTAGTTTGGATATTTTTAGGAAACATTTCTTTAGCATGAGTATAGTCAGACACTGAACACAATTCCTAGAGAGGTGGTCAATGTCCTGTGCCTGTCAGTGTTTCAGAGGCATTGGACAATGCCCTTTGCAGGCTTTAACTTTGGTCAGTCGGTGGGACTAGATGATCATTGTAAGTACCTCCCAGCTGGAAATATTTTGTTCTCTGTTCTGTGCAGAAGCTGGACCTGATGAGATTATTGCCCTGCGGAGAGCAATGTCAGCTAAAATCCTCTGTACTGCTCAGTTAAACAGTAAACAATTGTTTCATCCACCATAAGGCAACAGTGGCCTTTTTTTTGCTGTCCAAGCAGTGTTTGCATTCAGAGGGACTTGTGTGTGGTTTAATACCATGCTTTATTCTGTTGTGTAGCTGTATGAACAAGGTCCACACGCCTCACTGGCATTGTCTGATTACAGCTGTACACAGTCTCTTATTATCTGGAGAGCGATACTTCAAGCTTGCGTTCAAGAGTTAAGATGATGTTCAAGATGACAAATAATTTCTAAGTAAATTTGTTTGAACAAGTTTACATAGTCCTTCCATTCAAGAGCAAACTGAAAGGTTTAAACAAGCGCATGTTGTTTGATCTGGACACAGATTGCAGTGATGACATACGCCTGTGGATAGGTGAAATCAACTAGTAATTTCATAAGAGTAACCCAAGTTGTTACATTATATTTGCATTGCCAGACATTTTTTTTTTTTTTATGGGAAAAGGTATTTAATCAGTGCTCTGTAAGCCACTGATAAGGGAGCGTTGCCTCAGAATTACACCATGAATGGAGTTCTTCTCCCCCTCGGTGGAGGGAGGGATGTGTAGCAAGCTTACTGAGCCATGTGAAGGTAATGAAGTGTGTGACAGGGAAATCTTGCATTTATTCCCCTGAGTGGCTTAAACATGCAGTTGATGATTAGGTGATTTGTACCCTGATGTGATTCTTAATAAACAGGTAAGACAAAGCATTGCTTGGAGCACTGTCCAGTTCTCCCTTTCTGGATGTGCCCTCTATATTAGCTGTATATTTGTCCTTTTTGTTCAGGTGTAATGATGAACATACCATGTGAAGATCATGTTACAGCAGGACTTTTAATCTACATTACCTACCAGTGATTTTTATGGTAGGCTTTGACAAACCTCTTCATTTGGTCTGGTTACCCTGTAGTTCTGTAATATTTCCACCCACCCAGTTCCTTCTGTTTTTTGCTTCCCAAACAGAAGGGGGACCCTCGTTTGGGTAACTTCTCTGGGCTGTTCCAACAGGACTTGTTGTAATATTCTTGGTGTCTCTCCCATGAGTAAGTTTCCAGACTTCAGGGAGGTAGATTGAAAGGACAGACTGGGTGCAGGAGTTCAGTGACAGTGAGGAAGGCAGGGTTAGGGTAGGAAGCTTGAAGGATTTCCATGCAGGAGAAGAGTAGTACAGTGAGGTATCATGGTTGTATAACCTACATTCTAGTTTATTATAATACTGTGTTTTAGCTTTGTCCATTTCAGCCCCCACAGCAATCAGTTCGTGTACAAAGTTGCTTGCAGGTAGAAAATAAACAAAAGGCAAGTTAACTTTGTTTTTTTTAAACTGCTAAAGCTGGGTGACATACAGACCTTTTCACTTTTAAGATACAGTAAGTGAGAGCTTTTCATTGAGGAAAGAGGTCCCAAGAGCTGTGTTCTTGTATCTCTTCTCAGTTTCTTGCCAGTTGTATGGCATTGTTAATCTTAGTTAGCATTGTGTATTGCAATTTGTTGCTGTAATGTCACTTCTTTTGCATAACAATATAACACATTGTAAGAATATATTTAGTTTAACTTTTTCACTCATATCAAATATCTTCAAACAGGATTCAAAGGAAGTATTTTTTATCAGGCGAAGAGTGTTTTAAAGTGATGCAGTGCGTTCTTTACTGCCTTTCTATCAAAACTACAGATGTTTCCTGCCAAAAAATAAAATTAATCTTTTCACTGTGTTCTTTGTCAGTTGTAAATGCATAACTCACAGGATCTTGCCTTGTATTTGCTGTGAAAGCATTAAGGTTGTTTGGGTTTTTTTTGTCCCCTTCATTCTGAAACCCAAGTACTGCATGTAGTTGAAACATTTCTGTGGGTAATGATGTGAACTGTGGCTTTAGGGTATACCTGGAGATAATCAGGCTGTGGCTGAACCCCCTCAACCACCAAGCACTGGTGCAACTCAATCTTCAGCAGTGGCAGCAGCAGTAGCAACTATACCCACGACCACTAGCTCACTAGGAGGTAAGAAAGGCTGTGTTTGAGAAGATGTGATAAACAATGTGCACTTAATCAATCTCTTTCTCAGTCAGTTTTAAGTTCCAGGTGCTTGTGGGCTGCTCAAGGGGAATTGGATAAGAGCTGTTAACATGGAAATTCCAGGTGTGGTACTTTCTTGGAACAAGTGACTTTGTTGTATGTCATGTGCTATGAAGCATGAGTTTTCCAAAAATGCAGTGAACTTGCACAGTTTCTTTAATTCAGTATTCTGGACGTCAGAGCAAGAGCACAGATATGGTTGGGGTTGTGTTTTCTCTCACTTAACCTCTGGCTACATACTCTGTGCCTGACTGGGCACTGTTCTCTATGACTATAATAGTATATTTACCACACAGAAGTTGGAATATCAAGGGAAAAACCCGAAATTAGGCCATGAAGTGTAGCTCTGGAGAGACCTATAAATGACCTAGGACTCTTCACTCAGCAGTGCAGCATTTTGACAGTGGTTGGTGCCTGCTGAAGAGAAGGGTATTTATCGTGTATTTATCTCCCTCTTAAAGGGAGATAGATAAATACATGAAAGGAGCCTAATGAAGGGGTAGGAAATTTCTTAGGCTGTGGCAGAAATGGTGCTCAAGATACAAGCCCTGATAAGAGGCCAGAGTGTTAAACATGCATTTAGTAGTTGAAAGCACACATGACGTGATCCATCAAGAGAGAATGGGGGGAGGGATGTTTGAGAGCAGTTCAGACACTGCTGTGTTCAGTTCAGTAACTAACAGTGTGGGGTGTTTGGGAAGGCAAAGCTCCCTGGAGAACTGACTTGGGGCAGGAGGTGGAGAGCTCTGGTGTAGATGCAGAGACAAGAGAGTGGGTTGGGTAGATGTGTGTGAGATAAACCAGAGATGAGACATGCAGAGGAGAGTGTTGGAGATAAGGACAAGGCTGTTGGATCCAAAGACTGGGTGAAAGGAAACGCCTTGTTTAACTTTAGAAAAAAGTAGTTTTGCTTAAAGCTAGAGTTAGTGTGAGGAAGCAAATTCTTTTGTTCTTCAGTGAGGGGTGTATTATCCACTTTCATGTCCTGTTTCTATCTACAATTACAGTGTAGGGATGTATTTTATTAAGATTCTTAGTAACTTTTTAAAAAAAACATGTTATTTCACTGGTTTTTTTTTTCCTCAGGGCATCCACTTGAGTTTTTACGAAATCAGCCTCAGTTCCAGCAGATGAGACAAATTATCCAGCAAAATCCTTCTCTGTTGCCGGCATTGCTACAGCAGATTGGACGGGAAAACCCCCAACTACTGCAGGTGGATCTTAAAAGAAGAAAATAATGCTTGATAATTCTGATTTAGCTTTACAAGAGAGTCATAATGTGATGTTGTCTGGGATATGTTACTAGCAGTTAAAACATTCTATTGCTGGCTTTTCAGGAGTTGTTGCTGTACAGAATGTATTTTCTATGATATTAGATACAAATTTGGGACTTCATAGGAGGTGCAAAGGGGGTGAGGAAGAGGAAAGGATCACTGCAGCTGAATTGAAACATAAAAATTGCATTTCTTACGGTTAGACTGAGTAATTTTTTCTCTGTGCACTTTTTGCACATTCCTTTGACTTCTTAATGCTCTGAAAATGAATATTTTTACTTGTCTGTTAGCCTGCTTAAAGGTGAGTTATTTAAATACACGTGTTTCTTTTTCTCTTCTGTGCATCACAGCAAATCAGCCAACACCAGGAACATTTTATTCATATGTTGAACGAGCCAGTTCTAGAGTCTCGCCAAGGTTTAAGCGGCAGCGATGATGGTGCCAGCACTGGAGGAATAGGAGATGCTGGGAATGCTCATATGAACTACATTCAAGTAACACCTCAGGAAAAAGAAGCTATAGAAAGGGTGAGCCTTTCTTCTTTGAAATTTTCCTTTCTTCTTTGAAATTCTTGTTGCTGTAGGCTGTTGACTCCAGTGCATGCTTAGCTAAGTTAAGACACACTTAACTTTAACTTTGTTCAGCTCAGTAGTTCTGCATCATATCTGGTGTGTTCATACTTGGCGTTTCATAGCTCTTGTAACCTTGTTTCAAATCATACCTCTTCTTGCTTTGTAGCAATTGAGTCTAAAATATCTTAAATCTGTCTTACTGAGAAGAGGCAGAGCATTTTAAGTGATCAGAGACCATCCTGTGGTAATTGATGACGGAATGGATTTCCCTCAGGAATTACTCAGGAAGTAATTCCTCTTGCAAAAGCCTCAGCCAGGACTGTTCTAGATCATGCCATGACAGGTTCCCAGGTACAAAGGTCTGGCTGCATGAGCACTCTTTGCAAAGTATTGGAAAGTAGGAACACTCATGGTTGAGCAGATAGTTGGAGCCAAAACTTTATCCAGCTATTTGCCTGTCCATGAGAGTTAGTTAATTATAGTTTCTAAAAGTACTGGTAAGCATGAAAATATACTCTGGGGTGGTATATTGCATTCATAAATACTACTGTGTAACTGGCTAAATTTGCCTGGATAGTAATGCCCCTGAGATTTTTCTCAGGGCAAATTGCAAGACTGTTGTCATACTGTGGTAGTGTTTTTGTACCCCAAAGACAATGTTTTTTCAGCTGGCAAAACAAAAGTTCATGTAAGGATCATCAGGAGATACCTATTTGAATATAGGTGTCAGTCCCCTAGATCTTGAGAAAATTGGCAATTAATAAAATTTGTCTAATAAAATTATTTGTCCATGTACTTCTTCACAGGCCATCTTCTCCAGTCTGCTGCATTTCCTTTTAAAGCCATTTTATACAGTAGAGCTTTATTAGCTCTACAGTCTGTTCTAAAACCCAGCAGAGATCCATACGCTTCTTTGTCTTTCCATGGAAGACAAACCTCAAAATTTAAGTGTCTTAGTATTGCAGCTGATGCCTTCATGCTGTTTGTGAGCCTGAAATAAAATCTGGGAATGGCTGGTGAGGGATAATAGGACACAGTTTCTCACAGTTATTTGATCTGCCCCAAACATGAAATGCCTTGGAGGTGCTGTGAGGATTTTAAGAAAAGCTGCAAATAGTGGTGTGTACTTGCCTTTGGCTAAAACAAGGATTCATTTTCTGAGTGCCCCTAAGTGCTGGCTAAGCCCTTGGCACAGTAATAAGTTATTCTCTGGTGTCCTCATGTCCTGTTGTCACTGTGTTCCAGCCATTAATTAATTCCGTGACTTCTGAAAACCAAGTTGCTCTGAGCTTACTTGTCTTGGCTGCAGTGTGTAGTTAATTTTTTTAAGATAAACGATTGAAAATAAGGCTTAATGTGATGTGCTGGACAACCTACTAAAGATGACAGGCTGGGAGCTTTTGTTCCTGGCAATTTTTGTTAAAAGTGCTTTGGAGCTTTGCATAATTATTTAAAATGAGCATTGTTGGAAGTTGTTTTTTTTTCCTGCAGCAGTGCAATGTGCTGTTACTTCTTGACAATTCTGTGACCCAGGTCTGTTTTAGACATACTGTGTCAGTAAAGAAGTGACAAATTTTTTTGGTGCTTCATTAGACTTAATCAAATCACCTTTTCAAGTGAGGTTCCTCTTTACTAAAGGCAGAGGCAGCACCTTATTTTTCACTCACTAAAGTCTGGATTGAGCTAGGCAGCAATGTTATTTCCAAGAAGGCAGTAATTGCTTAAGTGACATCTCAAGACACTAGACATAAAAAGAGGCCTAACATACAAAATGCACTTCCTAAATATGTTTCTTTTCTTCAGTTAAAGGCATTAGGATTTCCTGAAGGACTTGTGATACAGGCATATTTCGCCTGTGAGAAGAATGAAAACCTGGCTGCCAACTTTCTTCTACAGCAGAACTTCGATGAAGACTGAGAGAATTTTTTTTTTTTCTATTTCACACCTCACACCAGTGCATTACACTAACTTTGTTCACTGGATTGTCTAGGATATTTGGGCTTACATTCATAATGCTTGGTGTATGGCATATAGGGGGTGGGTGGAAGGGAGAACATAGGAAACAAAGCAAAGAAGTCTGTTTCAAATTAGCAGATGCAGAAAATCACACGGTGTAAAAAAAAAAAAAATATACAACCAAAAAATCAGCTTCTGCAGATAATTAGTTCCTTCTATAAACTGTAGGTTAACTTTTTCTAGGTTTAAACTCTTAACTGTACTAGTTCCAGAAATGTAGTGTAATGCACTGCTTCATGTTCCTTTCCACTTAGTATTGACATTGGAAGTAGCCTGTGCTACGTAGATTTTACAGTCTGTATTTCATGGCAACACTGGATAGCAGCTTTGTGAAATCTAAAAGATCAGAGCAAATGTAATCCTGAATGCCAAAATAGGGGTATTTGGGTTTTTTTCTTCAGCTGTGTTAAAATAGTGCAAGAAACACAGTATTTTTGTCTCATGCTGAATTAGAACAGTGTTGACTTTCTTCTTTTTATCAAATGAAAACCCATTACGTTTAAAAGTGTCCTGATTATTGAGAAACACCACCCCCTCCTTTGTCCCCCTGAAATGATCTGAGAAGCTATATACATACAGAAAAAAATTATTATCCTGTTTACATATTTTTTCTTTGGGAAAAAAAAAATTATAGATATCTAATTACTGTTCTCTTCATGTTATCTTGCAGTAAAAGTTTTAAAAGCAATAGATTGCATGTTTGGTTTTGTTATATGCACTCTAGTGAATTGAATATTCTTTTTCTGCCAGCAAACAAAATGCAAGCTTCATTTTTGTCTGCTGCAATGAGACTTTATCAAATCAAATTTCACCTTCCCAACTTTGTTGAACCAGCTTTTATAGTATAGCTATTAAGTGTTCTGTTGCTCTTGAGTAGACTGTAGTGTTCAAGCTATTTCTGTTAAGTAAGGACTTTTGGGGATTTATTCACTTTATAAGGAAGAGAAGTTCAAAACTTGAGATATCAAGCAAACTCTCAATTTATTCCAACATAAAAAAAATTTGACACTTGAAACTTCCTATTGAAAATAAGCTCTGGTTACAGAGTTTTAAATCTTACTTCTTCATACCTACTTATCATTTATTTTGTTTCGTCATCATAAAATGTTAACAATTTTTTTTTTTTTTTGTAATACATGTTTACTTTTAGAGGTAATTTTGCCCATCATTGCAATACTAGGAATAAAAACAAATGCAAATTTAATCTAAAGCTGTTCTGTGCAACGTTACCTGAACACAACATGGGGATAGTTTGATTTTTCTACTGTTGTAGTCCAATTACCTGGATTACAAATTTACCTCTACAGTAACCAGGAAAAATCTTATTAGTGGTACAGCACTGAACTCCTGTACAACATAATGATATTAATGATTTCAATGATTTAGTGGTACAACTAAAAAATTATTTTCTGCTGAGTTTGTTTATCAGTGGATTAACTACTACTTAAGCTCAAAGTACAAGTCAAGTGTCTTGAAAAAAGAGCTAAAAAGACTGAAACATTTGTATTTTGTTTCTTCATTGATTGGCCATAGTCTGTAAAAATATTATCTGCACAAAACAATGTAATGAATTAAAGCCTTTTACTTTTTTTTTTTCTATTCTTATACATCTGTGATATTTTTCCAGATAGTGTGTATTTTAATTATTCAGATTTTATTCTTTTAAAATTTCTTAGGTGTATGTCGTCTAAGTGATCAGTAGCACAACCCAAATCTATCAGTAGGAGATGTGATACTGCTAAATAGGAAATAAGTCTTTCATGTTTTCATTTTAGAGAAGTTAACATTAATAATACCTGAGTCAGCTAGTAGACTTCATCTAAACAGGATTCTCAGTTTATCTGTGAACTGGGAGAGATGGATTTTGGTTTAACACTGCAGGCCAAAAGGGGCTGTTTGTTATCTGTAAAAGGACCAGCTGCCAGGTACTTGAAAAACACCAAATTGATACAAGGACTTCTTGAATGTACTTTTACTACATAGCTAATACCTAACTAAGACAAAAGCTTATAGTTTGTGGGAGTCTTCTGTACTGATCAAACTGCTATGAGAAATAACCATTCCTTCTCTGGGAGGGTGGAGAGGAAAGCAAGAATGTCTGGGTGTTTCAGTCCACTCCCTCCAATTTTGATTTTGAAATGTTTACTTATTATAAATGTATTTGAATTAAAGTCTGTTGAGCTTGTTCTTTGTAAAAA
>VXAD01011231.1:178636-199344 GCA_013399195.1 Dicrurus megarhynchus | reverse complement strand
TTTTTTTTTTTTTTCTTTTTTTTTTTTTTTGGGATGTCCCATTTTCTGTTTGGCAGCAGCTCGTGGTCCTGCCTGCAGGTCCTGTGCAGATCACAGGGTATGAATCACCAAGCTGTGGCACGTTGAACCCTGGGAACAGGTCCTGAGAATCTGGAGCATCGTGTCCTCTGCTGTCAGCAAATGCCTGCGAAGGCTCCTAGCAGAGTTTGTGTCACCTTGTCCCTGTTCTGCTTGAAGGATAAAACCCTGTCAGAGTTATTAGCTGCTGCTTGAGCTGGAGTGGAAAGGTTGTGTGGCTTTGACCATCATCTGTGAACCACAAAGGGGTGGAACTGATTAGGTTTTTCAGACGGGCAGCCGTGACTTCGTGGTCAGCTTGGCAGGGGGAGGCACTGTTCACACTGAATTTTTTCAGGTTTCAGTGGTGTCTAAGCTTTTCTGTGTAATGGAGGACATCATTATTGATGCAATGAAATAAGATTTGAGTCATGTGCTGGAGCAGGTTGTGCTGTCCCCTCCTTTGGAGGTTTCTGAGTCCAGCCTGGTTGAAGCCCTGAGTGTTCTGGTGTAATCCTGTGGCTCACCCAGGATGACTGAAGATCTCCTGGCTGATCCACGTCCTCAAAATTGATTATTTTTGTCATGCAGCCTTACCATTCCAGTGGGGATTTATTTTCTATGAAGGTTTAGCTTCAATTTCCATATCCTGCCCTTCCTTTTGTTTTTTTCTTTCTTCTTTTTTAAGTGTAGAAGCTACCTAAACACCATTTGAATACTGAATTCTGCCACCTTCTCCTCATGTTTTAAGCAGACTTATAGAAATTAACAAAGCAAGCTTGTCTGACATTGTTAGCTCTTTAAAAATCCACCAGTGGCGTCATCACAAATTAAATTAGGCCTAAATTTATTTCTTTCTTAGGTTCTGATAGGCAAAGAAAAGAAGTTGCAGAATCAGGAAGAGTTAGCTGACTTATCCAATGATAAATTGGAAAGAAGGATTTTCTGAGCTAGCACATAAAATAGATGCCCTGGATTATTTACAGCGAGATTTTCTGACGTCCTTTATTGTTATGGAGGCAGCTGCCCATTTGTTTATTTCAAAAACATTACTTCCACTGTGGGCTTACTTTCCCTCCCCCTCTCCTTCAGCTAAAAGCATCTATTAGTGTTCGTGGAAAATTTTCAAGGGGTAAAAGTCTTCCCAAAAAAAAAACCCCTTAATTGCTGGGCTTTTTTTTTTTTTTTTAACATTATGCAGATGAATAAGAGCATGGGTTTTTAAAAAGTGTAGACTGAATAGAAAATGTGACTGGAAAGCCCTTATTTTTTTTCATGTCAACCAGACAGATCAGGGATCTTGTTCACTCTTCCCGGGTTGGGAAGAAGTGAGTAGAATAAATCATAAAATACCAGACAGGTTCCAGTCTGTTTCCAAGCCTGGACTCCCAGGCTTGCCTTGAAGAGAAAACCACCTGAGTCCCTTGGGTGAGTTGTTAGAAAGCGGAGGAAATTTCAGGGTGAAATCCCTGCAGGCTGTGACAGGGAGTGCCTGAAAATCACGTGCCAAAATTGTCCTGCTGGGACAAGCAGGGAAATCTTTTTTTTTTTTTTTCCCAGAGTGTGTTGGGTTTTCCAGCCATTCTGGTGGGTGTGGAACTAAGCAGATGCACAAGCCAGTGAGTGCTTTGTCCTCCTGTCTTCTGCTCTGGGTTGGTGCAATTTCCTTTCGTTCTGGGGCAGCTGTGATGGATCAGTAGGATGGGTTTGCTTATTTTCTTGGGATAAATTTGGTTGGGGTACCTCAGTTCAGCTATTAACACTGGTGATTAAGGGGAAAGCAGCACGCTGGGATTTCTAAAAAATTAATTTTCTTTGTTATGAAGCTTCATCTGTGGGTGGAAGTTAGTGAGAGGTGGAAATCTACTACTTTTAACAGCTGACACTGAAAATTTAGTGACAAAATTAGTCTTTTACCACTAACAAATGTGCGGCAACTATTTCTGTCACTTTCTTGGGATTTCATGCTTTAGAACTCGCACATTCCAAGTGTCTGAAATGAAAAATAAGGCTCTTGCTATCCTGAACCAGTCTGTCACTCCATAAGGTGTAAAGCAGCCGTGTTTGTCAAGACTTTTAGGAGCCAGGAGGTCAAAGCTGCCTTTCACTCGTGACAGTAACGCACTTGGCTTCCTGGGAGATGCTTGCTAAAGCGTCCCCCTGATCCTTCCAGGTTGAGCTGCTCTGGTCTCCATGCCACTAAAGCACTTTTTTTCACCGAAAAACCTGAAAAGGATCGTCCATGTGGAATCTTCTCTGAGGATTTGTCGCCTGGTGATCTCTGAACAATTAAGAGCGGGTTGGGGGTGGGAGGAGGAATTGCCGTTCTGGAGCGGCAGGGAAATGCCACAGCACCAATTGAGGTGCCCTTAACTCCGTTTCACCTCAAAGTATGCCCTCACCATCAGCTCTGAAGCTACCAAGGCAACTTTTTAGCTGAGAGAAAACTGAGGTGGGGAAGGGAGCATGTGCTCCTCACTCCTGTCTCCCTTCTAATGGCACAGGCTGAGCTGCCTCAAGCTTGCACAGCCCTGAGATGGTTTCAGAGTGCTAAAAGGGTCTTGGCAAACCAGTGAACGGGGCTTGCTGCCGTGGATGTGGAAAGAAATATTCGGGCCAAGAGGGCACTTTGCTCTGCTCCTGAATGAAAACCTGCATTTCCAGTGCCTGCTTGCCTGCTCTCTGTCCAAAATTGAGCCTGAGCAGGCTGAAAACAATCCTTTTGATGCCTGAAAATAACCTGAGAGGCTGAAAATTAACTTGCCTGCCTTTTAGACTTTTGTACACTGCAACACAGTGGCTTGTTTCCATGGTGCCTCTGATTGTATTAGCAAATTGAAAACCTTGTATCTGCTTTCTTTTCTTCCATCCTGGACCCAGCATTGAAGATCACCTTTGAAGCAGTCACTCTGATAATAAATGGAGTCTCCATGGTGACTTGCAGGTGTAAGTGACGTAATGAGGCAGGAAGGATGTTTTTCTCAAGCTCCCCGCTCAAAATAACCCAGGTGCCCCCCAAATCACCTCTCCGTTGCATTGTGGTCCTGCCTTGTGAAAAAGAAAGTGGTGCCTGCGTGAAAAGGGGAGCATGATTCACATCAGCTGGTCCAGGACAGCGTAAAGGACATTGTGTTAGGCTTCCTCTTGTCCCTGCAAGTCTCCTGTGATCATAATGGAAATCTTGTTCACATGATGAACAATCTGTTCTTCCACCTGAAGGAGGAAGCATTACCCATGTGGCACCAGCTTTTTGTGAGACTCTTGAAGCACCTCAGCTCAAATGTAAGTTTGACCATTGTGTTTGACACAAAGCTGGAGGGCTTCTGGTGCCCAGACAACAGCACCGGACCATGGGGGTTTTGGTGAGAGTTTGGTCTCTTCAGAAAGCTCTCAGTTCTCTGGAAAACTTTTTTTTGATAGTGGGGTGCTCAGAGTGAGTTTTGGGCAGCTGGGTGATTTGCCATTGCCTCAGCACTGGTGGCTTTAGTCACTTAAGGCAAGACAAAATTTAGGAAAAAAGTAGGTAGGAATTTGCTGTATGGGAGTTTTGAGTGACAGCACCTGCCAGGAAGTCCCTTGAGGTACCAGGAATAATAAAAACATGGTTTACATGTGGGTTATTGGCTCTTAGTGTACACTGAGCCCTCACAGAACTTTTCCCTATGTTGAGATGTTTATAAAACTCTTTTTTTTTCTTTTTTCCCCTCATGTGAATTTTTTTTTGGTTTCTACCTGCATGTGGATGAGTTTGCAGGACAGCCTGCTTCTCTTCAGCGTGACGAATCTGTCTTTGGCCGCCCAACCTCCTAGGGGTGCTAAACCTCTGTCCCAGTTAAATCTCTTGAACAGGTTTGGGGAGGGATTGGAGGTGGATAAAGAGATAGATGTGACCACAACATACCTCAGTGTACCAACACCATTGATACAACTCCTTAGGAAACGAGGTTCTCTTCAAAAACTTGACGAAAAACTCAAGCCCTGGAACCGAGCTCCAAATCCTCAGTGGCATCTGTTCCCTGTGTGTTATTTTGGACACCTTCCTCCACACTGAATGCCTGAGCCCATCCAAAGTTTAGATTAATAGCCATTACTGAACTGTTCTTTTATTTGCTGATGGATATCTCAGCTGCTGTAGTTTTCCCAAGTGCCTTTCCAAGTCGGCCTTTCCTAAGAGGCGTTTATTGTTTTTAAAGTTTTAAGGACACAGTGACCTTCATGCCAAAGCAGGCAATAATTTGTCCTGAATAATTACATTTCACAATTTAAAAATTTTTAATTTTAATTTTTTTTTTAAAAAAGTTTTCCAAGTTTCCCTAAAGGGGGTTTAAAGGAAGGGCTGGAAAGGGACTTTCCTCAAGGGCATGGAGGGGCAGGAGAACAAGGAATGTCTTTAAGCTGGAGGAGGGCAGGTTCAGGAGGACCCGAAACAGAGACAGTGATCCTTGGAAATTCCACTTCCCTTGGAGGCCTCTTTCCAAAGCCAGAACCTGGTAAAAAAGGCTGAGAGTAAATAAGATTCAATCCATATTCAGAGTGCTGAGGGCTGACAAAAGGAGCCACTGATTTCCCTTTTGCAGCAGAAAAACCAAGGATATTGCAAGGGCCAGAGCATCTGCTGATGAAAATTACCAGAGTTTTACTGGTCAAGGGGTTCATATCCCATTAACCCAGCTGGGAATGTGTCCCTGGGAGATAGTTTGATGATTTACACCATCAGCACTGAGGCAGATGAAAAAGCAACATTAAAAAAGCAGTATTCTTAAGTTGATATATACGGCATTAAAGGCCTACATTAAAAAAATAAATAAATAAAATAAGAAGAAGCTTTTTGTTTGTTGCTAGTTTGGAAATGGGTTTCTAGTAGTGTGATTGTATGGTCAGGTGGCCTTTTTAAATCTGAGGCTTTTTGTTTGTGATTACTGGCTTTACAGATGAAGTAAAGTTAAAACCAGCACAAACCAGTGCCCTGCTCCTGCAAATGCTCGAGTGTTCTTACGAGTGGGACCTTAGACTTCAAAGGGGTCTAAGGTCCTCGTATGAGCAATGTGACATGCTGAATTTATGTGTTTTAATTCTCTTTTCTCCTGGGTTGTTTTCTCCTGGTGCAACTTGGGGTGCTTCACTTTGAAAACCAGACCAAGGACATCTGGAAATTCCTAGGGTAATCTAATTACCTGCTAACAAACAGCTTTTTTTCGTTTTTGTTTTTTTTTTTTTTTTAATATCTTTTCCCTCCCCACCTTCCCATCTCCCTTCCTCCTTCCCTCCACGAGGTAGATTTCCTTTCTGTGCTGTTTTTTTTTGTTTTGTTTTTTCCCTGGGTGTTTGTGAAAGGCTGAAATTAACTTCTGGCCAGGTAACAGGCAGCCTGGTCAGGCATCGAGTCACAGATGTGGCAGACGTGTTGCTCACCTCCTTGTAGGTGTGTCACCAAAAACGTGGGGTTAAGTGAAACTCCCTAACGCTATTTTTTTTTGGGGGGGGGGGCAGGGGGAAGTAGGCATTCCTTCATCCCAGGCTGGGCAGCATGAGGGAATAGCTCCACCTAGGTGCCCACGGCTTTCCAAACTTTCTGCTTATTTATGCACTTTTGGGAAAACGAGTTGCCATTCACTGGTTCTAAAGTACATATTCTCTTTGTTAATTAGTGTTCTGTCTTCTGTTGGTTATTGTTTTCTCCTTTCTCGTGCTAACCAGTCCACGTTTTTCTGTGTCTTTTCATTATCTTTTTTTTTTTCTCACAGGCAGGGAGTTTCCAGCATATGTTGAATTGCCTTTGATAGTCTTTATCTTCTGGTCACTCCAGCCTGTACCTTGCAGGGCTATAAATTCTGGATTCCAGGTGTCCAGGGTTTAGCTACCCCAGGGTTTCTTCATTGAAGCTTATCAGGGTTAGTTAAGCAAAACTTAAAAAGTTTCGGTGATCTAATAAACACACTCTAAAAATAACAATCTGTGAAGAAAGCTGTGTTCTGGCTAAAGTGGAAAATCACACTGCTTTTTATGCGGATAAAACACATGGCTTATTATGAAGCACAACAATTAATTAAAAATCAATTAAAACCATTAATTAGAAAAATTAATTAGGGAAGCTGTATCATTCCCGAACAGGTGCAGGGGACATTCCTGGCGCTGGGCAGGCCCCTGGAGAAGGCCAGGCTGACACATCAAAGGCTGCCAGGGGCAGCGTGTCCCCCTGCAGCTGGATGTGATGGGACCTCCCTCTCTCTGCTGGTTTCGTCTCCCTGATGCTCCAGCCCAGCTCCGTGGGGCTGGGCTGGGGTAGTGGAGGGAGGAGGGGTCAGTGGAGCTGTGCCCTGGGCTGGCAGCTGACCAGTCCTGTCCGAGCCGGGGTGGTTTGTACAGCTCTAGTTACGCGTTTTGTGTTCAGGAGAGCAGCATGGCTCTGAGGGTAGGTTCGTGTGACCCAGCCAAGGCACATGACAGCTCGGCTGATCCAGCCCAATTAGTCCTGAATGTCAAAAGCACCAGATTCCAGCGAAGCTGGAGGGGAGAGGGGAGTTGCTTCCATTGCTTCCCACTGAAGTTTTGTGTGTGTGCAGCTTCATGTGCCGTGCTGGGGGTGCAGCGTTTGGCTTTCCAAACCAGATTAGAAATCCTGTTCTTGCCCCTTCCATCTGCAGTGGGCCCCTCTTTCTGTCTGCTTCTGACACTTCCCAGGCCTCCCCGCAGGTTTTTGCATCCTGCTTCACAAAGGTACACAAAAAACAAGTCCTTCATCTGACTCCCATTTAGGTTAATGAGAATCTTTCCACTCACTTCAATGGCAGCTGGAGTGAGTCTTTCATCTTTCCTTCTCCGAAACTGGTTGGTCGAGGTCCCTTTTTGTTCTTCTTGCGCTGGCCTTTGTCCCCATCATCCCTGAGCACTTCAGTCAGCAGTAGATTGCTCTGTCTTGTTCTGGTACTCTTATTCTCTTTTTGGGGAATAATGGTGTCTAGAGTGTTCTGCATGTCCCCATCTTTAACTGAGGCTAAGTGGCAAAGATGAAAGGACAGATTTTTTAAGATGTGAATGAGAGTCTGCTGTGGTTTTTCAAAGATATTTAGAAGCTTCAGAAACCACCACTTTGTTCCTTTCCTCTAAGCCCCATAACTGTCCTGAAACGACCCAGCATTAAATAGGTTGGAAAAGGTCATGGGGGAGATCTGCTGCAGAGGGAGCTGGGGAAGCACCAGTTCCTCATCTGCCTCTGAATATTCCCTCTTCTGCCTCTTCTAAAACCTGGACACCTCCCAGCCTTGGGCTTCACCACAAAGTGGCTCTGCTACAGGCAGGATGTCAGCAGAGAAGGATCCTATCTGGAAAAGCCACTGTCCTGCAGCACCTGACGGTGGGTGTGGGCTGATTTCAGCCTTCAAAGGCTTCCCTGCCTTCCCTTAGTTGCCTTTTCACGATTTTTCATGATTGAAGGAAATCTAAACAGAGTAATATTTGCAAGGCCCAAACCATCATGGGGTGGCCACTGTCTGTCTCTGACTTAAGGTTTCAGAGGCAAAGAGCAACCCAGGGACTTGTTCCTTTCCTACTGGGATGTGACAGAGGCAAACAAAACCGAACCACAACACATCTGCAAGCCCCTGCCTTGTTGACACAACACGGCTCAATTTCAACCCAGAAAATTGTCTGCTTTTCTGGCTGCTCTGAGGTGCTCAGGTATGCACACCACAGCAATTAGTTATGCCAGCAATTATTTGTTCCTCCAAAAAATGCAGTTCTTCATTAAGACCTGGCCCCGAGATGTCAAAACCCAGCAGTTCACCTGGAATCTTTGAAGCCTTTGAATGTTGAAAGTCTAACAGTAACAACGTGTAAACACGTAAATGCTTCTCTAGGATGTCACAACCACATGAAGGGCAGACTGAAGCTTGTTGGTGAGAGTGCAAGAAGCAGCAGGAAAAAAGTTTGAAGATTCTGCCTGCGCTTCTTCGTAACAAACATCATTATTTTAATAGAAAATATGCCCCTCTGACCAAATTTTTTTTTCCCCCCCCCAGTTACTCCAGTGCACGTTCATGGCACTTGGTAGGGTGACTGAGTCACTCAGATTACAGAGCAGAGCTGGTGTTCCCTGGGGTGGGCACGTGACTGGTAGTTTAATGACACCCTTTGTATTAAAGCGTTGCTGAAGGATTGCTTGAAAGGCTCCTGAAATTATATCCTTGCCACCCTGGCTGCCAGGTAGGAAGAGATCATTAAAACAATCTCTGCAGTACGGCAACGACCAGGCTTAGCTCCAGAAACTGCTGTGTTAGGGAAGAGACTGAGTTTAAAGGAAAAAAAAAAAATAGGAACTGCTGATGTTCAAAGAGAGTTTGTGGCCCATAAAGCAAAGGACGTTTGGGTATAAGTAGGAACACTGCTGTTCTGAAGATCTTTTCCAGTTGGCAGTAGACAATTCGTTATTCCTGAGCCTTAGCAAAGACATCTGCAGGTGTTGTGCCCTTTGTCAAATGATACTGATGTGGCACCAGAAAAGAAGAAAAAGCAAAGTTTTGAGCCTTCCCGAAAGAAACACTTGGAAGCAAACAATCAGACAGCCACAAGTTCTGCTAGCTGACAAACTTATTGCTTTAACAGCCCTCTGGGGTGGGGACAATAAGGTTCTCATACAGAGCTGGAACCAAAATGATGCTTAATGACCGGTGGCAAGCAGCTGTGGTGTGATCTTCTTTCCACGTGCTCCTCATCTGTTGCCTTTGATGGACAGGGGAGCAGAGGAGTGGGAAAGGAGAATGGGGTCTTGATGCTAAATAACCCACTCATTTCAGGAGAAAAGTCAGAGCAGAAAAGGGTTTTGATGCAGAAAGGTTCTGTTTGAGTTTTCCCCTGCGAGAGCTCAGAAGCACAGGGAACAAAGCATGTGAATATGGTTTTGACTGCCCTCTCTTGTGGCCTGTGCAACACCACACAGATGCTCCAGGCTGCAGCACCTCTGCTGTGGACACAGGCTGAGAGAGATGGGGCTGTCCAGCTGGAGAAAAGAAGGCTTCAGGGAGACCTTAGAGCACTTTCCAGTACCTAAATGGGCTCCAAGAGAGCTGGAGAGGGATTTTTTTACAAGGGCCTGAAGGGATAGGACAAGGGGGACTGGCTTTAAACTGACAGAGGGCAGGTTTAGATCAGATATTAGGAGGTAATTCTTTATTATCTTTATATGAGGGTGTTGAGACACTGGCACAGGGTGCCCACAGAAGCTGTGGCTGCCCTTGGATCCCTGGAAGTGTCCAAGGCCAGGTTAGATGAGGCTTGGAGCAACTTGGGATGGTGGAATGGGATCATCTTCAAGGTCTCTTCCAACCCAAACCATTCCATGATTCACAGATACTTCAGGTGCAGGAGGTGGATGATATCAATGCTTACCTTCACCACTCATTTCCTGTGTATTTTGGGGTAAGTGCTTTGCCTTTCTAGAACAAGGACTGATGTTGTCGTGTTTCTGAGGCTGGGGTGAAATCCTTTCAAGTGGGAAGCTGTGCTATTTTAATTTTGTTGTGTGGGTGAGATATAATCCTCAAAAGAATGAACAGTCCTGTGCTTACTGCCCAATGGCCATTAAGGTCTCCAAATAATTACAAAGCCAGGTGGTGCTGAATAGAAAATGAAATCTGTGAGGTGTTTCCAGACCTGAGCCAGTGAAACATTTCCAGGCAGCCTGGAGAGGTTTTTTTTCCTGTGCACTCCGTGTGCAGTGTAGGGGGTTGGAGTGAATGGCACCGTGAAATTACTCTGATCACAGACACCCGACCTTCTGTGACCTGTTTGCTGAGTTTTTTGGGAAAATTGAGCTTCCCCCCCCGCCCTCACCCCCAACTGAGACATCCTAAATGCATTAATTTTCAATTTCAATTTGTAGTTGGGGATAGCAGTTTAAAACACGTGAAGGGAAAGTGGGCAGCATTTTGCTCCAAGGGGTGAAATCTGAGAGGATTTAGTGGGCCATATTTTCACTATGGAGCAGAAATTTAGAAAATTGCTTGGATGGACTTTACCAGGAGGTGCCAAACACACTTCTGGAAAATCTTAAGCCACGTGTATCCAGTGTCCTGAAAATCATGTACCACTTTTGAAAATGTAGGGTTTGGGCCAGAATCCCCAGGCCCACCCAGCAGTCCTGCCACACAGAACTGGGAATCACAGAAACTGATCAGCATTGCAATAAAAGACTTCCTGCTCTCCTGCCAAGAGTTTCAGGCTGAGTAAAGGTATTACCCTTCTCAAGAAGATAAATTATGGCACATACAGAAGGTGGAGACACAGGTACTTGATTTCTGAGATTTAGACATGGGATCCTTGCTGGCAATCCATGTAATTGATTGCAGGAGTCAAACATCCCATTTACTGTGTCCGTGCCAACCTGACCTGCTGTACGGAGGTGATTTCTTCCTTCTCACATGTATAAGTAGTCTGTGGGGTTTTTTGACTTCTCAAAGTATAATGAGGGCATATTTCTTCTCAGCACCAAGTCCTGGCTGGTGTTAATTTTGTCTGTGCTTATCTGAACTTAAGCGCTAAATGCTCGTTAAAGAATTGGAAGGTCTATAGGGAAAAAAAGAAATTTGTGTTGTTTATTCAGAATTCCAGGGTGAAATAGGCCGGCATCTTTAGCTGACAGCATGCAAATCATACGAATTGCCCAGCTTTGCCTGCTAGCCACTCCAGCAGCTGTCCCTGTTGGCAGCCATGAGATGTTTTATGGCATCTGATGCCTCTTTTCGTGTGCCAGTGTCTGGGCTGAGCTGCCTAAGCCACAGAGGCTCCCATTCTCCCTCTGCACCTTTTCCCCACAGCTTTCCTATAATTCCCAAGCCCCACTTTGCTCATCTTCCTTTGTCTCTTGAGCTCCTTGGAGTGTGGATTAGCTGTAAGGAGGCAGCAGGCAGCATCCCACGCTGCCTTACACTCTGTGCCCAGGCATTGTACCCATTTTTTTAACCCTACAAAGACACGTTTTGTGTTGTCCTGTGACCATTAGCCAGCTCATCCCCTAGAGATGACCCATCCTCCTCAGGTTTTCCTACCCTACAGCCTGTGGGTCACGCCCTGAGCTTTCCTGCAGAGCTCTGCTGTTGTCGTGCAGACAGCGGGCAGTCAAACAAAACAAGGTTGCAGCAAGGATCCCGTCTGGGGGCGTTGGTAAAACAGACGTACACCTTTCTCATGATCTTATCAGCAACCACAGAACCTGGAAGACCTGCCCCCTCCAGGGGGAGAGTGTTTATTCACATCACGTCCTCCCTCTGTGAAACCTACCTAGTGTGAGATCTTACAGCAGAATGTGGGGTGAAACACCTCGGAAAATCTGAGTGCATGGAGACAACGCAGGAGCCTTACTGAAAGAAAAGGTTTGTTTCATAAGGTGTGCTGACTGGTTTTAATTCTATCAGTTTAGGCCCTGCCAGCGTGTCCCAGACACCGTTGTTGGTTCTCTCCCTGGAGGAGGCACTGCTCTGAAGTGTTCCAGCAGGGAGTTTTGCAGGTTCGTGCAGAGTTAGACCACGTTTGTAACTCCTTCCGAGCACAAATATCCCCACACCAGGCCCCTGGATCAGCTACAGGTGACAGGGGGAGGACATCCCATTGTCCATCCACCCTCCAGCACCCTCCTAGGTTGGCAGTCACCCACGCCAGCACTGTCCCCGCCTGAGAAGGGCCTTGGCAATCCCAAATTCCTCCTATGGAATGTGTAGGATTACGGGTGGCAGGCTCCCGGAGGCATTCCCCGGTATGTCTGGCGGCAGGGGCTGGCTGTGTCTGCCTCTGTGTGTGTGTGTGCAGGGTCACAGGAGGTGCTAAACCCTGCTTAACTCCACCAGTGTGGCCACATCTGAAATTCACCGAGCAAACAGACTCTGGGCTCCTTTTTGTGCTGCTTTTCGTGCTGCTTTGTTTCCCAGTTCCCTCCGACCGTGATTTTCTCTTGCCAGCTCCACTGTAGGGGAAAAGAAGCTGAGATGTGATTCACAGCAAACGCCTGGTGAACCTCTTCAGCAGTCCTGTGAGATAGCCACACATGACACACATCAATTAGCCAAACTACAGAGAAAGAAGTCTGCATAACATAAATGAGCACTTTCTGCAGACTTTCTTTAACTCCTCACGACCCTGCATCAAGGAGCAGGCGATGTAAACCACATAATTAAGGCCAAAGGTAGGTGGTGATACTCAGACTCTTCCAGTATCTTCTTTCAGACTGCTTGCAGAGATCAGCATTTGGCAGCACCTTGGGCCAGATTCTCCCAGGACCTCAGCTCTCCGGAAGACCAAAGCACTGATTTAGATGCAAAGTTGCTTTGAAACTGATTTCCAAAGGAAATCAGGGATCAGGCAGTCCCTCTCTGACTGTCTCAGTCCTTGAGGGCTCACTCCTGCATAACTTCTGAACCCATTTGCTACCCCCAGGTGACCCAGTAGCAAACAGCCCCGGAGCATGTGAACTCTGCATGGCAACTGGCTTTTCACACAGTGGGGTGGGAGGGCTGGTGAAACAGTCCCTTCACCACTGGCGAGTGAATCAACACTCCTGGTGTGAATCAGCTCCGGTTTGCTCAACCCAAGGGGTGAAGGAGTGTGAAGAAGGAGGTGGAGTCACAGCAAAAGGGAGCGGGAGGCAGGGAAGGAATCACTGAGGTCAGCTCAGCCCACACCCCTGGTCTGACCTTTGGTCCAAGAGTGGTGGGGGGCTTTAACACCCTCAGCGGTGAGGAGATCCAAGAGAGAGCAGCCCAAAAGGATAAATCCCTGCGGGACCTTTACATCTGCTCCCATAAAAACAGATGTGGACGCTCCTGCTGTGACACTGGAGCGTGGCCTGCACTGGGAGGGACACTGGGAGAGACACTGTGGCATGGGGCAAACTTCTCCCAAGTCCTGCTCTCTTCAGTGAATTCCTGTTCTCAAGTTTCACCCAGCACATGTGTGGTTAGGACACACATTTTAAGTTGAATATATTTGATCCCGTATCTTTGTTACAGAAAGGGAGGATTTGGCCAAAGCTGTAAAAATACAAATTAAACTGTTTTTTTCTTTTTTTCCCCTTGGAATATTTAAAAGATGAAACTGAAGAAGAGATCTGGGTTCTGGTGCCACATGTGGTACTCACATGGCTTTTGATGTGTTTGCTGATAAGGTGTCTGCTAATCCCCAAGGAGGGTCTTGGTGTAATAAATACAATAAAAATAACATTGTTCTACATATTTTGCCAGGTAAAAGCATTTCTTGGCTTTATATTTCTACCTGCTCTCACAGATTCTGTCCCTCCACGCCCATGCCAGCTCGAGTACCCTGTCACTGATGTTTTTTCCTGGTTGTGGAATGTGTGATCAGTGCTAACAGGAAGGTTGCCTTCCTTGGCATCCTTGATGAAATCCTGAAGGTTGAAAGTGGTCCCCTCATCCAAAGGGACATAATACCCTGAGTGGGACATGAATAAATGAAAATGAAATGCCACATCTGATTGTAGGGGGTGTGGGGATTGTACAGAAAAGGAGGCTCAGGGGGACCTTGTGGCTCTGCACAACTCCCTGACAGGAGGGGGCAGCCGGGGGGGGTCGGGCTCTGCTCCCAGGGAACAGGGACAGGAGGAGAGGGAACAGCCTCAGGCTGGGCCAGGGGAGGTTTAGACTGGACATCTGGAGGAATTTCTTCATGGAAAGGGTGATTAAACATTGGCAGGGGCTGCCCAGGGAGGTTTGGAGTGGCCATCCCTGGAGGTGTCCAAGGACTGACTGGATGTGGCAGTCAGTGCTCTGGGCTGGTGACAAGATGGTGACAGTCACAGGTTGTGGACTCGATGATCTCTGAGGCCTTTTCCACTCTGCGTGGCTCTGTGGTGCTTTGCTCAGCCGTGACATTAAAGGCAGTGGTGAGGCACAAAATTGGAGAACACATTCCTGGAGTACCTGGGCTGCAACAAAAAAAAGACATTTCCCGGAGCGGCGATCCAGCTGGAAGGTAAACTTAAAAAAATAAGGCAAGAGAGAGGATGTGGTTTGAATACAGATTAGAACCAAGGACCAACAGGTCTCCTGGCCCTGATCTTCAGCACCAGCTATTTTGCAGCAGCTGCTGTGTTGGGATCAATAAGCAGTTTTAAAATGTGCTCTCCTTCCTTGCCTGACACCGTGTCCAGAGACGGTGCCTCTGTGCTTCCCTCTGCTGTTGGTTACAGGGTCACCGCCCATCCCTTTAAAAGGGCAGCCCTCAGTCCTGGTTTGAAAGTGTCCTCTTCTAGCTTTCAGCTCCTGTTAGCTCCTCCTGAGGCTTTCTCTGCTAGGTGTTAGACACTGCAGCAAGCCCTTCTCTTCAAAATGGATTCTTTCTGCACTGTGCTCTAGTGCAGATACCCAAAGACTCTAAATGAGCAAATTTGGGTTTCAGAGAAGTCTCAATATAGCAGCATATGCTTTTTTTTTTTGAAGCAGATGGTGTTGGTCACAGTGGAAGAAAGCACATGGGGAATG
This sequence comes from Dicrurus megarhynchus, assembly GCA_013399195.1. Lineage (NCBI taxonomy): Eukaryota > Metazoa > Chordata > Aves > Passeriformes > Dicruridae > Dicrurus > Dicrurus megarhynchus. Next base: position 184,804 of record VXAD01011231.1, on the reverse strand, counting down.
ACATGCGCTTTTGGGCTGATTTATTCTTGTGTGCTGGGCTGGTTTTTTCCCAATCACTGCCTTGCAATCCAATTAATTAGTACTTTTCTCTGTCTTGGCATCCTGGCTGTGGAACTGGATTCAGCGATTTTGTCTCAAAACACAGGAATGCTGGGACTTTTCAGTGACATCCTTGAGCGTCAAGCAAGGATGTCACCCTTCAGTGACATCCTTCATCCCTTTTGCTCTGTAATTCCAAAACTGCAACATAAAATGCTGTGGCAGCGAGAACCCTGAAGTGCTTTGTTGCCTTCCCTTTGAATCACCACTGTGCAGTGTGAAATACCTGGCTTGGCTTTCCCTCAGATTTGTATGGCCCTGGCTGCCACATCATGTGCCAGTCTCGAGCTGCTGTGACTCCACTGTGACTCCACCAGCACCACGGACCTCGTGTTGAACTCCCGGAGAATGAGCCTGGTTTATGTCTGGCCTCCTAGGAAAGTGCTGTCCAAGTCTCTCCAGCTTTGTGTCCTGCTCTGCAAAAATCCAGCCTGGACCTCTCCTAAGACAGCTCAGGCTTGTCTGGCTGCTGCATCTGTGTTGGTCCATGCTCTGCAGTCTCTTAGTGGTCTCCTGCCTCATCCATACTGAGCATTTTGGTGGTTGTTTCTTCTCGAAGGCTTCCCACCCCTTCCAGTCATTGGATGGGTCCAGTTTTTGTAGGGAGCTCGTGCAAATCTGCGTGAAAATTGTGTCTTCTGATGATCTGCAGACAAACAGACACGCAAACATCTCCCGGTGGGCTGAGGCTTGGGATAACCAGCTTGGGCCGTTTTGTTCTGCTACAGTGGGGTGTCACGAACAAGCTCATCCCTGCACACCAGAGAAGATGTGTGGGAATCCAGAGTGCAGAGAATATTTCTCTTCCTGTTTTTAAGGGGTTTGCCCCCCTGGACAACACTGTTTTTGACCTTCGTCCGTGGAGAAAATTGCCAACCCTCTGGGAAGAAGTAGAATCTACACTGGTGTAAACTAGGTGATAGAATATTATGTAAGACTGTCACAGGGTGAAAAATCTCGAGTTTTTGGGTTTGTTAATATAGTAAATAGATAAAAAACAAAAAACTTCAAAATGGAGGATTGTTGTTGTTCTCCAGACCTTCTTCTTCTTCTTCTTCTAGTACTCCATATTCTGCAGTAGAAGTAGTTTGGGGTGACTGGATAAAGAATTCCGCAGTTCCTGTCTACGTGACAAAGTGATTTATTGAACATTGGTGGAAAAGTAAAAGTATCTTTCATTTTAAGTTTTCATTGGGTAATTTACCTTTAAAAAGACTGTGCAATCTTGATAATTCGTCTTTCTCTTGCATTCTCTGCTTTGAGCCGTGTCTGGGTCACACTAGTGACTCCATTTCTCTGATAAGACTTAATAAACAACTATCTGAAAGCAGAGAAGGCTGAAAGTCCCGTTCGTCTCTTGGGCTTCTGGCAAAGACTCTAAAAATCTCCCCCATCAGGAGAGGTATGATTAAGGCATGGAAAGTGTCAAAGATGTAGGCACCACCTCTGTGTTACCTCTGGCCATGGCAAGGGCTGATGGCTTTACAGGAGCTCTGCATCAGGCCACAACTGCTCTCCAAATGCCCTGGGAGAGGTGAGTTTGAAGAAAAACAAGATACAGGCTCTGTGCTGAATCTCTGCTGGGCCAGGAGAGAAATAGGAAGTGAACCAGCCCTGCTGGCTGAGCATCCTTCCTCAGGGCTTGTGGCTGACACCCAGGGAGGATGGAGGGGATAAGCCTGGTGCACAACTTGCTCTAAGCTCCCACCGCAGCCCACAGGCTGCAGGGGTGGGTGCTGCAAGCCTTGGAAACTCAAGAGTCGATCCTAAATAAATAGAAATGGTTGTTTCAAAAAGCAAATAAGAAACAGGTCCTTCTCCCCTTCCACACACCTTTGAGAAGACGGAGCAGAAGCAAAGTGCGGCGTGCCACCACTACGAAGACTAAAGGCAGTGAACATCATTTTGATGCATTTCTACATGGGCTTCCTTGAGCAAAGACTGATGTGTGTGAGGATTTAACCAGCATATGAATAACAACAGCACAGCGACAAAGACCAGCAGGCCAGCAGAGCTCTTTGCTCACCGCTAGATTTTTATTCGTGCATTTATCTGTGCATTGCTGAGCCTCAGAGTGCATCAGCTCTGCTGCTCCTGCTGGTCTAACACCCATCTGCCAGCCCTTCCATGAGGGCAGCACCAGCAGCCCAAGCTCAAATGGTGGCCTGCCATATTTTGCTGTGAAACACTCAGCTGTCTTTTTTTTTTTTTGTTTATAGATCCTGGATACAGATTTCAGATAAGTCTGATGAAACAGTGGGTCTGTTTTGTTTTGTTGTGCCTTCCCCATATGCTGAACAACACGCTGAAACATGCTCAAACACTAAGCAAAAAGGAGCCACCTGGGAGATTTTCCCTTTCACAGCCGAACGTGGACCTTGGTTGGATTGAATTCCAGGATGCAGAACCTTCAGGATCAAATCTAGAACCAAAAGCTGAATTCTGGACTTTTGCAAGGTACATGGAAAGCAAACAGCTGAAGCCATTCACCACAACCATCAGACAGCCATCCTTTGAAATCCACAGGGGCTTTTTTTGGTAGAGATGAGAAAAGCCAGCTCGACCTAGAGCAGAGAATTCCTGTCCTTGCCAGGTGTCGCCACGGCGCACTCGGAACAGGAGATGCAGCCTGAGCTGCATCCTGCAAAAAGATGAGCTTGATGTCTGAGGTGTATCTCTGCTGCACCCTGGCTGGCAAAAAGGCCGGAATCTGCTCCCAGCCGCACTGATAATTTGGAAATCATCCTGTGAGAGCCACTCCGCCTGCCGCCCTTTGTCCCTGAGCTGTGTCATCAGACCCTTGGCTCAGGGGCAGAGTGTCCCCATGGTGCTTCACACGGGGGAAAGGCATCTCTGAGGCCACTCGGTGATGTGACTTCAGCCTCGAGACTCGTCGTTAAGGGCAGGGAAGGTTTGTGTGTAAAAAGAAAATGTTTACTGCGTGCATTAAAAACCTGCCACGCACACAGTGAAACGCAAACCTCCTTGCAAACGTGGGCGTTCAGATATTCTAAGCAGGGCCTCCGCACTGACAGCTTTTGGGTTTGATTTGGCCGTGGTCTGGAGAGAAAAGTTCCTCTTTCACCTCTGGGGTGTCTTGCACATTTCCAAGGGAGGAGTTTGAAGTGTTTTGGTTGTTCAAAGAGGAGACAGGGACGTTCCTGCTTGGGGTCTGCCCTGGCTGGTATAAACACAGAAAGTTGCATAAAAGCAGAGACTGCTGTTGACAACAGGAACCTGTAAAGATGTTTTTAATCCTTAGAAAGCTTAAATCTCCTTCTCAGCGTTTGAAGCAAAGCGATAAGAACAACCAGCTGACCCTTAAGGGAGAAATGACCAGAGTGAGTCACTACTGCACAGCTGGTTTTTGCCTTCCCAGGAAAAGCAGGAGTCAGAAGCTGGGAGGCAATGCATTCTTAGACGTCTCTCTCCTGGATGTCTAGTCAGCAGCCAGTCATGGCTGTCATGAGATATATCAGGCTCTCTTGTCCAGGAGCTGAGAAGCTGGAGCCATCTTTCTGCACCCAAAATTATCTCTAGGTTGATGTTGATTTATTCCTTGCACCGACATATAAAAGCTGTTGATTCAAATGGCATTGGATTCAGGAATGTTGTTTGCTTGAACTTCCAGAAACACCTCTTAAGAAGCAAACGTAAGATCTGCTGACCTCTGCCACCCACTGCCCTCTGACTTGGGCTGCTCAGGGGGCTGTTTCACACTCCAGAGAAGGATTTCCCAGCAGAGCTGAAACTTCCAGGGCGTTTAGGCTCAGCAGCTCCTCCTGGCACACATTTTGCCAAATGTATTTGCAGACCTCACCAGGACCTTGGCGAGCCCGCCCGGATCAGGCCTGTCCCAATGATGCACACACAGCAGCATCCAAAACAGGCCACACCTCCTGGCACGGGGCTCTGGGGCACTGACACCACGCTGGGACTGTTCCACTGCAGCCAGACTGGCACTGATTTTCCTTGGTTAACAGCCCTCCTGCTGCTTTCCTACAGAAATCCCTGCTGCAGCAGGCTTGAGGCAGTAATTTGCTGCAAGACCTCTGCTCCAGGGCATGTTGTGCATTAGCCTAACAGCTCTTTTCTGGAAGTGCTGTTGGATCACTGGGTGGTGTTTACTTAAATAAGCTCATCCCTTCTCAGCTGGCAGGTCCATGTTCCTGAAGTAGCATGGTGTGCCCTGAACAGCCCTGTTTCCAGCTGGGCTGCTGCTTCCAGGCCAGCTGTGGGCTGACCATCCCATCCTTGCCTTTTTGCTGCTGTTGGAACTTTGTCCACAGGTTATCACACTCTGGTGATAAGGTGCACTTTGCTTCCTAGCCAGGGAGGGGTTCCCCAAGCAGGGGGTGAGGCGACCCACCCACGACCCTGGTTGCCTCCAGAGCAGAGTTAGCAGCCCTCTTGCTACTGAGTCAGTTTTTCAGCTGAGCCAGCGAGAGAAAACCAAATTTGGATGCTTTCTCCTCATTAATCCTCCTGTGTAATTGTGACAGGCAGTGGCTGAGGCTAAGGCTTGTCAGAAACCTCAGTGCAGAAGGAGACTTCAGTGGTACCTCTCCCTCAGGCTGTACAAGCATCCCTCAGCTGGGGGGCAGCCCCCTGTGACGGGGCAAGGAACTCCCATTCCGTGCCAAAATTCTACTCCCTCATGGCCCTGCCTTCATCTAAAGGTGCTGCAAGAAGCTCTCATTGGAACATCACCTTTGTTTGACAGCGGGAGTGATGAGGAGGGTTGATAGCCCGTGAGGAGCTGTTCTGTGGTGTCTGGACCAGAACGGGATAACCCTGGATGCACTCGGGGTGGATCACTGGGTGCTGCACACCCCAGGGCTGTCAGCATCTGGAGGGATGTAACATTATCTGCAGTCCTCTCTCTTTCTTCACAGCCTTATCTCAAATAAAAGCCGCGGTAAACGACACCCGACAAAGTCGGAGTGCCCTGCTCAGAGGAAATGTGATGGACCAGCACCTCCTGGTGCAGAGACACTGCCGTGCAGGCAACAGCAAACAAGTGGCTGGGCTGGACATGAGATTTCACCTTGAAAACCGAGTTCTGCAAGGAGGAATCTGATTTTCATGAGGCTGCTGCTGGACTGCTTTTATCTCAGGCTTTTTTTCATGGCTTGTTCTAATATTCTGTGGAAAGCCCAGACTCTTCAAACTGAATTTGTGCATTTACAGGTCAGCAAGTTAAAAAAAAAAAAAAGGCAAACAAACAAACCAAACTACTACAAACCAAAAGGATATTTTTAAAAAAATCGCTAGACAGAGATCTGGTGCAAATTCGTCTGGGGATCAGATAAAGTCACCCATGAGCAGAAGAAGGAGCAGCAAATGTGTTTCGATCCCAGCTCCTGCAGACAGGCTTGGAGACAGCCCGTGTGCACTTCCAGCTGCTCTTCCACCAGCCCTCTGAAGGTGGTAGTGTTCCCTTCTCCACGCCTGCAGCTCCGAATGAGAAAGTTTAAATGCCTTTTTGCTCTAGGGACCGGGAAGAGACGAGCAGGTGGGAGGAAAGAAAACCAACAGAGGGCAGGAGAAAATCAGCAGCAAATCAACAGCCCTGGCAGAAGTCAATTTGTGCTGTGCTGGTGAACTGAAAAATATCCTGTTGATCCCAGTGGAGAAGGATCTCCACTGTGCAGTGCTGAGGGCTCCTGCTCCCAGGATATTCACTCGACTGTCACCTTCTGGAGCAAAGTGAGGGAGAGACACAAAGGGGCACAGAACATTCGCTGTTGCTCCAAGGAGTGGTGCAGGAGAGAGGATCCCATGTCCCACGGAGGGGAAACTGAAAAACAAAGATGCAGCACGAAGGGGTTTAGACCATCTGCACTAATTCTCATTGTGGTGGCGCACGCAGGGAGCAAAGCACGGCATTTTGTGGAGGGAACTGGAAATGCATTCTGCTTCATTCAGCAGCTGCAAATGACAGGTCTTGTTCAGAATAATCTCTGCTGGATCCTGTAGTATCCCACCAGCTGAGATGCACAAACCTGCAGTTAGGGGTTCTGCAAGCTGCCTCGTCCACTTAGCAGAATGGATGTAAGTTGCTTAAAA
>VXAD01011231.1:158826-170561 GCA_013399195.1 Dicrurus megarhynchus | reverse complement strand
GAAAGAAAGAAAGAAAGAAAGAAAGAAAGAAAGAAAGAAAGAAAGAAAGAAAGAAAGAAAGAGAAAGAAAAACAAGGAAAGAAAGAACAACAGCAGACCTACCATACTTCAGAGAAGTATCATCTGCTGTAGCCCAGAACAGCTCTGGGTTTGAGACATTTGTATATGAAGGGGGAGGAAATCAGAGCAGCTGTTACTCCATCGAGCATTGCTGAGCCATTTAGGCTGCCTGTAAATTTTCCTCCTACCAAGCTCTCTCCTGTTTTCACATCCCTGTCTCAGGAGCCATGCAGGCAGTGGCAGAATGGACCCTGTGTACCTCCAAGTGCTGGCTGTCAGTCCTGCCTGGGAAAAGAGAGTCACAGCATTTATGCTGGGAGGTCTTTCTGCTCTCACCTTGCTCCCAGCAGCCAGGCAGTGCAAAGCAACAGGCAGGGAAAGACTGAAAAAATCTGCTGAGTGACTTCCCTGTGCTTCCTTCCCTGGGGAAATTCATGCACCAAGTTTTATACATGATATACATCTGCAGAGGCAGAGATTTCTGACTTGTGCTCCTGTGCTGCCTAGTGGGATGTGTTCACGGACAGTCAGTATTTATTTCAATTACTAACTTGGGCAGAGTTATTAAATGTAAACTGTGGCACCTTATGTTTAGCACAAAATAAAACGCTGGGAGAAGCCAGTCAGAGAAAACCTCTGACTTAACACAGTGGTTTGGCCAATGTTTAAATCATTCCTTTTCTCTGTATTCTCCCATACTTCCCTTCCCCCTGCCTCCCTCCCCCCCTCCTTTGCCTCGTTCACACACAGCTTCCAGCGCTGGACCCTGAAGATTCGGATCTTAAACTTTTTCAAAGTGCTACCTATTTATATATAATGCTTTGGATTTGCTTATGCAGTTCATTTGCATAGCCCCAAATCAGCATAAACCCTAACCTCATCTTACCGAGGGGATTTACCTGCAACCAAACGAATTTGGTTTGTTAATGAAGTAGTCGGATTCCCAGACAGCCCTGATACACCTTGATCACTTCTTAGAAAGAGATTTCTCTCACCTGGAATTAATTTCAGTACCCAGCACAAAAGGACACTGCGTTTTTGACACTTGCTGTTCAGGACCTAGGACGCAACAGGAGGGAAAGACGTGCAGGAACAGGGTTTTGGAAGTGTAATGAAAGAGAAAAACCTGGAGCTAGATTTGGGCCAATAAACATTGCTGTGGTCAGTTTGCCTCTCCACGTAACAGTAAACATAACAGTAGCAAATACACAAACCCCACAATTATTAATAATGCCTCAGTAATAAAGGCGAACAAATAAATAATGAGTTATTCCAGCCTGTGTGGATGTTTGGGTACGTGAGCTGGAAAACACTTTGACAAACAGTGTACTCATGAATCTTTGCAAGACATAACAAAGAAAATCCTGAAAAGTATTTTTTTTTTCTGTTTTGAATAAAGCGTGACAAAACACCCGTCCTTAAACAAAAAAGAAAAAAAAGGGATTGATGGGTAGGGGCTTCTCAGATGTCCTGGAAATAAAAAAAAACCCAAAACAAAACAACCAGTAAACCAAAACACCATGTGAATATTGACTGAAATATCGTATTATGCTAAATATCCTGGCATTCTTCCAGTCTACAGTAGACTAGATTAACTCATCCATATGTAAAAATCTCATATTTACTTTCTCTTCACAAATTCATTAAAAAAACAACCAAAGTAAAATCCTTCCAGCCTTTGGTAGCACACAATGAAATCAAGGCTGATTCAGAGCTGGAGGTTAGATCCTTTCCTTCTCTGCAGTATGTAGGAAAGGGGAAACAGCAGGAATCTGGAAGGCAGCAGCCTCAGAGACTACAGAAAATAAATACTTTTTTTTCTTCTCCTCCCCACCCATATTTTTAGGCTAGTCCATAATTAATCACGGAACTCCTTGCCACAAGGAGTCCCTCAGAAGCCAGAAGGTCAGGAAGGCACCAACGAGGATCAAATATTTATTGAGCAAGTGGAATCTGCAGAGCTACAGCATAAAATAAACACAGGTTGGAAAAGCATCTGTACTTCTCAGGCTCCTGAGCTTGAACAAACCTGTAATCATCAGGGCTCCCTGGAAGGGAGTTTTCCAGGGAGAGAGAGGTGGCATCACCCCAGAGACACCCATCACAGGGCTACTTGCGCCTTTTAGCCCCATTTCTGGCCAGTGGCTGGGACGGAAGTGGCCACTGCCCTGCCCTGTGCTGCTCTGCTCCTCCTCTGCACCGTGATTACAACCTGTTCTCTTTGCACAGGAAGCCTTGGCAGGGAGTTTTACATTGTGAACACGGGAACCTTGTCAAAGCAAATGCTGGTTAGAAGGTGTTTGCAGAAGGGAGGTAGTCAAACATCTTGTACAGGTGACAACAGCATTGTAATATTCTATAAAGCTGCAGAGAGCACGAACAGTTACTGGGGTAACTGGGGAGGCAGGAAGGCTGAAAGCGGAGAAGTTGTTTTGCTTCCCACTGGAAAGCATTTGGATATTTTGAAACACAATTAATAATCTGCTGCACAGCCAACAAATTCAGCCATCCCTCGTCAGGCAGGGGAGTCTGTTGCTGAAACAGTGTGATGTGGGAACTGAGAATGGACGGTCAAGCCTTGTACATCCCAGCGCAAAGACAAATGCATCCCTTTGGGTAGCCTCCTCAGGTTGCCAACAGCATTATTGAATCAGTATGTTTCGAGTCTAAACACAGGATAAAACCTCGTCCAGAGCTTGGAAAGTAAATTCCGACATGCTTCAGTAATTGCCATCAGTGTTGCCCCTAGCACTTAATCAACATACTAATTCACAACATTACTTTTTATCAGAAAAGAGGAATGGATGATGGATGCTAAGCCCCCAGGAGATCCCCCAAACTGGAAGACCCTATATGAGACTTGGACAACCAAAGGTGCTGACACCATGGCACCTTCCCAGAGGCCTGGCGTGTGAATCAAACTCATGCAGGAACCTCAAGAAGCGGTTTTCCACACATGAGAAAAGCCCTCTCTGCAGCACGTTGGGAAGCGCGGGGTGGACTCTGTGGCAAAAGCCCAGGGAGTCAGGTTTTCCCACGTGGCAGGTGCAAGCCTGGTTCCTCAGGCCAGCAAAATCAGAGAGCCTTCCCGTGCCTTTCCAGGGGTGGAAGGGCAAAGCACACCCAAAACTCTGCTCCTGCCATCCATGTGGAGTTCCACGGGGCTCCATCCTTGGCCCTGTGCTCTTCAACGTCTTCATAAATGACCTGGACGCAGGACTGGAAGAGACATGAGCAAGTTCACAGATGATACAAAATTGAGAGGAGCTGTTGAGTCCCTCGAAGGCAGGGAGGCCTTGCAGAGATGACAAGTGAGAGATGGGCAATCACCAACTGTATGGAGTTTAACAAGGGAAAGTGCTGGATTCTGAATCTGGGATGGACCTGGGGTTCCTGGTCGATGACCAGCTGGACATGAGCCAGCAGTGCCCTGGAGCCAGGAGGGACATTCCCTGTCCTGGGGGCACCAGGCCCAGCATGGCCGGCTGGGCCAGGGAGGGATTGTCCTGCTCTGCCCTGGGCTGGGGAGGCCTGACCTCGAGTCGTGGGGGTGGTTCTGAGCACCACAGAGTAAAAAAGACATTAAACTACTAGAGAGTGCCAAAGAAGATGGTGAAGGGCCTGGAGGGGAAGCCACATGAGGAGCGGCTGAGGGCACTCGCTCTGTTCAGCTGGAGGAGACCGAGGGCAGAACTCATTGCAGCCCTGCAGCTTCCTCCTGAGGGGAAGAGGAGTGGCAGCTCTGATCCCTGACCCGGGACAGGACCCAGGGAATGGCCTGAAGCTGTGTCAGAGGAGGTTTAGGTTGGCTATTAGGGAAAGGTTCTTCTGCCAGAGGGTGGTTGGACACTGGAACAGACTCCCCAGGGAAGTGGTCACAGCCCCAAGCCTGACAGAGCTCGAGAAGCATTTGGACAATGCTTTTGGGCACACAGTGGGACTCAGGGATGGTGCTGTGCAGGGCCATGAGCTGGACTCAATGACCCTTGAGGTTCCCTTCCAACTCAGCTTATTCTGTGATTAATTCTGTGGTTCTGTTTCACTGGGATATGCACAATCAGACTCTGAGTACCATCGAGGAGGCTCCCACTAAATGAACCCCTGTGTGCTGGTGGTGTGGCATTTCCTGTCAGATCATTCCTAACTGCTGTGGCAGTAGTGGGGTAAATCATTCTGGAGAACTGCGGGACATCTGTTTTTAAAATTAAAGTCCTTCTACCAAATAACACAGGGAAGCTGAATTATTTTGTTGAATAAAGGCTGAAAGTTTAACAGTGGAGAACTTGAATGGCAAGGTTTAAGCAAGCCTTAGCTTGTGCTTGATAAACAAGCACGCTGTACCCAAAGCAAAACCATGCAAAACTTTTCAGGGTTGCAGCAAGATGGCTGCGGTGATAGCAGCACATGATTACCCTTCTGCTCACCCAGGTTTCACAGTGAAAGCAGCTCGGCGTGTTCCGTGTTCCCTGAAACTTCTTCTTCTTAATTAGCAAGTCATGAGGTTGACCCCAAGCTAGCCAGGTCTGTGTGAAAATCACCATCTCGGTTACAAAAGAAGTCGCAGCTCCAAGAGTACGGAAAACATTACTGAAGGGAAAAGGTGCAGCTGCCTAATGCCTCTTGTGAGTAGCTATTAGGGCCGCCTGTCTCGTGTAAAACTCTGGGAACACATGCTCTAAATATAGAATAAACATTAATAAAGCACAAGCCACTTTTTCCCCTCCCGTCTTTCACACCATTAAGGTTCTAGCCTCGAGGGCTCACAGGTATGCATCCAAAGGTGAAAAAGAGACTGACAGATACCTATATGCATCCAGGGTGGAGAACAAGGCTGCAGAAACACCACCACCGCCCACTTCCAGGCCGCAGAGACAATTTCTGCGCTCGGTGGCAATGCCTTCAGCAGCAATGAAAATGTTCCCCCGGTAAAGTCACGGCAAGAGCGAAGGGCAGACGGAACGTGAGTCATCCAGGTGTACGGCAGACAGGGGAATGTGGGTGTGTTACCCTGTGGCTCCAAGCCAATGTGACCTCAATTAAATTTCGGTGAATGATGGGCCTTCCCCTCTTTTAAGTACACTCTCGTCTCCTCGGTCTCCAGAGCTACATCCACCGAGCCTAAATACAGCTATTTAATCTGGGGAGCTCTCCTGGCAGGCCTGAGTCAACCCGTGGTGGTGCCGGTGGTGGTGGTGGTGTTCCTCCTCCTCTCCATATCAGTTTTGCTCACCATACCTTGGGTTTACTTCCCCCTACCAGCTCTTCTGCCACATCCAGATCCCTGCCAGAGTCCTACGGTGTAAGCACCAGTCTGTCTGTCCCCAGCTTGCAAACCATTCCTATCCTCCTGCTGCAACCCAATCGCACTCAGGGGAGGAAAGCCTGGGACAGACACAGGTTAATTTGGAAATTCTTGCACTCCAATGCCGTTAAAAGTGCTTGCCAGGGACTCCAGTGAAAGCAGGCTAGCTCCAAGATCCAGCACACTCCCATAGGAAACCTGTGTAAACTGATTCTGTCGAACCGTTAGCACTCGGGGTGATTAACCACAGCACTCTCTGATCTTCCCTTATTAAAGAGAAGGAGAATGAAATTCACTGATTCATATCAGCTTAATATAAATCCTTGTGAGATTCGCAGTCGACTTCAGCTGTGGCAGGACCTGGTAACCACCGTGGGGGAAAGGAAGACTCTCTTGCGAGCCCGCCTCCATGTGACAGGGATGGCTGGAGCCACTTGTGCTGGGTCACAGTCAAACCCAGGCTCCCAGGCTGTGGCGTGCAGCAGACAAGTGCACAGCAGTTGCGGCTCTGAGAAGATTTTTACTCTGATGCCACTTTTGAATACTTGGCACTCGGCAGGCAGGCAGGCATGTGCCATCTTGTTTTAAACAGCTCCATCTATACATGCTAAGCGTGCTCCAGAGAGATTTGGGCTAGGGGTGAGCAGGATTAAGGATGGCTGTAGTTTGACTGCAGAGATAACTCCCTGCTGCAGGAGCTTTTGCCTTCAGTAGCTGAAATAGTGCTCTGGGGCAGCTCTGGATGTGCTCACCCCATGTCAGAGAGGCCAGCCCTAATAACCTCAAACCCTGACTTTAGATGCCCCAGCAAAGTGGCACAGGAGTACAGCTTTAGCAACGCTGAACAAATCTTGTTTTTCAAGACATGCTTACAAGACTGCTCGGTGTTTTACATATGTTTTTATGAGATACACTTTTTGATACATCTGTTGTTTCACTGCATCCATGTGCAATCCTGCACCTAAGTGCAACTCCAGGATGCCAGACACAATGAAACAGGTGGTGGCGAACACCACGTGCCGTTTCCAGCTCTGCTTACCAGAGCACTGCTCATTTCAGTATTTCCCCCAGAGACCTCCTTAAGAGTAAGGACTGCCTCTCATGGGTTGCATGCTGTATGGCAAAAAGTGAGCCGTTGGCTCCTGTCCCAAAAAAAGTACAGGAGTAGCAATTTGGAAATGGTTAAGTTACAGTCGTGTCCCTTATAGTCTGGAAATTCATACATGAGGACAGCTCGGTTAGGATCAGGGCAAAAAAAGGGAATTAAAAAAAAAAATCAAGTGGAATAGGGAACAATGCCCTGTTTCAAGAATGCCATTGTTCATGCAACTAGAAACCTGGGGTCCATAAAAACATCAAGCAGAAACTGAAGCTGCCTGAAGCAGATAATGCTAAATGCTAGAACGTCTTACAAAATTCTTCAGGGTGCATAATGACAGAACGCTTGAAACGCGAAAGAAACCAGTTTCTCAGATGAAATCTTCGGATTTCAGCACGTAGAGATGTGCTAGAACATAGACCTTGCACAGATGTGAGAAGTTCTGAATGGCAAAAAGGAGATCCTACACCTACCAAGTGTGCCCTGGCATTATCGGATGGGACAGCAACAACACTTCAGGCCCTCAGCACATGCCAGCTTCAATGCTGACCTTGGCTCTCCCATCCAGAATTCACAGGCAGAGCAACAGTCATAAAAAAATGACTGGTTTGATTGTAAAAAAGTTTTCACATGGAAAAAGCTTCAGATAAAGGATGACTCATAACTTTAATTTAGCTTTAAATACTTGCTATTTGCAAACCAAACAAGATATTCCCTACTCCCCTGTGTTACCTATAAACCAAATCAACAAAGATAGCTTTCAGTTGAACAAAGCATGCCTAGGTGATAAGGGGTGAGAAATATTTTCTGCATCATTATATTACTTACACAAACTTAGGGAGAAATGGCACCAGTCCCCCACACAAACACCACATCAAAATGTGAACTTTAGTAGCATTCCAAAGGCACATTCAGACATAAAAATTTGATATTGCCATTTTTGTTTTAACTACCTCTTGCCTGCTATTTTTTTTTTTTCTCAGCTTTACTGGACACTACACACCCCAAAAAATTCCTAGCTGACAGACATTACAAATCAGCTGAAGAAGAATCATTTCTTCCCTTTTAACAAAGAGTAGTGAGAAAAACAGGTCCTATCCACCCGGCATTAATGTGGAAATCATCTGTTTGCTACACATTCTGTAAGGCAGCTGGAACAATGAGGTCCCAAAGGAGAAGCACCACGGGGCTGGACACGACCCAGCGTGGGCTCGCCACCCCGGCACGTGCCGCTGGAGGGACGCCGGGGACCTCGCAGCAACACGTCCTCAGTCCCTGCATGGTCAGCCTTCCCCGGCTACATGTGCATTCCTGTGGGAATCCTGGCTCTTCGCTGAGTGACTGGATTCCCAGGAAAGAGCAGGTTCTAAAGGGAAAAAAAAACCACTCGGTGCAGGTGATGGTTCAGCGGCGTTTTGTGCACATGCTCTTTTATTCTCCGAGCCAGGTTTGTTCTTTTCTCGACATTACTCAGTGGGTTTTCCTTCACTCACGCTGAAGTGGTTACACCGGCTTGCCTAAGAAATCCGAGGCAATGAAGCTGGGAATCCTTCATTGCTGAAAAGACTGCTAAGAAAAAGAACAAAAAAAAAATAAAAAAAAGAAAAATTCTAGAATTTATCGTCGGATGCATAAGGTCTTACGCCTCCAACAGAAGTAAGTCCTCTAAAAAATAATTTAAACTCAGTTACTTTCAAAATGGTAAATTACAGTTTCACCCACACAGGTGAGATAAGTGGCAATTCGACATTCAGAGCAAAAACTTTCCGTACACCTTTTTCCCTAAAAAGAGATGTTACATCAGCACTGCACTTACACAATCCTGTCTTTCAGAGGCTACAAGCGTTTGCCACCACCCCCTCCTTGCCTTGGTAAACTCAACCACCAAAAAATACCTAACAAACTTTCTTTGGCCATGTCCATGTGCAGAAAAAAAACTAGAGCAACCATTCAGATAAAATATTATAGGTTTATTTAAAACTTATTTTCACCTTGAATATGCAAAATACAAATTCCAACAAAATGTTCATTATTACTTCGTAGTTTACAAATATACAAAATAGAAGTTTGCTTAAATTTATATTACATATTTATTATGTAAAGAACTATATAGAAAACATTTGTTCTGCTTAAGGCATATTTGGGAATAAACCATTGTACAAACTATTGCACATCGAAACCACAGTGCATTACAGACTGTCTGCATAAAGTTATTTTCTTAATAAAAAAGGTAAACCAGGGTTATTCACCTGATTTAGGTCATAATTGGCAATCGGAAGACAAAAAATAGTTCCTTGTCAGATATGCAGCAGTTTGAGAACTTTGGCTTCCTGTTTTTGGTACCTCTAGAACCAACAGTCACTAAGCACCATGAAATAGGCTTTTAAAATATAATTCTGTACCTGAATTTTTCCTCCTCTTTTAACATTGTAATGGCTTTTAGAAGGAAAAAAAAAAAAAAGAAAGTACAAGACGACATGTACATCTAATATTGCATTGAAAGGAAATTAAGGGAATGTCATTTCCCTATGTAATATCCCCACCCTCCGAACTACATACAGTCTGTTTAACCCTGATATCCGTGACTTCCAGTCACTCCTTGGCATTCTGTAGTCCAGAAATAATTCAAGTTGGATTTACAAATGGAATGATAGAAGATCCAGTCATTGACCCCAACGTCTTTGGTTCTCTGAAGTGTATAACTATAAAAAAAAAAGAAAGTTGCAATGTCCATCTGCAATTATCCCTCTTTTCCACTCTTTGGAAGACTTCACCTCGATTATCTGTAGTGCTTATAACAAGTTCTCCCCATCTTGTGGAAGACAGTCCTCGTGCTGTAAAATACTGAATCTCTGCGGCAGTCGGGGGGAAAGATCCACTGCTCTTCCAAATCAGAAGTGCCTCTTCATGTGTAAGGCAAGGTGGTCCGACCTGGAGAACGCTCTGTCACAGCGCTGGCACTGGAAAGGGCGGTGGCCTGTGTGCTTTCTGTAGTGACGAGTGAGTTCATCGGATCGGGCAAACTTCCACCCGCAGCCTTCCCAGTCACAGTGATAAGGCTTCTCACCTGTGAAAAAAAACCATGCAATGAAACACATCACTTAGGGTTTTTGTTTGGGTTTTTTGGGGTTTTTTTCTTTTTTCTTTTTTTTTTTTTTTTTTTTGTGGCAACCACTTGTAGCACCTTCTCTCAACCAGTTGTCCTGGATAAAACAAAGGGTGGTCAAACGCAACGAACTTCTCCAAGCAGTTGCCAACTACAAAGACTAAAAGAGCAAGGCTGTCTTTTCAACATGTACATGTGCTACGAAATGCTAGTGGGTCATTTAAATCTTCACTAAAATGCTTGGTTTTGCTGCCTTGCACACGAGACTTCAGAGCACCTGAGTGTGTACTTTTGCCGGCGGTGTTACACAATCAAATAGCAACCAGAAATAGCTCAGCAGACAACGTATTTAGATAATTGCAGGTCTCAAGAATTAAAAAACAGCCGGAAACTGTTTTCATTAGCTTGGCCTGATTAAGGACTCAGTCTTACTAGTGCCTTCATTATACAAAAACCACTGTTGATGGCAGAATGAGCTTCCCTAACAATTACAAACTCCCTGTCCTACACATCCTGGGGATTGGTGCTGACTGGCTCGAGGCAGATGTTCACTGATCACTTGCCTGATCTTTTTCCCCCTGATGCCATTACCTGAAGAGGTAGCCTAACTACTGCAGTGCCAGTATATTTTCCCTTTCCCACCTCCTCTTCAGGAGAAAGTTTTGAATAGGGTTCACAACCCAGGGATTCAAATTATGCAAATTCCCAGGTTATTTAGTCACAGTTACGGAATGCCCATGCTGCCGAAACCCATGTGCTGTATCTGCTTTCACAAGCTCAGTTACTGCAACTCTGCACTCACTTGTTAGTTAAAGTGTGAAACTGGTCTCAGATACACACTTTGGACAGATTTTAACCCAATTCTAGCAGTGGCCAATCAATAGTTAAAAACTCTGCTGGTGCAGGGGGAGATGTCCTCCCACAGGTGGAAGAGGCACCACATCAGAGCTGCCAGCTCAGCTGAAAGCCCCTGCTCTCCAAGGGATCCATCTCGCTTTTCCCAAAAAGGGAGCAACAGCTTGCAGAGGTGCACAACCTCCCGCCCCTACAGCCAGCCAAGAGAGGGGTGCGTGTTCGAAGCAGCACTTAACTCCCTACAAAGAAAGCAGTTATCTCCGAGAGAGGTCTGCTGCCTCCTCAGAAGTGGGCCAACACCATCCAGAGCAACAAATCCCAGCCGGCTTCCAACTACCTGATAATCAGCTAGCCACATAGCAAGAGAGAAGTAACAAACTCTGACTTGGCAAGAAACCCACTCGCTCCCACATCTGAGTCACTCTGAACCATTAAGCAAAATGTCAAGCCAGTAAGTGAAGACTGCACAGGACTTCACGTAGCCAAGGGGGGAAGGAAAAGAAAAGCCCGGAAACCCAGCACAGGAAAGTTACGCCTTGCTGCTTTTAGCCCTCCTCCTGTGCTCAGGCCCTTCCACTGTCCGAGGGGGTCACCCCGCGCCCCTCAGGCCAGGACATCCCCCTGAGCCCGCAGTGGGACTAACCTGTGTGGGTTCTCAGATGCGCCTTGAGATGAGAGCTCTTGGTGTAGGTTTTGCCGCAGCCCGCATAGTCACAGGTGTGTGTGGCCGTCCTTTTCCTAGGCCATGACCGGCGTCCCCTCTTGGGCTTGGTCTCCTCAGGCAGGCAGCTCCCCGGTGGCATCAGCTCTAGAGGCGGACAGGGAGGAGTGAGCACCGCCGCGGCCAGCGCCAAAGCGGCGACATCCGCAGCCCCAGCACCACGGGGACTCACCTTGGTACTGGAGCGTGCCGGGAGGGAGCGGCTCGGACAGGAAGGCGGGGTAGCCAGGGGCCGGGGGGTAGCCCGGGGGCAGCGGCAGCGGCGGGTGGGCCAGCCCCGGCGTGGCGGGGAGACAGTCTCTGCCGCTCAGCATCTCCTCGGGCCCCAGCGAGGGCGTACTCCGGGCGGGCAGCGGGCGGCTGCCCAGGGCGAAGTCGTGCTGGGGGGCTCCTCGGGGGCTGCTCCCGTGCGGCGGCGGCGGGGCCAGGGTGCACGGCGGCGCGGCCTCCTGCTTGATTTTGGGGCACATCCGCGGCAGGGAGGTGTAAGGCGCTCCGGGGCCGTCGGCGCCGGGCGGAGGGGCGGCGGGGCCGCTCTTGGGGCTAAGCCCCGGGTGGCTGTAGTCGCCCACCGCCTTCACCACGAACTTGC
>VXAD01011231.1:121015-158071 GCA_013399195.1 Dicrurus megarhynchus | reverse complement strand
GAGCCGCGGCCATGTGGGGAGCCGGGCAGGACGGACGGGGCGCGGTGGTGCCAGTGGCGAAGGAAGGATGGATGGAAAGAGAGATGCGCCGGGCGCGCTCCGCCGCCGCCGCCGCCGCGCCCCGCTCGGCACTGCGCGGTCCTGTCGTCGCCGCTCCCTCTTATCACCTCACTTCGCGGGCGCGCCGCCCCCGCCGCCATGGCGACGGCGACAACAAACGGACATGTGGGGAAAAGGGGGGGACGGGGCGGGACGGGCCCCGGGAGCGCACGGAGAGAGCGGGGGCTCCGCCCCGAGCGGCCCGTGACGCGGGCGCGTGGGGGCGTGACACGGGGACACGCGCCGGGGATGCCCGCACGCCGCGGGGGCTCCCGCACCGGCGGCGGGGTGGGAACTCCCGTCGGGAATCGTCGGCCCTGCGCGGAAGGGAAGGAGGTGGAACGGAGCATCCCGAGCGGCCGGCGGTGCCTCTCCGCCTTCCCCCTAGCCTTGCATTTTCCTTTCTTTAATAACTTTTCGTTTTCTTTAGTATTTTTCTTTAACTTTTTTTTTCTTCCTTAGTTTTTCTTTTCCCTTTTCCCTTTTCCTTTAACTTTTTTTTTTTTTTTTCCTTAATTCTATTTTTTTTCCCCTTTTTGTTCATTTACCGAACCACCCCGACGGCGCGGTCCTTTCACACGGCCCGTGCCAGCCCTGGGCTATTCTCGACTCCTCTTGTCACCGCGACCCAGTGGTCCGGGGAGCCGCGGCCGGGCAGCCCCACTCCCGGTGGTGCCGAGGGCGCCGTGGGTGCGAGGCTGAGAGTACTCCGTAAAATAAAAAAAAAAATTAATAATAATAAAAAAAGAAAGAAAAATTAAAGAAAATTACAAAACTATCCCAAAACAGAGCACAGCCCCGCGGGGAACCGCGGAGAACGGCGCGGGCTCCTCCAGAGGGCAATGGCGAGCCGGCGCCGCGCCCCGGCGCCGCGCAGCCCCGACGGGCTGTGTCCCGGTGCTCCCCGATGCTCTCCGTCCCGCCCCCCGTGCGGCGGGGAGCCACCGGGGGGCTGTGTCCCTGTCCCCCCGCTGGTGTCCCGCTCGGTCCGGCGGGGTTTGCGGGCTGTCCCACACCCCGGCAGCCGCCCCGCTGCCCCCCGGCGCCGCCGGCCGCTCTCCAGAACTGGTCGGGCCGGAGGGGTGAAGTCCCAGCTCTGCGTGATTTGCAAACATGAGCCTGAGTAACTTACGATGACTAAATTAAACCCTAAAATAATAATAAAATGCCGGGCTTTATTTTGCCGAGCTGGTTTTACCGGTTTTGTGTTATGAACGTTAATTATTAATATCTTTGGCACTAAAAAGCAGAGCGGTTCGGTTTTTTTTTTCCCTGCACAAAGTCCGTGTCTTGGCAGAGGATGTGCCAGGAACCACCGGTACAAGAAGGATTAGCGTGGGGAGATGAAGGCTGGTGAAATATAGGACGATGCCCAGAAAGGGAAGGGAGGCACCTTCCCCTTTCAGCCCCCTCGGAGCAGGTCCCAGCTGTGACTCCCATCCAGGGCTTGTGCTCTAAGACTCTCTGACAACCACTCTGAGCATCCAAACTGAGTGCAAACGGTTTTAGGTCCAAACTTCCCTTCTAGCTTAGTCTCAGGAGAAAGCCCCTGATGTGGAGGTTTGCAGTTCTCTGAACATTTTTTCCCCACCAGTTGTTTTTCATTTGTTCCCTCTTGCTGTAAATTTGTTAATTTACAGATCTCCCAAGCAATGCAGCATTTTCCTGGTCCAAATTTCAAACTCAGGATCACTTGAGGCCAACATCAAAATTAAAATCACATCCCTTATTAGAAATAGGAGAACGAGAATGCTTTAGAAGCAGATAAGTGATCTGATATCTTTGAAATAAATGCCAGAACTGCATGGGTTCCAGGAAGAGATGGTTTGAATATTATGGACTGAAATAATACAAGTTTGCTTTCACAATCTTTCATTAAAATTTATTCGGTTGCCATATTTCTGGATAATTCAGGCGGACACGTGTGAGGTATGTGTAAATGTTAAAAAGATGTGGCCCACTTTCATCTGAGTCTTGATTTTGAATTGTGTAAATGTTGGCAGGGTGCTTTAAAAAAGTGGGTGTTTGCAGGCATTGGTAAGTCCAATGACACCTGCATTTAAGCATCCCACGTAAAGATCAACACATTCTTTTTCTCACTAATGAAGCACATTAGTGATTTCCTCCCTTAAATGATAAGGACTGTGATTAAATGGCCCTGAGTGTAGAAATTAAATGCATGAAGTTTGCAACTGCTCACAACTAATGCTTTCCCAGCCTACACAACAATCTAAATGCTGTTTTCTTAGGGCAGATTTATTTTAACACACCTTCTGTCGCCAGCTGACCATTTCTCCAAGTCTCAGTTTGCTCCAAATTTCCCAATTTTCTCTAAAACTTTCCTTCCACTAACTGAGAACACAGCATGTTTCTGTGCTGTTCAAAGCCGACTTTAGGGATTGCCTAACTCAGAGAATTGCACAGAACTTGTGTGCCTCTTGCCTTGGGATGTGCAATGACATTTTTCCAGATGATGCTGTGCTGGGACAGAAAGGAGTCTGCTGCAGCCCTCGCTGTGCCAGACTGCTGCGGCCTTTCTGTCTTTCTTCCCTTCCCTAGGTGGAAGGAGGAAGTTTCTTCCACATTTACTGCATCTCACAACCCCACTGGGAGTGGGGTTGCCCTAGATTTGCCACTGGTGCTGCTCACCCGTTTTGGCAGAAGAATTATTACCTGATGCAGACAACTCGTATCAGTGGCCAAAGTGTAGAGCAGAGTAAAAATGACCGAGTGAAAGGCCTTAGTGTCCAGCCTGAGTCAGTGCTAAACTGGTCACCTGTGTGTATAAACCACAAAAGACAGAAAGAAGCCAAGGAAGAACACAGGTTTTCTGGAGCAGAGACAGTCCTCAGGAAATGGCATCACACATTAAAAAACATTAAGAACATCAACAAGAAGAAAAAACAGTCGAGCCGATTGTGCCTGAAACAAAGACCAATCTGTTTATCTTGATAACGTTTATTTTAAAGCTTAAGTTTGGAACTCGGTTTTCAACAAACTGCCTCTCAGGAACCTCAGCGTCCAGCTTACCCCCTTTGATTTGGTTGTCTGTGGGAGCAGCTGATGGCATCAGGGACTGCAGGCTGTGGGAGAGATTGTCTCACAGTGTCGTTGGGGTCAGACAACAAGATGCTTTCCTGTCATCTTTGGGATTGAAGCGTGTTATCCCTGCAGCAGGCTGCAGCAGGTAGGCTACAGGGCCCCTGCTCCTGTCCTGGCACGACATAATGAAAGGAGAACTGGGAAGAAACCCATGATGCTGGTTACATCCGATAAAATCCCTGTTGCTAATTCAACAAAAGCAGCGATTCCGTAATCCTTGGTGCTGTGCTGCATCAAGGTTGCTGGAGAGCAGGTGAAATTCGAGGAGATGCAGCATCTGGAGGGTTTCCTAGGTCCCATGCCACCCAAATTAGCTGCACTGAAGCCAAGGGAGAGGGAAGGTGTGAGAGCTCACACATACACCTGCTGTGCAAGGTGCGCTCTGGAGAGGGGTGGTGCAGTGCTGAGGATTCACCCTCCTCCCACAGGATCTCTGCTCACCAAGGAGGGTGAGACAGTGCAGAGCCATGGCCACCAAACTGCCTTCCTGGGCTCTCCTTCAGGGAGACCTGTCCTTGGGGATCTGTTTTTTAATGCCATGTATTGTATATTCCTCACCAAGTGCAAATGAGCTCAAGCTTTATTTATCTGTTCCTGCGTGAGCTGCTTTGTTTTTGTCAAACAGAAATAAACCCCTGCTCAGCTGGCAGTTGTGGATTATTGGTACAGTGCAAAGGGCACAGCTCTGAAGATTGTGAGCAGTTCCAGGCAGGGTCCAAGCAGTAGCAAGTGCGTACATACACAGATGGCACATGCACACTTAGGGTCATAAATGTTTATGCTGAGAATGTCAGCAGTGCCCGTGGCCAGATCTGTTCTCATCTGCCTTTTGAAAGCCCGACCCTATCTTGTTGATAGTTACTTTACTTTTCTAGGAAGTGTTTAAAAGATGTGTGGATGTGGGCATGGTTCAGTGGTGGGCTTGGCAGTGCTGAGTGGAGAGGTCAGGTTGTGGTTCCCGCTGAATTTCCCTCCGGGGTGATGACTCCTGTCTGAAATTCAGGTATCTATTTCCAGAGGTGCTGATTCCCCCATCCAGCACCATCTATTCCTCCTTACCACTGCCCTCACACAATTTAGTATCACCCAGTATCTCCTGCATGCAGCAGCTTTCTGCTTTCAAACAATCCAACAGTTGCTGGATTCCTCTAAGAGTCAGAAATACCTTGAGATGTTTATGGAAAACAAAGAGCTCCTCTTTATTTTTTTTTTTTTTATTAAATCAAACATAGGCATCCCTGCTTTGATGACTTAGCCCCATTTGTCATTGTTTTTAATGTGTCTGCCCCACCTTTGAATTTAGATGTTCCCCAAACTCTAACAATGACTTAAATGAGTAGCTCCCACAGTGGGACTGGCACAAACAAGAACTCCACAGTAAGCATCCTTTTCAAAGTCCTGCATGTAATGTGGGGACACACACACAGCGAAGAGGATGAATTCTTGTTTATTTGTTTGTTTGTGATTTTTTTTTTCTTTGCATGCATGAGGCCGATGCATTGTATTTTTCCAGACCCAATGGAGGAGTCACAGAAAAATAGAGAAAACTTGAGAAATTACCAATTGCTAGCTAACCAGATGGTCCCAGCTGATGGGTGATAGGTTTGGTATATGCTAGAAGATGCAGGGAAGTGTATCTGTGAGAAGACCACGTTGCTTTGTGAAGCTGTCTCTGAAGAAGAGGCCAGGAACTTGGATTACTATTAATTCACCTTTCTGCATCCTCCTTCAGGACCAGATTCTCTCATTATTATCTGTGTGACATATTTAAGTCATTAAATATGTCTGGTAGCCTCTGGAACTTCTAATTTATCTGTGTCTCTGGAAGAACCCCTCTTTTTTGCTGCAAGGAGAAGTTTTACTCTTTGATGATCTCCCAGTCCCCTCAATCGCTGTGGAAAAACTGTGCAGGAGAGATCTTCCCCATCCTCCCTTGTCCCAGGCCCTTCTTTCTCAGTATTCCACACCTTTAAAGGAGCAATCTGTAACTAATTATCTCTGTTAACAAAAATTAAGCACCTTACTACAGATTTGGCTTCCCAGAACATTCCCAAGCATTGGCAGTAGAAAATCAGTTCACCCCTCTCCTGCCTGCGTAATTCCGAAATGGAGCAATGTCCTCACTCATTTAATTTTTCTTGTGGCTGCTGAAGCTGATGGGAGCAGGGAGACTTTGGCGCACCTGCTCTGATGTGCGGTGTTTCTTTTGCATGTAGAAAAACTGGCAACGTTTTGCTACTATGGAAGTTCTAATGCTGCAGAAGTTCAGGTTTCAACACCCACCAAGGAAAAGTCGGCTGCCACCACTTGAGGATTTTTCAAACCTTTCCCCCTGGTTAAGTTCCGAGTATCTTTTTTTTGAGTAAAAGTGGTGCTTCTAAGGAATGCAGTCTGAATTGATAACTCTCTTCCTAACAAAGAATTAAGGTGCCAGATAGGAGAAAAGTAGAAAATACAGGGGATAGCTACTTCTTGTGTGCAATGCATTTGAATTTGTGCAAGAGAGCAAAGCGGCAAAGTGCTCCTGAGCTTAGCCAGGAGTATTTGCAATTAGATTTGTGCCAATGAGCTGGGTAATCACAGGACAGTAAACAACACCTCTGCCGTCTTTCAGTGGTTCCTCCCACTCAGCATTGTGGATAAATTGACCTGGACAGCTGATTCACCCAAGACGTCTTTCTAAACTATTTGCTATGCTGAAGTCAAGAACATCTGTTGTTTCCCTGCACCAGCATCCAGCAGAGGAAATGATTAGATAAATATCCCCCTCATTTGAACAGGAATAAAGACATTGCAGGTGAGCACTGGGAGAAAGGACCAGCTCTGCCTGCTCTGAGAATAAATACCAGGCTTTCCACATTGTTTCCATAAATGCCTCCAGCTTTGCTCCAACATTAATGGACCAGCAGGAGCCCATTACTCTATGATAACAGTCCTTTGCTCACTTAATGAGAGCAGTATGGCCCCTGCTCTTGGATTTTTGACACAGGCACTGCGTGGTGATGGCATTGCTGAAGGACAGTTTTGGTGGCTCCGTTGCTTCCAGAGAAGCTTTGCCACGGACAGCAGCACAGCCAGGACGCTGCCCAGTCAAGAGGCACAGGAATGGCTGGGGGCACAAAACATCCCCAGCCCTGGGGGACACCTCACCACGGTTGTCCTGGACCAGCAGAAGAGTTTAAGCTGCCCGTCCTCACTGAGTGTGAGATTCACTGCTCACTTCACGGGCTACCACCAAGCAGATTGTGCTTGCAGGGCCCTGAGACGGGGGACAAGAAGTGCCATAGGAAATCAGTAATGAGAAAACATGGGGAAATTAATAATGGTGCATTCTGAGCAGGGTTTGAATAGCATGCAGTAATTGAGGCCCGGGGCCACGCTCTGCACAACGAGGAAGAAACAAAATAAGGAATAGCTGCTCATTAGGCTCCAGATTCAGCCAGTCTAAATTCCACCTAAGTCTCTGTGCCAAGTGCTTCCTACTGGCAGGCGCTGGGCCTTCGGGGATGCCGAGTCAATGGGGAGCCCTAGGTGGAATTTAGTGCAGGGATAAATCTGTCTGACACCGGGCAACACCTACCTTGAGCAATCCATCAGTGACGCAGAGCTTCTCTGGAAAGTAGCTTGTGATCTTGCAGTGCGAGAAAGGGGCCAAGAGACGGCGACATGGGCAACTTCAGTCCTGGCACATCCAGTTTGTTAGCACACAAATGTTGTGTGCCTGGTTTTGCGACATTAATTTTTTCACAAGTTTTTTTTTTTTTTTAATGAGAGGCAGAACACCATCCATTTGTGGAGAAATTATGCAGCTGAACTTAAAAAAGAAGTATTTGCTTCTGAACTCCTTTAACGTCTCCCTGAGTAAATTAGCTAGGCTCTTTGTAGCATACATTTGGGACTTAAGAGAGCCAATGCAGCCAAGGCTATGAATAAAATGTGCAAGCAATTAAGATAGAGTATTTACACCAGTTAATAATTTTGGATGCTGGCATCCCATGAGTGAGGACATACTCATTGTGAGATGAATCCATGATTTTTATCCTCAGAAGACTGATTGCCAAGGCGTGTTTCTATCAATAAAATCTACTTTGCTTTACAAATCCATTGTCTTACACAACAGGGAGTAGAGTCTCAGTGGAGGACACCTAGCTTACCCTCTGAATTAGGAGCATAGATCTGCCTCCAGAGGGAGGGAGAGAGAAAGAGTGAGCCTAGGAATCTGCTTGAAGCACTGAATCACCTCTGTGAGGGTGAGCTTTTGGTGGGCTGAGGCTGGGGAAGAAGAGTTTGTATGGATATTTCCCTAAAGGGATCTGGCCAGTGCTGCAGGACTTAACCACAGCACTGGCAGCTCTGGCCTTCAGTGCCAGAAGTGATTTTTAAAGTTAAACTAGATTTTGCTGTGACTGCAAGCTTCTCAACCAGACAAGTGACACCTTCTTTACAGCCAAATCCATGTGTGTGTAGCTGTGGCTCCATCCCCTAAAAAGGAACTGTTCCAGCTCTGCATTATAGTGTAACTTTGGTGACCAAAAAGGGTATTTAAGTCCTGTGGCTCCTCCTCTGAACGCTTACATTTTGTCACAGAGTTATAATGAGGTCCTAAGTCTCCCACTCTGATTTGGTCATGAACCAGGGAAATCTTATGAGGTGGTAGGACTGTAAAGGAAAGGAAGATATCTCTTTAATTTAATGGGGTCTTAATTCACTTGGTGAGGTACAGGTAAGACCCATCATCTGGACGTGAGAGCCATGAAAATCCAAATAATATTTCTTCTCTGTAAGGTGGCTAGTCAGCTGGCTGCCACCTTTTAAATGGGCATGAGGTGCTGATAGGTAGAGATCTCTTGGAAGTTACTGCATGTGCTGTATTCGATATTACAGACAGAAGAGATTCCTTTAATCTGAGACCCACATTGCAGAAACCTCGTCATTGCACATCTGGTCCTTGCAATATTTTATCATTGCACATCTGGTCCCTGCAGTAGTTTCAGCTTCTCTGTGAGCTCTTTTTCTCCAGGCTACTCGTGTCTCTGAGTCTCCTACGCATTGCCTCTCCTTTGCAGAAATTACTAATATTGTTTTGTTGCTTTGACTCTCCCAGGTTGTCCCTGGTCTACATTTTCTTTAATATAATTCGCCCCCACTCTACCATTTTCCCCCATTTTCTTCAATTTTCTCTTCTTTAGGTAGCTAAAGAATCACAGAATCATGGAATAGTTTGGGTTGGACAGGACCTTAAAGACCATCTTTTTCCAGCCACACTGCCACAGGCAGGGACAGCTTCCCCTTGACCTGATTGCTCAGACCTCCATCCTGCCTGGCCTTATTTGTCTGAAAAAACCATTTCTGTTTGAAAAAAAGCTCTTCCCCTCCCATATCTCAGAGCTGTCATAATTTGGGTGAGAGGAGCCTCCTCAACTGCCTGGCGAAGCCTTGGGACAGGCAAAACCCAACAAGTACCCTGACAAGTAATGCTGAATGGATTCACTCACATTTCCTTTTGGGAAAAGACTGGCCTGACTCTCAACCATCAGAGGTTACTGTGCCCAGGAAAGGAGTGGCGACATCTTCATCTGTGCCCAGGGGTTTGGAAGCCAGGAGAAGTTTTACAATCGAGACAAAGCCCGTGTGTTTCAGATGTCCGGAAGGCTGCACATGACGTTTCTCAAGAGCAGCCTGGAGCACTGGTACATGGTCAGCTGCCTTCTTGGTTATGGTGGAAAAACATGCAAAAAGACTGCAGAATAAAGAATTTGCATCAGGGTACACGGGCTCCCTCCCCATCCCAGTTCTTGGGTCTGCTTTACAGTGACTCAAAAGCTGTGGGTTCCTTGAATATCCAGTAGCCTAAGAGAGGACATGACAAAGAGATGTCTCCAGACAGTGATTCTGGACTTTTCTTGACTCAGTTTCCTTCTGTTGCTGTGTTATAGCCTTTGCATCATTCCACCCCACTCCTGGCTGCCACAGGTGTTTATCACATCAGATTTTTACTGCCCATCCTCCCCCTGCTCTCTGTGTGCTCATCACCACTGACTGCTCACTTCTCTCCTCAGCACTAATATTTCACAGGAGGTTTTCTCAGCCGTCTGTGACTTCCTTCTGCACAGTCCATGAGGATATGGAAGACACCTACCTAGCTTTTGTGTCCCACAGTGTTATGCAGACTCTGAAAGCATGACCCTGAAGGACAGACATTTATTTCCATGGCCAGATGCTTAACAGTGGTCAAGGCCACAGCGTGCTGGAAGCACCTGGAGCAGTAGTTCAAAGTGTCACATGGAAAATTTAAATACTCTGAATGAAATTTTGAAATATTCCTATGTAATTTAAAGTAAGGGCTCAGTTAATAACGTTGTTCGGGAATGGAGGATGATTTTTAGCCCCGGAGTTATGCTGTGCTAGGTGTGGTACTGTGAAGAAAAGAAGCAATCTCTTATTGTTGTAGGAGAGTGGTTGAATGGCACTGCCTGGAGCAATTCTAAGTGCAGAGTAAAACAGACAGTGATGAACGCATTAGCTGTGATGGGAATAAGTATTTTTTACTGAAATCCTGGAGAGAAGGAAAGTTAACAGCCTGTCATGCAGCAGTCAAGCCACAATGTTGGACCTGTGAGTCAGAGTCATCTCCATGCTAATACTCGATGGAGTAAGCACAGACCTATGACTTCACTCCAGGAATGAGCCACTTGTGGAGGGCAGCAAACACTCAGGGAGTTGCCAATTTCCAGCAGGGGCAGGGAAAAGCTGAAACAAAATGCACTGAAAAGAAGGTCCTGCTTCTTTTTTCCACTCATGCATATCCTTTTTTTGTGCAGACTTATCAATATCCTATCTCATAGCCTTACTACATTTTTTTTTCTTGGAATTCTATGTAGAGAATCCACAGGAAATGAATTAAGCAAAAGACACGAGGTAGTAATGAGATGTTGCTTTGCCTGGTGGATCTTTGGCTGAGATAATCTGATTTCAGTGAAGCTGAACTGATTAGTAAGAGGTGGTGAGACCTGGCGACGCTGATTTCAGTGGTGGTGCTGTTTATTTTTTTTCTGAGAAAAGACCAGTGAAAAACTGGAGATTAGCAGTTGCTCTTCCACTCCTGCATCCTGCAGGAATCCTGTGGGTTCTGCCAACTTCTCCCCTGTTCTGTGACAGTCCTCCCTCCTTCACCTCATAGATTGGCTTCACAGATTCTCTTCAAAAAGAGTGAAGCTTGTGGTGCTTTCCTTCCACACCTTTCCTACAATCACACCTGCCAGAGTGACTGTGAGCTGGTAACACACCAGGGAGAAAAACATTACTTTGGTGATGGTCCCCTACAATAATTTCTTAATGTTTATCAGAGACACATAGTACATCTGAAATAAATGATATCAGAAGTGTTAAATTTCAAGGAAACTTGAGTGGGCCTTACAGTACAAGTTCTAGATCTTGACTAGTAGATGGTGTTAGAGTCTGGTTCGTGCGTGTGATCTTGATAAAAACTAAAAAACCTGCATGGAACACCGTTTTTTCCCTCCTTGTTCTCTTAAAGCAATGAACCCAAAAGCTTCTCCATGGGTATTTGGGGTCTCAGAGAAAAAGATCCACTTCCTTCCCAATGTCTGTGTGTCCTGCAGTTACATCTGAAGTATTTGTCACTGAGATATTATTTTAACCCAGGCTAAGAATTTGGGATAACTGGCATGGCATAAGTCCACAATTTTGTTTGTTTGTTTGATTAAATTTACCTTTTCAAGTCATTGACAGAAAAGCTGTTAGCAGATTGAAGGCCCTTTACTTGATTAAGAGGACACACGACACAATTCTGATAATTTTTCAGGAAAAGATAGTTCATCCCTACTTAAATGTACTTCCCTGGCAAAGCATGTGTAGCCTTTATTGAAAACTGATCAGCATGCCAAGTTTCAGTTATTAAATATGCGTTTGGGTTGTTCAAGGATGAAAGGAAGTAATACTTTTTCTTGGCATGTGAGTATATCAGAAACATCCATGCTAAATGTAATCAGACGTGAAACAGAGGGAGAAAAACGAGCCTGCAGGAAAATAATTAGACTTCCCTCACTTGAAGAAAAAACACAGCAAGTTCCAGATTAAAAAAGCATTTCCAAGTTGGTTAACAATTAAAACCAGTAGAAACGCCAGTTCCATGTGAAAGGTCTGTGCTATTTTTAACTGTGCCGTAAATAGGCTGGTGTAGGATGTGGTTAGCAAGGCCAGAGCCCTATTAAAATGAGCGTATTTACTGGGCAGCTGGAGTGGTGTTTCTCACTGAATCAAAGAGCCTCTCTTCTACGTGCACGTTGGTGGTTCCACCTTGAGGTGTTAGCAGAAGAAATAAGGACAGCGTGAGCCTTCTTTCCTCTGAATAGCCAGAGAGCTTTCTCAGCCTGAGAGCAGCCTCTGGACACCTGCCCTCTGTCTCATGTCTCTGTTTTTTTCCCAAAGCTTTGACAGCAACCCATGAGTGTAGACCAGCCTCTGGAAGAGGACAGGCAGCCCAGCAGGACCATCCCCAGACCCACCACAGCAGCAAGAAAAGGCAACTCAAACAGTTTGCTGCTTTGGCATTTCAGCTGAACTTCTCACTTCCTCGTGTTTACTTGCTGTGCCTTTGTTCTCCAGTCTGGAAATGCTGTTTTCAAGCCCTTTCGTGCTGGTTTGTGCATTTAGCTGTGTTCTGATCATGTGCAAAATGTAGCTCCAAGTGCAGTTTTGTGTCTTGGAAGCCCATGGTGGGTCACAGTAGCTAGCAAGCAAGACTGCAGGACATCTCTGATCCAGTTTCTCCACCATTTTTTGTGATTTCTTTACCTCCCATGAAATGGGGACTGCTGCAGTGGGTAGAAACAGGGGATTTGCTGACTCTTCTTGTAGAGCTTGGTTGTGGCTGGGCGTTTCTCTCAGGCAGACACACGAATCAGTCGTGAGTCCACGGTTTTGACAGTGCAGCTCACGCGGGCCTCACCCAGAGGTTACATCTGCCAGAAGACAAATGCCTGGGGCTGTTCCTGCCTTCTTGTGGACACCTGCCTTTGGTGTGGCAGCCTGTGTGTGGGCAGCAGAGCTGTTGAGGACTGACCTCACCACCACGGGTGACACGTGTCCCTTGACCCCAGGATGTGGATATGGGACTCCTGGTTGTGGAGTTGTTATTTTGGCTTCTGCACCTGGCTTTCCTTCTCGTGGCAAGCACAGGCACAAGGAGTGGGTTGTGAGGCCAGTCTTGCCCTGCCACACAGCCAGGAGGCAGCTGGGGTTGTGCCTGTGAGCCAGGGAGATGTTTAAACACGGGCTAAATGCAAAGTCACTCCGGGTGGCTTCACCTTTGTGGCTGCCCGTGTCCTGGAAATCTGGAGGAGCTGGTTGAGATTTCCTTCAGAAGGCAAAACCACGACCTAAAGGAGTGAGTGCTGAGGTGGGAGATGGGTTGTTTCCCTCCCTTAGCCGTGAACCTTCACAAGTGCCAGCCAGAGTTAGTTTTCAGTGTTGCCAGATTTGTCCTGCCAGACGTGAGTGTCCTGCTGTTTGGCACAGCAATGTTCCTGTCTGGTATCTGGTGAACCATCGTTAACAAAACAAAGGGTAATAGTTTGGTGAAAGTGCAGAGTCGATAGTGCTGAGTAATGTATTTGCATACTGGCATATTCTCTATGAAAGTAAATAAGATTATGTCAAACTCATCTGGAAGAGAGTTAATTTAACATCCTGGCTAAAGTTATGCAACCAGAGGGAGGCGGGGGTGCAGGGGGGTGGATGTAATAGACTGGCTGATGAAGCCTGGGGGACAAAATGTCCTAGTGGAAATTGTATGTAGCACAAAAGAATGTAACATAAGAACCCAGCAGAAGAGCACTGATTCCAGGCTGCTCGTTTGCACACACACAACTGTTTTTCTGTTAGTTTTAGGAAAGGCACGGGATGATGATGAGAGAAGGGAAAAAAAAATTAAATATCTGCAAGACAGATTTGATGTCTCCTTCACAGTGAGGTCTAAGTTGCTTCTTGGTCCTGGTTCAGGAAAGCCCCTGCAGGACACCAAGGGCGTGAGCATGCCTCGGTGCAGTTGATGGATGATGGCCAGTCTGTATTTCAAGCTGCTCGGCTGAACAAACGCTCAGGTCCTGTTTCCAATAGCTGACAGCGTGCGAGAGATAATCCCCTCCCAAACACGTCATGGGCTGAGGAGCTGCAGAACTTCAGGGGTGTTTGGGCTTGGACCCAACCTTCCCATTTGAGCTTTGATTTTTAACAATTCGTTTCAGGCACTTGTTTTGAGCAACTCCAGATTTTTAGGCAGCTTTGCTCTGGGCTCTCCACAGAAGCTTTGTGCAGTTTGTGTTTCTCTCTCTTTATTGTAGGCTTGGAGCTAGCTTTGCTGTAGAGAAATGAATGTGCTTCTTGCAATAAGCAAAGTTTGAAATGCAGATCAAACCCTTTGAAGGTTTTTGTGCTCACTGTTGCAGATCAGAGCAGACAAAGCTCTTTTCCTCTCTGCTGATAGTCACATGTCTAAATTCGATCTGACCCTCAACACTAAATCCACGGAGTGAGTTTTTAAAGCCTGCTTGAGAAAAATTTCTTCTCCGAGAAAATACAAGTGTGAGGCTGTCAGGTATATCAAGATTTGTGAACTGTTAGATTGGGGATACCTGATCACAGCATGATGGGAGCATTTCTGTGCTGTTTGATTCAGCACTGCATCCACCTGCACACACTTAGGGAAGAAATGTCTTCAAGCGTAATCAGAGAGTGAGGATGGGGAGTTTTGGGACACAATTAATGTGTACAGTAAGGAATACGGGTGGCAAATCTACCTCCAGCAGCAATGGGCACAAGAAACTTCATGCTAAGGTTGCTGATGTCACTAAATGCTCCTGCATGGTTAATTTGAGAATGTCTTTTGTGTAAAATTGACATAGGGTTTGGAAGCTTTTCTGTCTTTATGCAGGAGCTCTGCAAAGACCCTGAGCCTGCTTCTCAGGCTGCAGTGCAAGCAGTGGTTCCTGTGGCTGTGTACCCTTGTGTGGTTGAGGGGAAAAGCCAGAACTACACTACAAAACCTGGTCTACACTAGGAGGGCAGGGATATGCACCTTCTTGCTCTGGGTGAGGCAGATTTTGTGGGCTTCATCGTCACCAGAGGAGATAGATAATTCCAGACAGTGCTGTACAGTGAGTACTTAATCCTTTCCACTGACTCCTCAGGAGGAACCCAGGCTGCAAGGATCATCATCTAAGGTCAGGTAGAAGGAAAATGAAGCTGGAGATTGTGGGATCCTTGCAAAACTGGAGGAGCCACAGGAGGAGCAAAGGCACTTCAGTATCAGGGAATTCAGCTGCAGCAGAGAAGCCAAAAGAACTAATTCTCAGCACCCAACTTTAAAGGGGTGCTTCAAAGAAAGGGGCAGTGAGTCCTGTGAGGGGTGGTACTAGGATGGCACATCTGTTGTGTTGTGAAGCCTCGTTATGACAGAGCCACCTCTTCCTGGGAGCATGTTTTACGTTACTGGCATGAGGGATGTGCTGTCACCACCCAGGGACACTCTCCTTGCATGAAATCATCTGGCACGTGAAGCTGGAAGCTTGAAGGAGAGATAGATAAAGAGTTGGAGGAAAAGCTAGAGAAAATATGATTTGTCCAGGGGCCTTTCACTGAACTTGAAACAGAAGTCTCTTGAGTCTGGAATGACCACAAAAGAGAGAGCTGGAGTCTGTGGTAGGAAAGAAGGAATATGGACCTTGGCAGATGAGAGCAATAAAGAAAATAACATAAAGCAGCATCTCCCTGAGGAAGGTTTCCCACTTAAAAATCAACCAGTTTGGACTGGACCAGCACTTGGGATTCAAAGAAAAGCATGGCCTTCAGACTTCTCTGCCCATCCTCTGTCCTGTTGTCCTCTGTCCTTGCCTTCTTCTCAGGGCAGCCCAGAAATGATGAGCAACAGACCAGCTCTGAATGAAGAACCTGCCAGGAATATTGCAAAGGAAGAATAAGAAATACGTTCTGCTGGAGTGTAACATTTCTCCCTGCAATCTCTTTGCAAATTCTTGCTTATTTCTGATAATATGGATAGAGGCTAAAGCTGTTCCTGATAGACTTTGTGTCCGTCTTGATTCTGTTGGAACTAAAAGTCTCTAGCTGGTTATTACCTGTGGAAGAAAATAATCTCCGAGAGAACAGAAGTGCTTTATCAAACATAAGATAACTCTGCAACCTGTGCCAGTGTCTCAACACCCTCACAATAAAAAACTTCTTCCTAATATCCGACCTAAATTTGCCCTCTTTCACTTTGTATGCATTACTACAGTTCAGTCCTGCCACTGCAGCGGCAGCTTCCCCTTGTGATGTGTCCCCTCTGTCACTCAGTACCTGTGCAAGCCACCTGTGCATTATTCAGGCAGGCGTTTATCTTCCTGAAGTCCCTGTGGGGTGAAAAAAACCACTTTCCTCTGTACCGATTCCTTTGGGACAGAGGCAACAGATCCTTAACAGATGCTTGAGCATTAATTGCTTTAGGGCTCACGAGACACCTGAGACGCTCATTAACCACGGTCGATAAATTCGCCCAGCTTCTGGAAGAAGCAGAAACACAGCTTAAATCTCCCCAACCTTTCTCTCATATCCTGAAACAAGAACCAGCCTATCTGCCTTTTTATTCCCCCCTCCTGACACAGCACGATATACACTTTCCTCAGCTGTTTTCTTTTCCTGAGCCAACACCCTTCCTTGGCTGTGCCTGACCATTTCCTAATTCTTTCTCTTTCTCTTTCACCTCTTATTATTTTTTAATCTTTTTTTTTTTTCAGTTCTGTTTCATTTTCTTGTCCTATTTTTCCTATTTTCTCCTTTTACTGTTTGTTTTGGTTTTTTTTATGCTCTCCACCTTTGTATTTGTCCAGCCCACCTGATCTCCACAGGGAAAGCCATGAAGTAAAATAGGCAGTGTAGTTGCATGGAGAGGTCTGTGCTGGGCCTCTCTGTCTTTTATGGACAAGATGTTCAAATCTAGCTGTAACCCCTTTCAAATCTAGTTTTCAGTGCCTCAGGCAATGTGTTGGTGTGGCAAACCACAGGTCACTTATGAGGACTCTCTTAGGAAGAACCTTAAGGACATCCTCGCTGTCAGGCATGTGTTTAAGTCATGTTCCTAAACACATTCCTAAACATTCAGGTGGAGAAGGCTGCTTCCCTCACATGGGAAAGGATCCTTAAGCTTTACACCTGCACCTTGTGTGGCAGATCTG
This sequence comes from Dicrurus megarhynchus, assembly GCA_013399195.1. NCBI lineage: Eukaryota > Metazoa > Chordata > Aves > Passeriformes > Dicruridae > Dicrurus > Dicrurus megarhynchus. The sequence continues at coordinate 141,620 of VXAD01011231.1, read as the reverse complement.
TAGAATCAGGCAAAGGTTTAAAGGCCGGAAAAGACTGTTCTGATAATCTTGAGAGATGTCTGGAATGCCAGAGGTCAAAGAACCCCCACTTCTCCTTTTAACAGCCAGTGGAGACACAGTTAACTTTATTGTGGCTGCTATCTTATCACCACCAAATAAAATGCTCCCAGACTGGTGCATGTCTGCAATTATCTGCCCGGCACACGAATAATATTTCTGCAATGTCATGCTTGCTGTCGTCATGGCGTTCATTTACAGACTTAATTTCGGTTATTAATTGTGCTGTCATGTTTACTGCAGCCCTGTGCATCCGCTGGTGTGAGGGGACTACAGATGACCAAGTCTTCTGCTCTAGGCAGTGATCCTTCTGTTAAAAGGGGAGAAACAGAGGCACAGGGCAATGGAATGATCAAGGAATGGGAGAGGCTCTGCACTCCCAGCTCGACTAGAGCTGTGACATAAGAGGCAGCGTGCCTTGGTTTTATGGAACCCTTCAAGGAGTTCCATAAAAAAGAGAAAAAAAGTGGTTTATTTAGCCATAGATTACATAGGCTTAGTTTTTCTGTTGCTCTGCTCTATTTAGTATTTCCTACAATACTTTAGAGGTAGAATACCAGAGCTGCTGCTAAAGCTGTTTGAAGACCTGGCCTTAGTTCCAGCAATAGGTAGTTGAAGCCTACCTTCCTGATCCTGAAAGAAAGGTTAGCTGGGGTTTTTGAAAATTACTCTGTAAGGTGACAGATCCTGCTTCCAGGTATCCTCTTTCTTTTCGCTCCTCTTTATCTAAATTCTCCTTCATTCTTTACACTCCTTGTTTTCCACAAGCTGAGATTTCAGGTTGAAAGTCTTGCTTGCTGTGCATCAGTTTTGACCAGTCAAGCAGATAATCAAGCTTCTGTGCTGCAAATACTCATTCACTTGTGCTGCTTCCTGATTTTCCTGCTAAAATCAGATGAAAATACCGCCTGCAGTCTTCAGGGAATGCCCTTTGGTGAGCTTTGCGTGAAGCCAAAGGGACAGTTACATTGCAAGCACCACCCTCACCCCCACTGCCAGCATCTCTCATTCCTGTTGCCCTCCAAGCACAGCTGAGGACCCCAGCCACACAGGAGAGGAAATCCTGGGTCCTTTAGGCTGAGGGGGAAGTGCAAAGTAGCTTTGTGCCATGTTTTGAATTACACCAGAGCAAGTGCTGGAGGAGAAACTTTTCATCCTGCCAAAATTCAGGAGGGTTGCTTTCCCTTTGGTTCCCCCGTCTGTAGCAGGGCTGATTGTGCAAGATCACCTGAAAGGCAGCCAGAGAACTTTCCCCTTGGTTGTGTGGTAGGTTGTTTGCCTCTGCAAATTGGAAGATCTCAAGCAGAATTTTCAGCCTTGTGCCACCTGATGCCGAATTGCTGGAGCTGTGTGGCGCTGGGCAGCATTGCTGCTGACTGAATCTGCTTTACTCCCCAATTTCTCAGGGCAGCATCTCCGTGTCTGTCCACAAATTTTCCAAGGGTAGCACTAAAGTGTTTTAAAAAAGTTGCTTTTTGTCATAGATATCTGCATTTCTGTGCTGTGGTGAGGAAAAAAACCCCTCTGTACCTCGTCTGTACCTGGGCCAGACAGCACCGTGTGCATGCCGGGTAGCAAAGTAATGCTAGGGAAACTGAAATCCAGGAAGAAATATGGCAGATTCAGCAGATATATCTGTGCCCAAATAGCCAGCAGCACAGCAGGGAGATGGTCTGGCTTGCAGAAAATGCAGAAAATGTCTCTGTGGAAGCACACAGTGGGCTGTGGGCTGGCACTCACACTCTTCACCTGAAAGGATGCCAGTACCTGGTGTTTTGGTGTGCCCAGTCCTTGCCTGGGATATTTAGCAGGCAGCATAATCTTGCTGATGTGTGAACTTGCCCTCCTGGTGCCAGTGAAGAGGATTGGCTGGTCTGCTTGCTCTTGGCTTTTCACAGATGTCCAGGTGCCACTGCAGGCTTGGCAAAAGCCTGTGTGCTCCTGCCACGGAGCAGTGACACACAGTCTTCTCTGCGTGAGTGATGTTGTGGTGGTTTATTTTATCTAGTGGTGAGTACGCCTCAAAATGCTTGGAAGTCCAGTGAATCACTTCCACCCTTTTGGGGCAAAACGATTCCTGGTCCAGGAGCAATTTTCTGAGCATTCACAAAAGCCTTGAGTGGTCTCCACTTGAGAAAAGGAGGCAAAATGTAGAATATGCCTTGAGTGCAGAGGTGGCATTCGAAAGCTTCTGCTGATTGCAGGGTCCTGCAATGCTGTGTGGTGGTCAAACATCCAGAAACATATCCTTCTTGCCTCAAAATACATGCCAGCTGGGCAAAACAGGCAAGGGATTGTAAGGGTGCTTGTGGTGCACTGAGCCTGAGCCTTACTCAGGCTGGAAGGTCACCCCGTTACAGACCAACCCATATCTTGTTTAACTTGTGGGGATGTAGCAACAGCTCAAAATGAACTTCGTGGAGAAGATGGCACCGTGCACTAATTACAGCAAGTATTTTATGCCAGGATAGAACCAGCCCTGACCAACAGCAAATATCTGCATGCCATGTTAAGGTAAAAAAGGAAACCCAGAACACTTTTGAGGAAGGAGCTAGGGTGAGGTCCGTTCATTTATTACATTGAAGTCTCTGGTCCTGGGCCAGTTTGGCCCTGCAAGGAGTTTGGCCCCAGTTAAACTCTCAGGCTGTGCTTCAGTGAGATGTACAGATATACTTAGCAGGGCACATGCATGTGTCATTCCCTGGAAATTTTTAGGCACATCCACTTAATTAGGCATATACACCTTCGGATTATTTGTTATAATGATTAAATCCTTACTAATGACTCTGGTAATTAATGGGTAGCCTAAAAATTGCTATTTCCCCACATCTTAAAATAAAACAGAGATGTTTTGAAATTAAATTCTTGAGTTGGAGGTGGATGTCAAAATACATGTTTGGTTACATGTGGTGAGGTTGGAGAGATGCATTTTCAGAAGTAGGAACCTAAAATTAGGTCTTAAAGACACAGTTAGAAAGCTAAATAAACAACAGAGTTTTTCTAAGGCTGAGCACCCATGAGCTGCCAGGCAGCAGCACCAAATACAGATTTAAGTGCTTGGATCCTCATTGAATTAAAGTACCAAGCTCCCTTGATTTCTCAGCAAGGCTCTAGGCCTGAACACCCACGTTCACACAGCCAGGTACCCCCTGGGTCTCTGAGAGCTGACAACGCTCTCCTGGAAGCCTGTAGCCAGCGTGATGAGCAGAGGAGGCGTAGGGACTGGGGCAGACTGGAAGTTGTATGCATTTAGGATGGGGAAACATATGATTCTGCTTCCAGTTTTGAAATCCTCATGCATTTAGGTTTATTCTGTGTGCAGTTTATGGCGTCCTTAGAGATTCCCATTAGTTTTCACACGGAGAGTTGGCTGTCGTTTGGCGATGCTATCAGGAAGGAGGATGTTGTCTCATCCCTGCCCCAGCCTTTAGAACAGTACCCACTGGTGCCTGGGGAGCCTGGTCCAGGGACAGGGGATGAAGATGGGGCTTTGCATTTAGGCACCCTCTGCTTTCCCACCGAAGCACAAACACGCCGACACGTCCGCGTATTCCTTCGCCTCCCTCCTGCTTGCCAAGCCCATCGTCTCAGTTCCCCAGAGAAGGGTGGGATACTGATGCAAGAGACTGCATTAGATGGCTGCTCCCCTCCCTTGAACCAGAGTCTGATGACATGTCTGCTGAAATGCGTCAGAGGGCTGGGGAGAGAAAGCGAGAGTGACAGAGAGGCAAGTCTGGGTGGAGGGACTTGGTTTTAATTAAAATAAGTAAAGCCGTGTTTTCCAAGCCCCAGATTGCAGTTGAGTCTAGCAGTAGCTGCTGAGTAGAAGTGGATTTTCAGGTGGCTTGGTTGTTTTCCAAGGGATCCTCTGCTGTGGGAAAGCTGCAATGCCAGGACACATTTGGCTGGGGATTGGTGGGGTGCTCAGGCTGGAGTAGACCACTGGAGGAGTCTGAGGTGGGACTAGGCAGCAAAACTAAGCTGACAGCCCCAAAACATTTCAGCTGCAGAACAGAAATGGCATTTTCCTAGCCATGAATGCAGGTTTTTTTCACTCCCTTTGGTCAAAAGGGCAAGCACACACGTCTGTTCTACCACTCCTCACCAGTCACTGGGAGGCCTTGGGAGGGTCCTTGTCCTGCCACTGGCCACGTGGCAACACACTTGGCTTCCCCACGTGTCTCTAGTCGCACCCAGCTCATCTCTAGTAGTGACTTCAAGCTGCCCAAAGCCAAAAACTTCCTCTTTGTACATTTTTTTGTGGCGTGGAGCATCATTCTTGACAGAGCCCCCAGGTGCTACCATGGCAAGAGCTATGTGAGAGAAGCAGAGATGTCACAGAGCCTCCTCCTCCAGCAGCTTCTCCCTCTCCCCCCACCCTGTCCACAGCAGTGACATGTTCCTCTTGCATGGGGTAACTTGCTGCCAGAGAGAGCTGGGGGTTCAGATGACTGCTTAACCTAACACCAGTATCCAAAACTTAGGAAAATGCCGGCGTTTTGTCCAGGACCCTTTTTATTTAGAAGTGGGATTTGTGTTTGAGACAGTGGTCCCCTTCTCAGGCACGCCCGTGCTGTCCTTGCTGAGATACTTCCTGTCTGCTGTCGTTCTGGAGTTGCTGGGGATGGACATTGCTCTGCATTTGCCTTATGAGTCATGATCCTCATTGTGCTGTATATCGCCCTGGAAGCCAGCTCTAACTCCACGGAGAAATCCTCACAGTACTCCAATTCATCCACACTGGAAAAAAAAAACCAACTTCAGATACCTCTGGAAAAAACACAAACAAACAAAGCTGGGGAGCTTTCTGGCACTGGTTTCTGAAGACGCCTCAGGAGTTACGAAGACAAAACCACTTTAGAACTGTCTTTTTCGGGATGGTGTCTGGAGGCCTCTGAGTCCCACAGAGTGCCTGGCAGTGCCTGATGAGGACCTGCATTTCTGGATTTGCTTAATGAGAAGCAGACAGAGAAGAATGGGACATGAACTGCTACAAGCTTGCTGCTGCTGCTGAACGTGATAACAGGGCTGAAATTCTTTCAATAGAGTTTGGGTTTTGATGCAGGAAATTAATGAAGTTAATTTCTTCAAGATGTAGCATCTTTCATTTTCTTCAGTCCTCTGTGTCTGCTTGGGTCAGAGGCGCAGTAGCAGTGACACTCTTTAGCAGCAAGGATGGTTATCCATCCCTTCACTGCATCCATGTGGAATCAGTCAGACCACCTATGGTTTTCTCCCAGATCTCCGTGCAAAGCCCTGTCAGGACCTCCTGTGCCGCACAGCCCAGTCCATCTGCATGAGGACTTGCTTGAGAGCATTTCCTGGGAGCTTCTCTTTGGACAAACCCATTCACCACAGCTGGACACTGGCTGGCTTTCAAGAGTCCAGCTAGAGAAGGAGAAACCCTGCTGCTCTTGCTGTGAGCCTCGGTTTCTCACCTTCCAGAGGAAGAGAACCCCACTTCCCTGTGGTAGGATGCCAGAGGGATGGATGTTAGCAGGTGCAGTGGCACATGCCTGGGTGCCAGGGACAGGCTTGTGCTGCTCCTGAAGTGTCACCACCTGTTGTGCACGTGCCTTGAGCATGGTGACGTTTCCAAATTTCCAACCGTGGTAAAAACTCCAGCCCCTATGAGACCAAACAAGGATTTGTTTCCTTTTGCTTTGGTGCATGCCTGGCATTTGCCAGGAAGATTTTGATGCACTGTTTGGATAAGATGGAGAACCTTTCCTTGAGCCAAGCCAAATCTGCTCTTTCAGACAATAGGAGGGATTTGAGCAGTTTGTGCAGGTCCAGGGAACTTTCTCAGCTGGAGTCTGAGGAAGACCTCAAAGTTGCTTTTCCCTTGCAGGTAAAAGTCCATGAGAAAATAGTGGCAGAACCAGTCAATGCCCCCAGGGGCCTGTTCCTAGGTGTGGGTGACCTTTTGTGGAGAGGCTGGTCTGGACTGAAGCATGTCCCCTGATCAGGATGACCCTGGGCTTCCCAGCTGTGGAAGAGCAGCTTTTTTTTCTATGATTGTGTAAAATCTGCTCCTCACACAGACCTCCAAAGGGGGTTGGGCCTCTTGTTGCCTGCCTTGTCCCTGCCTTCCCACTCCCTGGGTTCTTTTTGGCAGCTGGACAGCCAGGGAACTCCTTCATTAGCTCACCAATGGCCTGGAGGTAAACTCCCTGCTGCACAGAAACCAGCACCAGCTCATTACCTACCGCACACAGAGCCCTCTCACACACGCAGAGGGACCTCCGTGGTAGGCGCTGGGTGCATGTGGGCAAGGTAGTTAACACCAGCAAATCACTGCTAATTTCCTGGCTGGATGTTGGTTTGTCTGCTGACATTTTCCACATACACTCTGCTGTTTGTCCTGGAAAGCCTCTGTATGCTGTACCTGCTCTAGGTGCAACTCTTACAGAAATTAAAAACTTCTTTCTAATTTTTCCCCTAGTGATTTTTGCACCTGCCAAGCAGCAGGCTGAAGATATATTTTGAAAGTACAGCTTTGCCAAGCTCACGGGAAGGGTATTTCAAGGGTCTGCCTGCTGTTTTCTCTCTCGCCAGGTGTTGTGCACAGCCTGTTCTCAGAAATGACATATGGGTCTTGTTGGATCTTGGTTCTGACCCACTTCTTGTTCTCCTTTGTCTTCTGTCTGTTGCAGATGAACAGGTCAGAGTACTTCCCAAAGTGGCTTTGAATAAGGAGTAATTCCTTGTCCTCTCTGAAAAAATACTCATTAGGTCAGCTAACTGAGGATTTACCAGGGGAAAACCAACAGGAGTATTAAGTGCCAAAATATAATGCCAAAATTCAAGAGCTGGCCCAGGGACTCTTAATCCTACAAAATGACGTGGTTCCTGGTCAGAGGAGGCAAAATCCATTAGCTGAGCTGCATGGTGCTGGCAGCTCCACGTCTGCAACACAAGGCTCAAACAGAAGCAGGGCTGAACACGATTTTCCCTTTGTACTCATGGCTGGGACTCGTACTGGTGTAGCTAAAAGGCTTTCTGATATCCACACTGGGTGAAATGACCTGTCCTTTTATTTTTAGTGGCTGGAGAGGAAAGGATAATGCTGGACTGTAGTGTTCCCTTGCTAAGTGCTGTAAAAAAAACAGCCCGATTCACCTATTCTTGTGCAAAACTTCATCCTCTGTCCCAAAATGTGGCGTTTGAGCTTTCTTAGTGCGACAGGTTTGTGGGAAACTCCACATCATTTGAGACTTTTAACACAGTGAGTACTGCCAACAGCTTTTTAGAAACATAATTATTTCTTACGTGGAGCAGAGGAGAACAGATACTGAAACTCCCCATGAGTTTCTTACTCCTCTCCTGACACTGCATTGTGGTGGCGAGTAGTTTCTTAGGGGTTGGTGCTGGGACTGGTGCTGCTTAACACCTCTGTGGGCAAAATATTCAGTGGAATCAAGGCTGGTGATGGCACTGAGCTGTGTGGTGTGGTCAGCATGCTGCAGGGAAGGGATCCTTGGCAGGCGTGAGAAGTGGGACCTTGCAAACCTGTGCCTGGGCCAGGGCAATCCCTGAACAAGTGTTATCCTGACTGATTAATTCAGGCTTGTGTGGCCTCTGGGGTTGTGGTAGAAGCTCTTTTTCCACCTGTGCCCGGGGCACAGACGTGTGAAATTCAACCCAGTGAATAGGATGAGGGCAGTCATGGTTTGGGTCATACCTTGGAGTAAAAGGAAAAGCAGCTGGTGTGTCCTCAAGTCACCTCAGTGCTGCTGGTTTATTGCTGAAGGCTCACAGCTGAAGTCAAATGCTGAATGGTTGCCAGGGACAGCATGTCATTTTGAATATATGAAATTATAGAAGAACTGCATTGCAAGCCTGTTCCTGCAGCTTTCCCTTGCACAAAACTTGGAAAGTCTCACAGCAGTGAAAACCTTTACCTCTGAGCCTGGTGGGTAGCATTCATAGCCTGCTGAGTCAATCTGAAAGACTAGAAATGCTGTCAATTTTCTTTGAAGATGAGTTAAAACAGAGGCTTCCAGTGCGAAACGCTTTGTAAAACTTGTTTTCTTCTTCTGTTATGAATAAAATAATTTGCTACTGCAGGGCTGTTCTGGAGTATGGCACAGCTATAGTGTTTCATAGAGAATGGCCTGTCTTTGAGGCAAGAGGGACTATTGTTTCTGAAACTTCCCTCCCCTTAGAAACAAATTTCATTAGCTAGAATGCTTTGACATCTTATTTGCAGTGCTGTATTTCGACTCTTGTCCCTCTGATCTTAATTTATGAATCACCTTTCTCATTTCCAAAACTGTAAGTAGTTTGCAAATTTGCAGAGCAGCTCGTACCATAAATGGAATGTAGGTTACTCTGTATACTGAAGTTGTATTATCAAGACAAGGAAGTGTAAGTGGTTTTAAAATGTGGTAATCAATAATGCATTAATTTCTGGAGTCCTGCAAGAATGTAAGTGATTGATTAATCTTGTAATAAAGGCTCACTGGTGATTTATTGTCTCACCATAAAACAGGAACACGACAGAGTTTGGTGCCACTTTATCTTGGCACTAGAGGAAAACAAGGAAACAGAAATGTTAAGAGATTTGAGGTGTCACGTGTGTCACCTCAGGATGGGGCAAATGCGAGGACCGTACCTTTCTAGGTCAGATTCCAGTTTCAAACATGCTAAAGGCTAGGAGGAAAGATAACTTCATGGATTTAAGGAGAAAGGGTTTTTTTCTTTTTTTTCTTTTTCTCTTTTTTCTTCTTTTTAATTTTCTTTTCCTTCTTTTTCTTTTTCTTTTTCTTTCATCTGTATATTTGCTTCCTCAGGCCAAACCAATTAGATAAAAGAAGATAAAAGAGATATAAATGTGCTTATCAGAGGGGGAGTTTTCTGAGTTGTAACAAGTTAAGTGAGTTAAAATTGAGCAGCTCCAACTCCTTATGTAAACAATATTGAGGGGTTTTGATTCAGCTCATTCTATGTGCTTTTAATCTGTGAGAAAATGCAGGCTGATAATAATCCACACAGCAGCCTAGAGACCAGTGATTGACCACCAAATTAACATCATTTTTATGTTGTTAAAAATACAGAAAAAGGCTGAAAAGTACAAACTTCTTTTCCCCCACCCACTTCCAATTTTATCCATTTCCCCATGGCTGATATAAGTGTCCAGGTGAAAAACACAGCATTCTTTTCCTTGGCATAACATATTTGATACTTCTGCACCATGGTGCTTGTCCTTTGGAGAGAAATCTTGGCCATGCTGTTCCTATATTACAAAGGCTCTGACCTCGCCCAGCATATAAAACAGAGCAATAAAAGCTGGGAACAAAATGTCTGAATAAATAACAGGCAGTGCTGTCCCCTGAGAAATGAAGGTCGGGCTGCAGCTGTCTGGGAATGCTACTGTTCCTGGAGTCCTACTCCTCCATTTGAAGGGAAAGACTTCCCGGCGTCTTCCAGAAAGGCAGGTAGATGGAGATGTTGCTGAAAACTCTGCATCCCTCTTGCCTGTGGAAACAGTGACTTTGCAAGAGGATGGGACTGCTCCAAACACTGCCAGTCCTGGTTGGGATGTGGGAGCAGCTGGGTCTAGTGCAGTCTCCCCAGAGGCTCTTTCTGTTGTGGCTTCTCTCTCTGTCCACTTGCAAAGCTCACAGCTGATAGGCAGCCCTGAGAATGCTGCTGATGATCAAGGTGATGGGGCAACAGCCAGATAAATTTCATTATTCCTCGGACACAGTGGAGGTGGGAGCCCAGGTGTGGCTTGGAGCACAGTGCCTGCCAGCGCTGCGAGAGCTGGACGTGAGTGGACGTGGGTGACCTGATTTACCCTCCTCCAGCACAAGCAGAGCTCGTCTTTTCTCATCCAAGAAGGTCTCATTTCCACAGGTGGAAGTGTGGATGCCTTGCTGCAATTCATCCTGATGTTTCTGCACAGCAGAGTGCTGGCATCGTCTCTACTCCTGCCTGCTCCTGTGCTGTGCCATGTCTGCCTCCGATACGTGGGATCTCCTTCTTATGGGGAAAAAATAAATAAGAGTCCTGGGATTTTCAGTCTGAAAAGCAAGATATAACACTGGCCTTTGGTAGCCTTAGTCACCTGCCAGAAATGGAAAGGCTTGTTACAGTAAGCAGAAACATTCAGCGATGTAGTTCAAAAGGGGCTGTTAAAATTAGTCAATTGGAGTTGCAATAAAACTCTAACAAGAAGCTAAAAGTTAAAGAAAGAAAATTCAGCTCTGCCCCACCTTTCATCTAGGGCAAACTGGTGCAAATTGGAAAGGGGGTGGCAGGAGAACAGTTCTCTCCTGTTCTGTACTGGTGTAGGTCACAAGGCAAAACAAAACACATGCAGACTCCTGCTTGTAAGTCATTTTTTAAGTATGAGCCCAGGGCTGCCTGGGAGTGAGAGATGAACTTGGTCACTCCAGGGCAGCTGTGCCATGCCTCTAACCAGAAAGGGCTCAGTGCAAAGAGAGGCGACACTCAAACACACTGGGCTGCTTTTATAGTGAGGTACTTTGCAGGAAAAGCACAGGTCTGGTTGAGTCGCTCATTCAGAAGAAGTAACTGTTGGGTTTTAGCTGCGCAGGGCTAAGGATGTAAATGAGGTAAGACTGTGGTGGGAGATAATCCATTCTGTTGGACTAAATTAGCTGAAAAAACGAGTTACAAACAGAAGGAAGAGTCAGCTACTGCCTGTGACACAGGGTGTCTGCAAAGGGAGAAATAATAAGGCATTTAGCTCTGTGGTCCCTTCCAACCTTACCGACTCTGTGATTCTGTGGTTCCTCTAAGACAAGGAAATGTAATTATGGAAAATCCACTCGCTGCCAAATTAATAAGATCAGGTCCAAGGCAGTGTTTTGATGCAGCAAATTCAACTCTTTTTTGTTTCCCAGTATCAGTCCAAGAGTGATGAGGCTGCATAACACAAGGTGTTGATCCAGCAGAAACCTTCCTGCTGCTCGGATCTGTCAGGAAAGGCTGGGCAGTTAAAAGTGTAGCAAAGCTTTAAGGTACAACCTTTCCAACTGCACCTGGTGTCACAAACATCCGAGCTGGGGTTATATTCTCTGTTGGGTGTGTTGGCTCCATAAAGAGAGGTGTGATTGGGCACAGTCAAGGCTGAGCCACGCTGACTCTGTGGTAGTGGTTAGCTGGTACTGATGGCTGTGGAATCATGGGCTGTCCTTCTGGGCAACTTACACATATATCCCACCACCAGACAGTTAAATTTAAATTAAAGATTTGCTTTGGGGAAATTACTACCAGACTTTCCTTTTTTCCCTCCCTCTCAAAGGTGACAAAACTCATCTGTTTCATGACTTTGCCGTGTGTTCACCAAACTCTTTGTCTTAAGCCGTGCTTGTTAGAAGATGAATATATGTGAATTAACTTTGTTGTGAAACTCCTTTTATGACAACAATTGAAAACAATAGCCAAGTAAAAAGAGATTTTTGTTAAGGGGTGAGGGTTGTAGCTAAGAAACATGAGGGCAAGCAGAAGAAAAGTTCTAACCTTCACCCGAGGTGTCAGTGGTGTGGCAGGAGCTTTGCTCGAGGCAGTCTGTGTTCCTAGTGAGAAGTTTGGAATTTCTTCTCCTGCTGAGTAAACATCTCCAAGTGCCCTGTAATTCTGGGTATTACTCTGCTACTGTCTTGTCCAGCCTGTGAAATGAAACAGAGAACTGGAGACTGATAAGGAAGAGACACTGTGAGATGGGTTGCTTCTTTCCTGAGAGGGACAAACAGCATTTGGCTTCAGGCAAAAAAGCTGGGAGTTTTGCCTGGGTGCAAGCTAGCAGAGCACACATCACTGCAAGGCAACTGGAAGGTTTTCAGTTATCCCTGCCTGCAGCCAGGACTAAATCCTCCCACACAGTGCATACTTCTCCAGCCTGAGGATGCTGCTTAGGATGCTGATTGGCGCCTCAGCCCTCTTAGGATGCTTATTTTTTATATAAGTGGAGGAATAGCAGCAAAAGACTGGAAAAAGCTCATGGGGAAGACAAATGAACCTGCAGAACTTTCATCCATATGTATTTCCTGGTAAAAGAGGGTGAGAATTTTAAACCAGGTCCAGGATTTTCCTCTGACAACGCTGAGTGGAGGCAGCTTCCCGTGTCTCCTTGGCACCACAGCTGGCTCTGCTTAGCTGGTTGCCAGAAAACTCTCACTTCATTTCTGGGGTTTTTCTTGGCCATAATGGTGGCCAAGACAGTAATTTCCTGGACACTCTTGGAGTTACATAGGTGCCCATCTAGGGTAACCAGGAGAAAAACTGATCTTATGTTAGGATTGGGCACTTGGAAATAGTGTCAGATCATATCACAAGGTGCAGGAAATGCAGTGAAAGTCATATCCCTGTTTTGGTTTCCATGCCCCTGTTCAAAGGTCGGAGCTGCCTGCCCTTGTGCAGTGCAAACTCTGGTGGTTCTCCTGGGAACTGATACAGCTGTGAAATTTCAGTGTCCTGGAGAGAGCCTGGGACAGTACCTGGGAGTCCATAAAGCTCTTTCTACCCCCAGGATGATGGGATGGAGGGAATGAGATGAGCTGCTGCATCCCCACACTGACACAACTCAGCCTAACACCTCTGTGCACCTCCAGCTTTGCTCCCTGGGGGAACCTGACCTGGGGCAGGGGTGGGGGGAAGCAGAGAAACCACACCTTTTCTGAGGAAACAGTGAGATTCCTGAGGGGCCCAGCACACCTGGGAAGCTGAGGTGTCATGCACCTGCGAAGCCACTGGCATCCCTAGGCAGATACTCACCCTGCCAGCCTGCAGCTGATTGCTGCTGGGTGAGGGAGAGAAGGGTCTGTGCAGCAGCACCACTGCCCTGCTGGCACTGATCCATCAGGGGTGTTTTAGAGGGGCTGAGTAGCTCAGAGAAGTCATCTGCAGGTCCAGTGTCATCGCTGGGGACTGCAGAAGGAAGCTCCCCACTGCACCCGTGGTCCTGTCCTGCCAATGTGTTGGGGTGAGCCCAGCTGGCTCTTGGGCACTGTATGCCTTGGCAGTAACTCTCTCCCTCTAATTAAAGGGCAAGGCTGCAGTCTGTTAATAATACTGAGTTAATTTCTCCCTCTCCTGCTATCTGGCACTGGGCATATAATAAAGAAAGTAAATGTTTGCTGAGCGAGGAAGTGGGGCAGGTGAGTTTACACCAGTGATGCTCTCGGGGACGGACACGTGTGGGTCGGTGGCATTAAAGCCACGGAGTGGCTGCACGACAGAAAATTGCATTCTGATCTCTGCATGTGTTTTGGGCTGGCACTTGGACTGGAATCCCACCCCACTGCTGGTCAGAGGGAATCTGTGTGTGTGACAGCAGTTGTTGATTTACACAGGCAGCTCTGACTGTAGAAAACAGACTTAGGGTGCCAGGGGCAGGACTGGGAAGGAAAAGAGGTGCCCTGAACCAGTGCTTGCTGAGAAAGGATCAGCTTGCTCTGCTGGTACCAATTTGCCATGGCACCACATCTCAGAGCCATGCACACAGTAAAAGTTTAATCTCTGCTGTACCTAGAAGCACCTTGGCCTCAGCTGTAGGGAACCTGAATGGGGAAGCCTTTGAGGATCTGAAAATCTCTGCCTTCACCCCTCAAGAGGTCTTGGAGTGACATGTAGGTACTCTTTTGCTGCATCAGCAGTCCTTTAGCTCATGCCTTGGCTGAGCTCAGCTTGCTGGCATAGTTGTCACCTGAAAACCAGGTGCTGGTGGCTGGTGGCAACTCTGAATTTGCCATGCCTCTGGCAGTGGGTAGTTAGCTCTCTTCTCTCTCCTGCTGCTTTCCCTGTGCTTGGGGAAGGGACTCTTCACCCACTCTGCTTGTGGTGGCCAACAAAGGTAGGTAAAGCTACAGGGGATAGGTAGAATTCCCTCTGTTCATGGCAAAATACTAAAAAAAAAAGAAGAAGAAGAAAAAATAATTTTTGCTGATACCTAATGAGGGGAAATATGATCTATATTTGGCCTCGATTTTTTTTTTCTTGTAACAACTGAACTGTAGTTTCTTAACAACCTGTTATTTCCCATACTTATGTACATTCTTACGTTTCAAGTGAGCCTCGCCCCTTCCTTTAAGCTGCATATTTTCCATTTTAAGATTTCCTGTTCAAGCTAAAGGGCAAAGATCTTTAAAATATCAGCACGGAGCTGGGCTTACTCGCAGTGTGTAAAAGTTATCGGGCTCCCAGCTCTTGGTCAGGCTGTCTCACTTTCTCCTTATCAGAGAAGCAGGTCCCAAGTTCAATGTCTTTGACTCTCTAACCGATGTGCTGGACTAAAGTCCTGGTTGTGTGGGCAGCCAGGCAGGAGACAGCAGAGTAATATGTGTCTGTGTTTGATGGCCATTACTGTTATTGTGATTGGCAGCAGACACACAGACTTCTGTCTTCAGGGTGTTTCCTCTCTTTACCTTCTCCCTCTCTATCTGCCTGAATCCACTCACCTTATTTTCTCCCTGACAGCTACAAGCAGGCCTGAGTTAGTGGAGGGACAGGGCAGGACTGAGGGGGAAGGAGCACACACAGTGAGTGGAAGCAGCACCTGAATCTTGATCTGTGCTCTAAGCATTGCAAAAGGTGCAATTGAACAAAAGCTGTAACAATACCTCGATTGCAGGTATTCAACAACAGCCATCCAATAACAGCTTCTCTGTTAAAATTTGGGTCTGGGGGATGCTGGGCAGGCAGGCAGGGACAGCTCTGTGGTGCCTGGTGCCTCACAGGGGATCCAGCTGCAGGTCTGTGGGAGAGCAGGAGCACCCCAGCCAGCCCCCGTGTCCTTTCCCTCCTCTTCTCTGCCCTGCCCTGCCACCAGGACAGTCCCCAGCACCAGGGGCTGCCTGCAGCTGGGCTGACAGCTCCAGGTTCAGCTGGATTCTGTGTGGATGCCGTGGTTGCTTCTGCACCAAGGGGCATCTGCTGCCTTTGCCCTGCTGTGAGGGCTCAGCTCGGGCTCGCCTCCCCCTGAGCTCAGGCATCAATTATTCTCCTTGGGGGTCTCTCCTGGCTTGCCCTTACAAACAGCTGCCCCTGATCAAATTAGCATCAATGAAATCAAATACGTGAGGGGGGAGAAGGGCAGTCTGCAGGGAGCTGATTCTGGAGCTGGCCGTGCTGCTACTGAAGCACGTTTGGCAAATATGGCTAAAAATACCATGTGATGGGGAAGGAGATGCTGGGATAAGCATGGGTCACAGGTGGTGAAAACTGTATTGGCCTAAACATTTCATCGACAGAAAGTTATTTTTAAAAAAATTTCTTTATCTGGAATTTCTTTTGGTATATTCCCTCTTTTTTAAATGAAAATAAAATCTCTGTCCATCTCTCGGATCAAATTTATTTCTGCCGTCACCTTTTTCTTTGTGGAAATGTGCAAGAAATGAGGTGGGAGGGCAAAGAATCACTGGAAGAAGAGAGCAAACTCCCTTTCAGGCTGCCCTCCAGCCATCTTCTGTCCTTGTCTGCTCCTCATGGTGCCCAAATGCAGCTGGAACAAATCCTGCAGGTACCACCAGGACATGGATAAAGCGATGGCAGGCACACACTACACGAAGTAGCCAGTTTGGGAAAAGGTTTTTCCTTTCAACACAAACTTTCAGGAGTGCTGCTGCCTGTCTGCCTCTCCAAACAGCACTTTGTGTGCAGCTGATGAGAACATCTGAAGAGGCATGAATGCCTAATTCTCCTCGGGCATCACAGAGAGGTGAAGTGCCTGGGAAAACCTGACCTTACAGCCCAAGATGTGTGCTCCACAACTCGTCATTGCCTCTGCTTTCTGCAAAGCACAGGTGTTGCTGCAGACATTGGGAATTTGAGGGGAATACACAGCTAAGTGCATTTTCTTCCCAGGTAGAGGGCAGGGAGGGGTGGGAGAGCACAACAAGTTTTGGAAGGATGGAGGGTCACCCCTCTGCCCACCATTTACTTTTCTTGTTGAAATACCCTCTGGATGTCTCACCAGGAGCCAGACCCAGAAAGTGCAGCCCTTTCTTCTGCCCTTGAAATCTACTATCTGGTTGTTTAGCCCCACAGTCTCTGAGCTTCTGGAATGCATGGGAATATGCCTTGGGCTGTCTCCTTGGCTGGTGGTAGAGACTTTACTCACAAGAGCAGAGATGGGGGGACCACAGGAGCAGTGAAGAGCGAGGGACAGGTGTTGCACTCAGTCATGATAACGCAGTGTGAATTTGGGAAGAGCCCCACTGAAATCTGCAGGGCCCTTGGGGTACAGCCTGCTTTGACACGGGAAGGGGAGAAGGGCTTGGAGCCCTGTGTCAGTGACCCTGCAACCTGTGGTGACAGCAGACACCAAAAACCTGTTCTTGGAGTTTCTGGTTGTGGTGGGCATCCCTGCAGAGGTCAAACAGCCCTGCCAGAGTGCTGTGTAATGCCCAAACTGGGCGTGAGGTGCCTCGCACACAGCTGTGCCAGCAAGATAAAGCAGATGCCCCAGGGTACCAGCAGCACTGTGGGAGCAGCTGATGGCCATGGAGGGACAAGAAAACCCGACCCTGTTGTGGCTACCATGACTTCAGCATTGCTAAACAGCTGCAAAGGTCACCAGAGTCATCCTGTGCCTGCTCGAGGTGCAGTCCAACCTTCCTGCTGCTCGTGGAAGCCACAACACCCCAGGAACACCCCGTCCTTGCTCGGACCAGGCACTGGGGATGCTCCATCCAGCTCTGTCCCATTCCAGAGGGATGAGGGTTAAAGCCCTGACAGCCTCACCAGCTCAGGAGTGTTGTGACTGACAAAGTCTGACATGTCCTGCACAGTTTTTATTAGTATTTTCTTCCAGATGATTCCTTTTCTCCCTTCTGTAAATTTTTTCTTCTAAGAATGGTACAGAACCCTTTTTCCACCTTCTTGCTTTGTCATTTAGAAAGCGAGCAACTCTTTTCCTGATATTTTTTTTTTTAAATTCCCCTGCAGGTTTTCATAGTCTCATGTTTATAATTATTAATAGGGCTAGCAAGAAATGTTGGGCTAATTTTTGTTTCTCTTGAAATAAAAATATTTTTTAAATTACTTGACTCTAAATAATTTATTCCTTGGAAAGAGGAAGTAAAAAAGAAATTTTCATTCTGGAAAGCTTCCCAAGGTACCCTTTTTGTTCTTAAACAAATTTTCTAATTCCTGATTGTAATTTTCAGGATTAGCCTTTCTCAGGGAACTAAAATATTTGCCTCACTTCCAAATGAAACTGGAGGCAGATACCAAATACTTGAACTTCCAATGAACTAGGAAGCCTGCGATTAGTTTAGCACAAGTTGCCAAGCAATTACAAGTGCTGCTCTTTTTTCCCCACCAAGAATCGATTTCAACCACTACCTGCCTGCAAATGTGAAACAATCACTCCATCTTGATAGGAAAAGCAGCCCCTTAAGCCCTCTGGCTTAGCCTCAAACACACATGAGCTGGAGGTCTAAAGCCCCTCCTGTCCCAGAAGTTTTCCTTTCACACTGGATTTCCTCACTGCTCCAGTGCTCCCTGACCACCTGCAGATGCTCCTGCCCAGATCAGCAGAGTTGGGGCCAGCCTGAGTGTGTAAAGAGATTTCGGGTGGCTCCTCTGACTTCTCAAGCCCTGAGTACAAAATCTTCCCAGATGCTGCCTGGTGGGTGTGGGGACCTGACTGATTAAAGCCCCATGGGACTGCTTGTTGGGGGTGAAAATGAATGGCAGAGTGACTGGAAAAGGAGGTCAGGCTGTAACTCAGGAGGCAGAAAAAAGGAGGGAGAGGTGGTTCTCCATGCTGGCCATGCTCTGATAGGTGGTGCAGAGCTGGAACCAGTGTAAGGTCAGTGCAGTGGCTGGAAATCCTGCTGAAGCAACAAAGGGAGCCTGTGGAGGGACAGCAGACCCTCCTGATGCTGAGTGTGCTGGAGGATGTAGATATGCAGAGGTAAATTGAGTTCTCCAGTAGACGCTAGTGAGATGATAAGGCATGTCAGTAGATCATTTATTTTCATTTATGGCTCAAGCCTATCTAAGAGTGCTGATAAGGTCATTGTTTCCCTTGAGTCACTGTCGTCAGGCTCTATTTGTACATTTACATGATTAAGCATCAGGAGAATCTAGCTTTATCTTAATTTGTATTTTTATGGCTGTGTCTTCCTTGTATTTGCCTCTGCTCCTGTCTGTGCCCAGAACGCAGGAGAGCTGAAATGTCTGATTGGTGCTGTGCCGACCTCCCCAAGTGATTTACTCCAGGGCACACATGGAAACCCGCTGCAGAACCAGGGTTCTGTAGAACAGGTGGCTCTCAAACTCCAGCCTGGAGGACAAAGTGGTTATATTCCACCTCCTGGCTGGTGAAAAAGATGCGGAGATCCCACTTTTCTCTGAAGGTTTGGCTGGTGCACGACTGGTGGACGTCACCGGCACATGACAGATGCGCGCCTGGCTGCCCTGTGCAGCTGCCTCTAACTGCCTCATGGAATGTGTTCTAGATGGCTGAGTCAGGGCCATAAATGTTTATTAGCGTGACGGACTCCAGAACAATCAATTAAGTCTTGATTAAAACCGTTCGTGAGAGGATCCTCCGCACAGAGCAGTACCAGCGAGGACTTGTCTTTCTTGGCACCCCCTGTTCACCTCTGCCAGTTGGGAGACGCTCTGACCATGATTTCTGCCTGCTTGGGCAAGCTGCTCTGAGTAATGCTGTGGTTCTGGTTAAAAGTTTGTCACTGCCCGATTTAATACCCTCTTACACACGTGGGAATGAAGAACACCTCCTTTTTTTTTTTTGGATGTTTTATTTTCTCCCTTTCTGTCATGTGATTTTGGATTGGAACAAGTTTTGTTTGCTTTTTTTTGTTGTTGTTGTTGTTTTTTTTTTTTTTTTTAGAAGCTCCCTATTCTCTCTCATGACAGGTTTACATCAAAAGAGGGCTTTCCTCCTGGTAGGGCTCAGTGAGGCAGCTCTGGTGATAACAGAGTAAACAAACAAAAGTACGTGACACTTTTCCTGTGTCACAGGACTTTTGGAGTCGCATGCAGGGCTCCACAGTGAAAATAAAGGATAATTCCAGTCTACCTGAGGACTGACTGGCCAGATGGATTTTTGCACGACTCATGAGACACGTTGCCTTTCTGGCAGGGCGCTGCTCTTTATTCTGCCAGCAGCAGTTCCCACGTGGATGCCCTGTGGCTCCCATTCCCTGGGGAAGACAGGTAGGGCTGTGAGCAGCACTGGGTGGCGGGGCTGCAGAGAGGAGCAGCAGCTGGCTCAGACCGCCAGGATCCATCCATCCCCCTCCCAGGGCATGTCCCTTGCCCCCTAAGCATGGACACAGTGGTGCAGAACGGACAGCACACGGCCATCTATCTTCCCAGAGGTGGCTGGGGGTGTCAGGGCAGCTGGGGATATCCCCCTTTACCTGCTAAGCCCACGGTGCTGCAGCAGCTTTGCCCTGTAATTTTGTGAGCAGGGAGGAAGGCAGACTCCTCAGCGTTAAATTCTCTTCCTAGGCTCAGCGCTGGGGATGCTGGAGCTGCCAAGGCATTCCCTTCCTCGAGGATGTGGAGCGGGAAGCCAACAATTCGCTTGGAACGCCTTTAGTACAAATCTTTGGGGCTAATTCAGGCGTCCAAGCTGATCTTATTCTACTTTTTATGTGAGTACCGCTATTTTTCTTATTGGACAGTATTAAATCATCTGGTCTTGGGACCAAGTCTGTTTTGGAAAAACCCTCCTCAGCTGGTCCTTGCTGGAGCTTCTCCCTGTGCAGCTTTTGCTGTCCCTGAGATTTGCATCCTGATAGATCACCCTCCATCCTAATTTGAATCTGGAAAATGTCTCCTATATGTACATAACTGACCTGTTTGGGGCAAACAGTTATAAAAGGGGACATCAAAGAAACTGAGAAAGCTGAATAAAAGCCCAGGGCCTGTGGTTTGACATGTCACAAGGTCTGAGATGCAGGCAGAGGAGAGTTTGGTTTAATGACCTCTACTCCCCAATCCTCCCACACAGGCAGGAGAAGTTCTGCTTTGTTTGCTTTTTCTCCAGAGTACTTTCATTTAGCAAATAAGGTGATTAAAAAAAAAAAAAAATGCTGGGGAATAGTTCCTGGTAGAAACAAGAAGAATACAAAAGAACCATTTTTAGTCAACCTAGAGTGCTTTTAAGGCTAAAAGCAAATTTCAACAATTTTTCAGCAAGTTTCCTGGCAGCAGGATTGTGTCGGATGAGGACGGAGACAGGACGCTGCATGGGCACACAGGGTGAGAACCACCTGCAGGTCCCTGTTTTGCCCCGGATTTTCCACCTCTCACCTGGGAAAGCCACAACAACCAGCCCTGGTCAGCAGTGGAGTGGGGAGTT
This sequence comes from Dicrurus megarhynchus, assembly GCA_013399195.1. Classification (NCBI taxonomy): domain Eukaryota; kingdom Metazoa; phylum Chordata; class Aves; order Passeriformes; family Dicruridae; genus Dicrurus; species Dicrurus megarhynchus. Next base: position 121,249 of record VXAD01011231.1, on the reverse strand, counting down.
ATTGTTTGTTACCTGCTGACTGCTAATTGCCAGCTTAATCCCCTGTTTGTGTCCCTGCTGCGAGGGAGCCAGCAGAAGGGACTGCGGTGTGTTTAACCGGCCTAATGACTGTGTAATTACGAGTCTCCCTAAACACTCTTCCACAATTAGAGCTCATCACATCCCCGCGACCTGACAGGGTTTTAAAAGTGTAATTAGAGGCTTGGCAGGGCCGCCGGGGTTGTACTTGAGGCG
>VXAD01011231.1:103281-117478 GCA_013399195.1 Dicrurus megarhynchus | reverse complement strand
AGTCTTCACTCCCCACCATATCAGCTTCCTTCGTGGTTATCAGGAATGTAAATAATCAGCCATTTTCTGTATCAATAAGGATCCTTTTCAGTACAATGAGGTGCTGGGCTCAGCTGTGTCAGGACTTGATGAAGCAGAGGCTGATGTTTCTCTAAATCCTGCCCAGGGCAGTAAAAATAAAGCTTGTTCTAAGATTTCAGTCAATTTCCTTGCTTCCTTACTCCTAGAAATCTTGTTTTGGGCATACCTAGGCTGTGAAAATTCCTTGTTTATCCCTGCAGAAATCCACTAACAAAGGACTCATATTTAAGGTGACTAACTAAGAATTTGGCTGGTGTCTTTCATTTGCTTCTTCTTGTTGTGTAATGGGGGCCTGACACCATAGTAGTCATCATTATTAGAATTACGCCTTTTCTACTTGTGTTGTTTATTTAAAAAAAAAATAAATAATCCTTAAGACATTAGATTTAGACTGAAGGCTGGCCTCCCCCTCCTCACACACACACACGTTGTTGAAGGATTTTTGGAAGGTCTGAGGAGCAATTACTGTGACTTCTTAATGCTGTAATTGAAGGTGTTGAATCTTCAACAAAGCCTGATTTTATTAAACTTGTGAATTAGCCCTGACATTAAATAGTTGTTAACAACAAACAAAAAGGGCTTCTTCAGAAGTTTGNTTTTTTTTTTTCTTTTTTTCCTCCTTCATATCTTTCTTTTGGTGATTTTGCTCATTCTTAAAGGGCTTGGTTGCTGCTTCTCCCTTTGGGTTCCAAGGTCTAGCAAGCACAGACCTTCTGCAGGGCACGGGCAGAATGTAGGATTGGGTTGATGTGCTCAGACTGCCTGCCCGAGGTGCTGTGGCAGGGCCTGCAGAGCAGAGCCTTTCGAGCCATTCCCAAAATTTCTGCCTGCAAGTGGCACTGACATGAAACTCCTGCCCCAAAGGACAGTGGAAGTGTTTTACTGGGTCTGCAGCAAAATTCAAAAAAAGAAGAAAAATAATCAACCAAAACCGTCCTCCTCCCCTCAACCACCCAACCCAGCAATGTATTTAAAGAAGAAGTCTCTGGAAGATGAAGCTTAGCTCTGAAAATTAGACTTTTGCAGTTGACCCTCCCGGAATGTAAAACCTATGTCTGTTTTCAGCCCATGAATGCACATGCTAAAATGTTTGCCTCCTTTTAATTTTTATTTATAAAATCCAGTCCATAACAAGATTCATCTGTTCCACCAGGCTTTTTAGTAGCCAGAAGGGTTTTTTATTGTTGGCGAGCATGAGTTTACAAGGGTGGAGGATCATCTGGTTTTGTGGCCAGCTGTTGGCCATTGTTAGGGACTATTAAAAAGTCTTTGTACGTGTGCCCAGATATGTGTTCGAGGGGCATGCCATTAATCAGCTTCTAACTATGGGAATAATGATGAGACATCTAAGGAAGACATTTCAAAGTTATTAAAATAGCATTCAGGTGGGGAAAGCCATTCATTCTTCGGCAGAGCATCTCACAAGTGTCCAGGAACGATGCACTGACCAACTCCCCTGACATCAACACTATTCCTAGTCCTATAAGTACACAATATTGTCCTTTAAACAGCGCTGTCTGTGCATCTCTTGCAGCTCACTGTCCCTGGACTGATCGTGGCTTCACAGAGAACAGTGTGTCAGCAGAGATCCCCACAAAATGACCTTGGTCATAACGACAGGTTTCAGGTAACATGCTTTGCCTCTCATTTGCTTGGCAGAATTTGTGTGCATGCAGATAGCTGGGACAGGGCAGCTGGCAGAGATGCAAAGGCTTGATTGCATGCCTGAGCAGTGAAGAAATGCTCTTTGCTGGTTCTTCAGCTATTTACACGGCCATGTTGTCCCCAAACTTACAGCCCACTGGCTGGTTTTAGCATGGAGGCCCTGTGGCACCCGGCAGAGGTTTTCCTCTCTTCTGCCAGGCTGAGAGGTGCTGTTTCTGGGGGGGACCACACAGGAGAAATCCTCACCCTGAGATGTTCTTGCTTGCTCCCCGTGCTGGCTTCCAGCAGCTTTTGGGGTCTCCAGGAATGGCCCTATTTATATTTATCACCAGAAGTCCTGCCACCACAATGCACACAGCTCACTCTGAGCCTGGCTGATGCAAGCTGCCTTTAAAACACAAGGAAGGTGCAGAGCTTCTACCAGAATTACTCCTTCTGCTGCCAGCAGAGTGGCTTGAGTAGATCTGTTTTAGTGGCATCTGAATAAAACACGACAAAAAGGAAGTTCTTGGCAATTCCAAGTCCTAGAACATGAGAGTGTTGCCAAGGCATGCTGAAATTTAAGAAGGTGAAGGACCACACTTCCATGTCTGTGCTGCACATTGCAAGGTATAACCTGCTGCAAATGCCTATGTGAGTTCAGGTTAGATACTGCAAACTTAGGAACTCACTGGGTTGGGAATTATTTGTAAAGCAGATCCAAAGAGGCTTGAGGATGGCATGAGAAAGTCATCTGTGACCTCTTAAATTTTGTCTGGATGTGTTCAATGTCCCCTCCAAAACCCACGTTTACACTGGAGGCTGCAAAGGACAAGAACAGGTGTTTACAGTGTGGATTGCAACAATGCTTTTGGAGATGTTCAAGCTTGCTGACCAAAATAATGTGTACTTTGGGGCTTTGCTAAAATTTGACACGTATAAGGAATGAAATTTGTTTGAATGGTCTTATGCTGCTGTCATAGGAGACTTAGGAAAAGTACCTGTCACTTGTCTGCTGCATGGTGGCATCTCCCAAGAGTTTGGAACACTGTCAGGCCATGCTGTATGAACTTAAGCAGTGGTCTCCTCCTGATTCTGCTTTAGTATTTTCAACCTTTGGCTTTTAAAGCTTGTTACTCAGGCTATCCTCAAAAAACATAAGATTGAGAAATCATGAGGTTTAAAAAAAAAATGGTAAATTGTGTGCTCTTTTTCTCAGCCTTGAGGGTTTATGTTTTCAGTCTTTTCTCTGCAACAATGCCGACTAGAAACTTACTTTTAAAACACTGGGAATAGGGAATGTTTGTGTAATCACATGACTCCAAGAAGTAGGACCTTAGGAGGAAAAAAAACCCAAAAAACCAAAACAAGACCAGAACTGAAAACTTGTGATACAATCTCCAGGAGACTGAGATAAAATCTTCTGGAGATGAATTCTCCAGATTAAAAAAAATAAGACATCAAGTGAAAACAAAAGTTGTGAACTCCTATTTTCCCTTTCTGAATAGAAATCACATTGAGATTTTAGCAAAAATGAAAAGTGGAGAAAATACTTGTAAGAATAAGCACACAGATATTAACTTAATGTTTAGCCCTTCACTGTATAACTTTAGCCCTGCCCATGCTTTTAAGCCTTTTTATTCCCCTAAAATGGACTAAGAGAAACATTAAACTCGATGGCCAGACATTTATAAGGTATGAACCAGTGCAGTTGCATTGCAATCAAGGGCTCAGGTCACTGAATGGCCTGGTTTCATGAGCTGCTCCCTTTGGGTTTTGTGCTTTTTCAGCTGCTACTGAGGAGAATATGTGAGCCCAGTGTTTACAAATAGTCCTCAGATGAACCCACAGAGAGCATCTCAGTAGCTCTGTTAATGTCACCTACTCCAGATGTCCTCCCCAAACCAACAGGCTGTCAGGGAAAATGTCTTTACAGCTTGCACAGACAGCAGAATCCAGCCCTTGAACAGGCTCTCACGAAGAGCAAACAACGAGGCACGATTTTTGCCTTTATATTCAAATGCACGCTATTGTTCTGCAGTTACATAAGCCAGCCAGTCAGAGGACAGAAACAACATCATATGACTTATGTAACTAATCATTGCCCAATCCTGCAATGAGATCTGTGTGGCCAGGCCCCCCCCATGCAAAGCCCCATTGAAGTCCAGACAAAGATCACTCTGGGGTTGGAACCCAACATGGTAGAATTTATGACTATTTGCAACAAGCCACTCATGAAAAAAACTGAGAATTAATCCCTGAAGAAACGGGTGAATAATTTTTTTTTTTTTAGATGAACAAATACATTCTATTCTGTTTGTAACAGCTTTGTGGATAATTCAGGATTCAGAAAAGAGGCAAAATCCATCAAAGCGAATAGACATTAATTTCTAATTATATGACCGGTTCTTCAAGAGAGGCCAGTACCCTTGGGCAAACAAAGAGAGGAGTCTGAACAAAACAATCTTCTGAGAAACAATCTGTTGGTTCTTGATAACTTCAGAAATTCATCCAAGGTGTGAACACTGGCTGAAATGGTTGAATTCAGCAAAGGTGGTCCCAAAATTCCGAAGCCGTGGTCTGCAGTCAGATGCTTCCACAGGTCATCCGAGAAGACCTCCACGGCTGGAGGTGCTGGTGTGGCCTGTTCCAGCTTTCTGGTTTGGGGCACCCTGTTGTGCCTCAAATGCAGACAGTGAGAACTCTTTCCTGCTGCTGCCGCTGAGCAAAACCTTGCAGGATGCCGGAAAAATCCTGAAATGCCCTCTTCTAAGGAGGGAGAGAGTAAAACGGATGGAAAACGGAAACATTGTCAGGAATTACGAGACTGGGCAAACCCCAAAGCTCTTCTTGCCTTGTTTTCCATTCTTGACCACAGCCCCAGCTGGTGCTTTCCAAGGAAGAAACCCCCAAAGTATTGGATCCACAACACCGTCCCCACCACGTTCTAGAACGGTAGCAGTGAAAAATGGTCCAAAGCCCTAAAACTCCTCCAGTGGTGGGGGGTTCTGTAAAATGCCTCAGGTGTGGTGACCAGCTGAGCTTGCGTGGCCCTCCTAAAGCTTGCCTTTTATTTAAGAGGCTGCCCACCACTGCCCACCAGGATGCAGGTAGAAGTTTCAGGCTGGGATTAGGCTGCATGAAGAAGAGTGTAAAGTGACATGACAGTGTGGCCACCAGCCTGTGGCAAGAGAAGCCTCCTCACTGGAAAAGCTGCTTCCCAGTGCTCTCCTTTGGCCTCCAGGACTGGTCCTAGCAAGTGCAGAGTTGTTTCAAGAAATTCAGGGAGATCTGCTGCTCCCTCTTGCTCTGCCTTCCTACCTCGTTTCAGGCCGCCTTACGCAGAGTCCGTGTGTTTGCTGCCAGTTTGCACCTGATCATGCAAAATAAGAAGATGCTTCCAGGCCATGGCTTCAACTGAAGAGGTGGGATGGGCCATTCTGATGTATAAACACAGCTGTTTCTGCGTGCCTGACATGAGCTGTTCTCTCAGGAGGATGGGCTGTGGGATCTGCTGAGCAAAGGCCAACTGCAGTGATAAGAGTCTGACATTCGTTTCTAGGTGCTGCTCCTCAATGACCAAAAAACCCAGCCATTTCTTCAGGCTGAAAAAGCCCTTGAAACTGGTACACAAGGGATCAAGGGAGAAGCAGATGAACCACCAAGGAGTTTGCTCCAGTTGCTTCCTTTTTTTTCTACTCCCACCTTTCACCAGGGGTGAAATTGTTGATATGTTCAATTTTTCAAGATCAGACCCTCTTAATAAATAAGCCACTATGAACTTGTAATTTCCTATCAACCACTGACACTTGGCATAAAAAAAGACTCTGGCTGATTGAACAGGGAAATTTTTCCAAACTGAAAGGTAGAGAAACACTCAACACCCCTCTCCAGAGCTACAGGATTTTCATCACAGACACCACCCCTGCCTTTAGCCCAGCTTCCAACTCGACCATGAGGATTTGTTTATAGAAACTTTTCAGTAATATCTAAAAAAAAAAAAAAAAGTTGACTTTAAAAAACCCTCCACAGCCCCAAAAAGCAGTTCTTCATTATGAAATGGAGGTAGGCCCCAGTCCTGCACAATCTTTGTCACTCATGTTCTCCCCTTGTTGCTGCCACTGGAGCTGGGAAGTGCTGGAAGACTTTTTCTGAAAGCACTGAGTGTTGTCTGAGCTTTGTCCCAGTGAAATTGGGTTTAGGGCAGGGAAGAACAGATGTGAAAATCCCACCCAAAAAGGGACTGTGGTTTGTGGATCCGGCTGACCCACCACAACCACATCTCGCCTGCAGAGCCCCAGCAGCATTGTTTTTCTCAAGCAAGCGAATGCTAACCTTAGAGAAAAGAGCCCCAGACTGTTACCAGAGACACTGGCTGCAAATACATCCTTCTCCCTGTGTGTTCTCGGCCTCATCCTTTTCCCATGGAAATGCTGCTTGCAGCTGGTGCTGGTAAACCCAGCAGAGCCCCAGCGTGGGCCCGAGCACTTGTCATGATCATCTCTGCTCTTTAATTGCCAGCACATGCCCTGGCACGGCATGGGCTCGCTGCCAGCCAGCCCTCTCCAGACAATGCCTGGGCACAGTTTTGTCTGGAGGGGCTCTCTGAGGGACAAGGATGAGGACAGTGGCGTGTCTGGATGCGTGGACGTGGAGGGAAGGTCCTGGCCCCTCTGAGGTATCGCTGAAGAGCTGGCTGTCCGGAGCAGGTTCAGGCTCTTTGGAGAAGCTGAATCACAAAACCTGTTCTGGCAGCAGGCTTGGGATGCACCGCCCTCACAAATTTCAGCAAGAGGGGGAGGTTTTAAATCCCTCCCTCCTCCCCGTCACATATCCTGCCCTGGGGTTTTTGTTTGCCGAATTATTTGTTCCCTCCCTTTTCCCTGCTCCTGTCGCTGAAGCTCACATTATCCTAGACCTCTGGCTGACAAGTGTTTGCAGCACAGTTTTTCCTCTGGATTCCTGAGGAAAACAATCTGGAGTAGGTTTTGGTTTCTGGTGTCGGATGCGATCCACTACCCTCCTTTGAAGGCCCTTTATCCTCCCTTGGAGTTTTCCTCCTAGGGTTCCAGCTCTGTCAGTGCTTTGAGTTTGCTTGGATGCCTAACCTGGGCTGAGTTAAAAATGCATGAACACTCAAAACCAATTACAGTTCCTGTACCGAGGACCCTTTGTTCTAATTACAAAAACACCAGGAGGCTACAGCAGATCTGTCAGCTGAGGCTGGGAATACCAACACTTCTTTTTCTTCCCCCCNCAGGGAGGCAGGGAGGCAGAAATCTCAGCAGGAACAGATTGAATACATTAACATTTGGTTGGTTTTGTATTGTTCTTTAGTGAGACTGCAACTTATGAGGCTGTTTTAATAAATGTCTGGTCAGGGTCCAATCAAAAGCTGCCAAAAATGGGTGTGGGGAAGCCTGTTTCCCACACAGTCTCCTCTTTCCCACCCTCATCACTGCAAATGAGAACGCCTAATAACCAAAAGCCTTCTTTTCCCTATTTATCTCCTCACTCTCTGGAATTTTGCAGCCCATCGTTCCTAGACATGAGCAAACCTAACTCTCCACTCCAGCAGCTCCTCCCCCAAGGCAAACTGAGACCATCCTGTTGGACCATAATGTAACATATGTTGAGGGCAGATGCTCATCTGGTGTAGATTATCCTAGGGCTGCTCAATTCAATGGAGCTCCAGTAATTGAGATCAGCTGAAGATCGTACCTTTGTTTTATTTACAGTGGTTGAAGGCAGTTCCTTGTGGGACGTGGATGTGCAAGGACTGGGAGTTTTCCCTGCCTGATTGCCATCTTTGGGGGAATCCCTGAGGTGTCTAGATGTGTTTCAGCCTGAAAGTTTTATGGAAGGCTTAGCACAGCAAGTCCCTTTCATGCCAAAGAACATTTATTTCTCTAAAGGTGAGGTGCTGGGGAGTCTGGGCTCTGCGAAGAGGGAGAAGTCACAGTGGTGTCAGTAAAGAAGCAAAACTGGCTTCTCCAAGATGCAACTTCTTTAAAAGAGGCTGAGGGCAAGCAGAGGCTTCTCCTCTCTGTAACAAGGAGTGCTTTCTGCTGGGCAGCTGGCCTCGTCTCCAAACCATCATGACTGGCCGTGGCAACAGGAGTTCCTCCATGGGATTTGACTCTGTTGTGCTGGTGTGCACACCCAGAGGGAGAGAGACCATGAGAGAAACCCTCTCCAAAGAGTCTGCAGCCTGGAGATGACCTCAAGCATGGCCAAAGACAAATCATAGAAGCTGAATATTACAACTGAGGCCACGTAGGTTACGAGATGCAGAGAAGGCAGGTATCCTGATATTTACCATGTCAGGGGAAATGGAGCATCAGGGTAAAAAGAAACGAGGGCCCTGTTAGGCAGTCAGCCAAGTGCACCTGACACAACACTGAGTTTTATCTTTCAGCAGCAGAGCAGGACACTTGATGGGAAGAAGAGAGGTCTGTTAACCTCCAGGTGGGTGACTTTGGTTTGTGCTAAGCTGTGCTGGCTACTGGGTGGAAAACAACGCCAGAAAAAGAAAACAACTGCAGAGGCTTGAGCTTTGAAATTTAATTCTAACAGCATGGCAAGCTGCATGTGAAAGAAAAGGAAAGAGGAATGGCTTAAGCCGTTGAGGGCTTTGGAGTTCTTGTCCATTTAGTAAAGGTGCAATGGGAGCGCCAACTGGAAAATGTATCAGTGGGAAACAGTCAACGAGAATTAGCTCTTTTTGAGACATTATAACTGCTTACTACTGTTAAAAATCTGGGGCTAATTAAGCTTGTGCTAAACTTTTGTTCTAAAACTCCGAAGCATGTGAAACTTGCCGGGTTGTGTTTGCTGCAGGGAAGGTTTGGCTGCATGACAGCACCCAAACACACATACCCCTGCCTGCCATCCTCTTTTGCAGGGCCCAGGGTGAAGTTTTTAAATGCCAAGTGGCTCCACGGGCTTGATACCATGGCAGGTGGGTTATCCAAGCTGCAAGGGATGGAAATATGCCTGTGGTGCAAGGGCTGGATGCCTCCAAACCCCAATCTCCCTGTGCAGTTCACCTGGGAGGACCTTGGTGCAGGTAGATGCAAACTGCTAAATCTGCAGGGTTGATTTAGGCAGTTCTTCATGCCCCAGGAAGGGTGAAACCCTTCCTCCCACTAAGGGATAACTGTGAGTTATGGCTTTGTGTGCCACAGTTTGTGCAGCTCCCGTCACCCCCCTGGCAACAAGAAGGGAGGGAGCCTGAGGCTGATGACAACTGATGGGAGGAAAATTCACCAGGGAATGCCTGCCAGTGCCAGAGGGGCTGACAGTGGTCCTGGTGGACTGATGAGTTGGTTTTACACAGCCAAACTTGCTGGTCCTGCTGGAGAAGTCAAGGAGATGTGGATTTCCTCGGCCACATGTCCTGCTCCCCTACCAGCGGCACCTGAACTGTCTGGGATCAGCCAGTGCAGTGACACAAACAAGGCTGTGGTCCTCATGAAGCCCCCAGGCAGCACCATATACCTAGGTGGTGCTTCCTGTGGCTGGGCAAACCCAGAGGTTTAGCCAGTTTCCAGAGAAGTTTGGAATTACCTCAGGATGTGGGTGCCAGATGTCTAAAAATCCATGTGGCTGCACTCAGTAGGATGAAGGACCGAGGTGCCTCCCACGGGTCCTCCCAGCTGAGGGACATTTCAGCCTCCTCCTCCTCGTGCAGGAAGAGTTGGTGTTGCAGTTGTCTCTCCTCTCCAGGCAAACCAAAGAGGAAGGAAGGAAGGAAGGAAGGAAGGAAGGAATCACATTCCATCCAGCAGATTTGTACTTAGACACGTGAAAGAGACTTGGCAGATGCTCCTCCAGTGCTGGGGAGAAAAGTGACAAACCTCAGGGCAGGGTGACACCCCAGCTCTGCTACATGCACCCAGGTGTGTAAAATTATTTTCCCCAGTGAAACTGGAGGGATTTAATGTGGCTAAATGGGCATTGGGCCTTTGCTTTTCCTCCTGTGCAGCTCCATGTTTCTATAAAGTGGAGATAACATTTCCCAGTGTAGTAAAGAATTTATTAGATCAAAGTCCAATTGGTCTCAGCAGTTCTCAAATTCTGTTTAGTTACATATGAGTGAGTATAGGAGTATCTACATGGAAGGCTGCTGGTGAGGCTGAAAACTGAGGCTCTGGCCATTCCTCTTCCCAGTCTGATTTTCTGTTTGGTTCCAATGTTTCACTCAGCTTGAAAGAATGAACCTAGAACATGAAACAGTAAAACCATAAGCACTTGTAAAAACAAGCAGAAAGTCCAGGCAGGTGTAATCCCTCACAAATGCCCTTAAACTCCATTCCCCATCCCGGCTCTTAATTCCTTGAAATAAACCCACAGGATTGCATAAGCACCAAACAAAGCTTAAGTTTGTGCCCAGCAATTGTCACAACTTCCCTAAACTGCATTCTTACTACATTGGGTCCTACAGATTGTGGAATGGGAAATTCCAAGGTAAACCAAATACAGTGATTTTCTTTATGCTCCGGCTAACAATTAACAGGTCTCTGCAGCAGAAATAACCTCGGGATCAGTCTCTGCCCCTCATCAAGGTTTACAGCTGATTTCCCTCCACAGGATAGGAGCCCACTCAGCAGTCCAGCAAGGAGCTACAGGGCGTCCTCTTACCTCATTAGAAGAAACCACCCACCTGCACTCATGGAAATTCAGAGGCTTCCCAAAGACTTCAGCCACCTCAGGGCAAACGTGAGCTGCTGGGACCACTGCCACTGCCCTGTCACCCAGGGAGGGTGACATTGAGGGTGAAGTGTCCCCTCGGTCCCTTTCTGTCTCTTGACAACCCTGGCTGAAGGAGAGGTGACATGTGCTGAGGCAGGTGACGAGGTTTTTCTCCAAACTGCAGGAGTGACCAATCCATGGCGTTTTCTGCTTCTCACCTGCACTGTCCTAGGCACAGATGGGCAAAGGAAAGCTGAAGTCGCACTGTTTTGCTGGTCAGGACAGTTTTACAGAAAAGGCTTCTGTCCTGGCTCTTGTCAGTGCTGCAGTGGTGGCAGATGCTGTCCAGTGTCACACTTCAGAAAGTTTAAAGCTAGTGTACAGTGTGAAAACAAGCTTAAGTAATAGGGGAAAAAAACCCCACCTTTAAGGTTTCTGACAGTTGTGAAAGAACCAAAAACAGAGCCTGCCATTTCTGCTTATTTCTGCTTGAGCCTTGAGGGCCGGCTGCTCTTTTAATCTAATTACTTTTAATTAACAGACAAGATGTGTGTCGCACTCCGCAGCCACACTTGAGATTTGGAGAAAAGAGCCTAAAGAGGCGGTGAGGGAACACAGTGCTGTTCCAGCCTCTCCTTCTCGGGCATTATCCCCTACAAAAGCCCTGTTACGCTGCCTCACTCCTGAATGCGAGGAAGCCCCGCTGAGGATCTCACCCTGTTTCCCACATCAAGCACACAGAACGCAGGGAAAAATCACTTTTTGAAAGCTGTGCTAGAAACGTGTTAAAAAGAGGATGAAAAAGGTCTCTCCAGTCCTCTTTTCCTCTTTTTAATATTTTTTTTTCTTTTCTGCTCTCCCCAGGGTCTAACTCTTTCACCAGGGCTGCCAGGCATATATTTGCAGTTGCATCATATGCAGCAGATTATGGGGCCGGTGGAGCTCGGCCGCTGACCAAGCTCGCTCTGCCTGCATTGGGATTCCACAGCCGGCCTTAAATATCCCGGTTATTTTTATCCTCCTACGTAGCACCGCCGGAGCCCGTCCCACTGGTGGCAGGGCAACAGCTACACAATGTTTCCCTTTAGTCGGGAAGGGAAATGGAAAGAGTCCAGGCTTCCTGATCACATGGTGCCTGAAGTCAATGAAGAAAATTAGGAAAAAAAAAAAAACAAAAAAAAAACAAAACCCAAAAAAACAACCAACCAACCAACCAACCTCCTCCCTCCCACTTCTCTGAGTTTTTTTTTTTTCCTTCTTTTGTAACAAGCTGGTCCATCTTAACCCTTGGCACAAAACACGCCTAAGAGAGAGCAGCCTGTTGGGACACGAGCCAGGAAAGCATCAGGGGAAAGGAAAAAAAAAAAAAAAAAGCACAAAACCAGAACATAAACACAAGATTGCTGCAGTAATTGGTGGCTCTGAAAAACATTAAGGAAATGTGAGGCTTGTATGAAACATCAGCAGACAAGAAGCAGGGTGATGTCAGACGGCCTTCCAGGATTAGAAACCCTTTAAAAGCTCCCAAGCGCAGGGCTGCCTGTGAAAAACACAGCAGCTCTTCACCGTGGAAGGGGCTGAGGAGGATGAGTTTGGTCTAAAAAAGTAACTTTAACAGCTCCAAGTCTGCTGGTGGGATAGAGAAAGACAGCAGGGTGGGAAAACACAAAACCTGTCCTCTAATTAGAATTGTTTCTTTTCCTCTAGCAATCTTTTAGAGGCATTTAAACACCCCGAAAAAGTGAAAGCACACACAATCTGCACAACCTAGGGTGACAGATTTTTTGGCCGTGGTGTGTTCACACTGCTCTTCTGGCTCAAGAGGTTTCTGACAGCTCTGGAGCCAGATTTCTGTGTTCCCCAAAGTTCTGCACATGGGTGTGAAGTGCTCATGGAGAGATGGAGCATGTAAAAGCCTTGCTCTTTATTAAATTGCTTTCTTTAGTAAGGACTGAGAAAGCCACGGCCATTCTCCCAGGTGAAAGCCTCTTGAAGCTTGTACACTGTATTCTCTCCGTCTGTGGGGTGTAGGTTGGTGGGGCGCTAGGCAGGTTTTAGTTTACCTCCCCTTTCCCCACACCAGCTTTTTGAAGAAATGAAGACAGAATCTCAGGATGAAGTTTTATTTTGTTGGATGAATGTGTGATTAATACAACTCCTCTTGCTGCCTTGGGATAAGCTGATTTCAGAGGAAGGGGTCCTAAATGCCAGGTACTTCTTGCCTGGGGAAAGTGCAAATCCCTTCTCCCTGGTTTACACCTAATAGTACTGTGTGAAGAGGCTGGGCTGCATATCACTTCAGCATCTCTTGGGGAAAAAAAAATAAATCACTTTTCCAGCCAGGGAACTCCTGAGTTTGGAAGGCAGCAAGCATGCAAGGTTGTCCCTTCAGTGATTGAGACTTGTGACCAATTTCCAGCCCCAAATAATGCTTTCTACCAAGAAGCCTCAGCAGAAAACTCTGCTCCTACCTGTTTCTGCTGCAGGGCGGAAGCAGGAGAGCTGCTGCTGCCCCAGCACACCCTTCCAAGGGGTTAGGGTGAAGGTGCCTTCTCCTGGGCTGATTCCTTCCTTGCCCCACATCCCTTGGGCAGTGAGTTTCCACGAAGCAGCATCATCCTGGGGGTTTGTGGCTCTGCCAGGGGGGCTGCAGCATGCGGGGGGTCCCCACTGAGAGTCCCCTCATCCCCTCGGGTCCACCTCTGTCAGGTAGGCTGGGGATGAACACAGCTTTTTGTGTGTTTGCAGGAGGGATGCTGAAAGACAGACAGCTGAAAATTACCCCTGGCACAGCCTCTGGGCACAAACTGGCCTCCAGCACAATCACCCAAGAGGGAAAGGAGGAAAAGATATCACTTCATTTTTAATTTCTGAGCAGACTGGGGTATTGTTCCTCAGCAGTCTCTCATCCGTGGTTGGAAACCACATGCCATACTGGTTCAAAAACATGTGGGGACCTGGGACAAGAAAGATGAATTCGCCACTAATGACTGCAACAATCAAAAAGTCTCCCCATTGCATGTTTTGGGGTTTTTTTTTGCCCCTCTCCCAAATAAATACGTGGCTCCGTGCCAAGGTGTCTGATGAGAATGCTTAATGAACCAAACATGCTGCACAGCCAGTGTTTTCCCAGAGAAGTCTCCTTAATTGCCACAGATGATTTCCTCAATTCTCTGGTAGTTTTATTTTCAGAAGAATTAAAGCGGGGGGATGAAGAGAGAGGAAGATAAAAACAAAGGAGGGAAGGGAAGGCAAGGCAAGGCAAGTGAAACATAAAGAAGGAAGGAAACAAGAATAAAGAAATAAAAGTGAAAAAAGTAAAAATGAACAAGAGGAAAAAGAGAAAAGAAAAAAAGGATAAATAGTAAAAGAAGAAAGATGGAAAATAAAGGAGAAAAGGGGAAAAAAAGAAAGAAAAAGAGAAAAGAAAAATGTGAAAAAAGTAAGCACGACAGAAGAAAAGTAGAGCTTTTAGGGTACAAATATGAAAATATTGAGGGGTTCAGCAAACTCATTAAAAGCCAGTAGAATTATAATAGAAAAAAAGATTGGAAAGAAGGGAATTGTAGTCACAAAACTGCTGGAGCCAAACAGAAAGAGGCTTTGAACAGAGGTAAAAGAAAAAAACAACAAAAAAAACCAAAACAGAAAAGAGAAACACTCTCCCACACATTATTTGTTTTTTCTACTTCTTTTGGCTTCTTTCCTCAGGGGAAAACAGAAATACAATACCAGACATGATATAGTTATTAAGAAAAAAAAAAAAAAAAAAAAAAAA
>VXAD01011231.1:66687-103255 GCA_013399195.1 Dicrurus megarhynchus | reverse complement strand
AGAAGTAAAATAGCAGGAGAGTTTTCTAGCAACTCCCTTAAAAAACAAACGGTGCTAGGCAAGCCCTTCCCAAGGAAAGGATCTTTGGGATGCAGGGTGGGGAGGGGGCGGAGGGGGCTGCCAGCATCCCTGCTCAGAGCCCGCCGCATCCCCCTGGTGATATCGGAGCGCTCCTCAGGCATCAGCTGACCCATCCAAACCCCTCCTGCGGCGCGCATAATATCACAACTGGAATAAGAAAGGCGCAGACCAGCCCAGCGCCTTCTCCTGGAATCAGGGCAGGAATTAGGGATACGGGTGTCCCCGGCGTTCCAGACGGAGCTGCCGCCACAAAGCCAGCCCACGTTGTCCTCGGGGTTGTGTCTCCTCTCCTCCGGCTGGGACGCTGCAGATGTTTTGGGACTGCTGGCAGAACAGATGTCCCGTGGCTCTGTCGCTGCCCACCCTCGGTGGGAGCAGTTCCCCAAGAGCAGGTTCTGCCCAGGACACTTCCCCGAGTCTGGGCAGGTGCAGGGAAGGAGGGAGGGACAAAACCCCCATCAGACAGACCCCGGGCAGCTCCAGGCCAAGTGGTTTATGCCAGTCTAACACGGGATAGTGTGGGGAGATCTTCCTCCGGATGCAGTCTGGATGTCCCATCTGCCACGGGCTGCTGACCACTGGAGTTGTACTCCTCCTGTAAACTCCTCCTGAGGAGCAAGTCTGTGAAACCACTGGCTTGCTGAAAGTGTGGGAAACAAAGGTGCAGTCAGGATTGGACCTGCAGAAATTGAACTGGAACCAAGGTGGAAGAACCTACACGCATGGGCAGAGCTGGAGCCTTGGGGATTTGTGCAGGCCTTCCAGCTACAAGCTGGGGTTCCCTGCCCTGGGCTACCTGGGTGACCCAGTCTGTGTTTTCCAGAGAGGGAGCTGCCCTTTGGGTGCTGCTGGTCTGGTGTTCTGCATCACTGTGGCAGAAAAGCGGGTTCCAAACAAAACCCAGCACGAGCTGCTTTTCACCTGGCTGTGCATGCATTGGTCTGTTTGCTGGAAAACTCTGGAGTTTTGCTGTTTCCTGCACCTTCTGATCACTTTTCTGCATCCAGCCATGCTGTGTCAGAAGGCAAACCCTTAATGTGCTTCAAACAACCCCACAGCTTGTCTGTTCCTCCATCTGCTGAAAACTGGAACTGCAAATGCTGTCGTGAGAAGAGGACAAAACCAGCATGGGTCGAACTGGGCAGCGGGGCTGTGTGTCTTGCAGAGGCTGATGCTGACAGGGTAAGGATGAAGGTTGAGAAGTGTTTTTCCATCTAGAACTGGCTTAATGGTGAGTGAAACATCAATGCTACAGGATGGTCCCAGGAAGTTGTCGCTGCTTAGGTCCTGCTGCAGCCTCTGCAGTCCTCTCAGTGACTGGGCCAGCTGCCAGGGAGCCGAAGAGGATCACTGCTGCCAACAAGAGATGAATTGAGCCCTCAGGAGGAAGAGTAAAATGTTGTTTAGAAGTCAGGAGTCTGCTGCCTGAAAGGCAATACACACTGTGAGCTGACGCTGGAAAAGGAACTGTGCGAGGGCTCTTCCAAGTTCAACTAACTCAAAGTCAGATATTTCAAAGAACAGCTCAGTGCTGGGCTCTGCTCCATTTGTCATCCAGGCAGAGATTTTGACACTTCCAGAGGGCGGCATAGCCCACCCACAGTCTGGAGAGCCACATCCCTTTCAGCAGGCCGGAGAGTCTGGGTAAAGTGGGACTTACCTGCATTTTGCTGTTCCCTCACGACCCTGCACAAGGGGACCCACTCTGACACTGAGTGCCTCCAAAAGATCTACCACAAGTTTAACAGACACCAACATTTTGCAGTCAACAAGAGCTTTTAGTGGTTTTTTTTGGTGTTTTTTTTTTTTTTTTTTTTTCTTTTTTTTTTGGTAGTAGTAGTTGTTGTTGTTTTTTGAGAACAGTTCAAGGGCCTGGAAGTAATAACTGCTGAAAGGCTGAAGAAGACTGTTTCTACAAACTGAGAGTGGCATGAAATTAAACATCTTTTGATGCTATCTTATAGACTGCCAACAATCATTCATGCCATAAGCAGGCCACCCAATTAAAATGAAAAGTGAATCCCTTAATGTGGTTACATATCTATATATATATATGAACTCCATGCAGCCAGATGACCATTTTTATGCTGCTGTTACATTAGCTGAGGCTTTTAACTTATTTTTATCTGTGTTACCCCTCTTTTGTTATCATTACAATAAATACAATGATTAAAGTCAGAGGGACAGATCATTTCTTGCACCACAATATTACCCTGTAGAGGAGGCACTTTGTGACATGGCAGGGCTTGTGCTGCACTGTTTGCCATGCCTGTCCTCCAGAGGAGGTATTGCTGGTGTGATTTTGTGTTCAGGGATGTCAGGAACAGACTGACTGTATGTATGTCCCACTGGCAGGAATGCTGCCCTTATCCTTCCCTGCATGGCTCCTAGTGCCAAGCTGCTGTGTTTGCTCTTCTGGGAAGCCATCAGGGTGGAAATACCACTGTTGCAGTCACATGAAATTTCCTGGTGGCTTTAGAGGCGTATTTCATATGGATTTCTCACTTTTCACATTTCTCAGTGTGTGGGGACTGCTTTATGTAGCACCAGACACGTGACCTGACACTCAAATGTCCATGTTTGGAGGGCCTAGGGGACTTACCTGCCCTTAAACCAACACCAATGCCATGGTGATGTCCCAAACAAGCCTCACTCAGTTCAGTGGCTGCCCTCCTATCGATTTCAGCTGGCTTTGGTTCATTTCTAAATGCCAGACTTTTCCATGATGGAAGAGACCAAATTTTTGGTCCTCCTTTGGTCATATCCCCCCTACTAAATTTATCTCTGGAAGTGACCTCAGAATTTTTGAACGGCGTCCTCTCTGGCTTTCTAAACAATGTCTTGATTTTGCCAGAGGAAAAGGGAAAGAGACTCTTTAAACCAGCAGAACACCCTTTTGTTATATCTCAGATAAATCTGAACTAATCGTAAGTCAGCCCATCCGGTCACACCGGCGTCATTGTCTCCAGTGCTGATTAATGGGTCAGGGCTAACTTTAAACTGGCACTTCCTGGTCTGCTGTCCAAGCCCTGCTTTAAGTGATTTTGAATGGTTGCTAAATTGCAGTTTCACCCTGGCCCACTCAAGGGGGAGGCAGAACCAGGGGTTTTGGAAGGGGGCAGCTGGCTGCAGGCCTGTTGTGTCGCATGAGCAGCCCAAGAGCTGGCCTGAAACTGCAATCTGAGCACCTGAAAAGCGCTCCCATAGCACGGCCTGCAGCCTGGTACCATGAAGGACTCGAAAGAATGAAGGGGGGAAAAAAAGAAAAAAAATCTCAGCGGATGTCATAACGACCCGGGTTTGTTTATGTAACGTAGGGGGCTGAATCATATCTCAGCCTTTCATCACCCAGCCCTGGAACAGTAGTACTTTAATAACGTCTAATGACAAAAATATGGAAAAAATTAGAAGCCAGAGCAAATGAGGAGGTTTTTTTATTTTTTTTTTCTGATGCAGCTTAAGTTCCCTAAATGCCAGTCATTGTTTATTTTTGTCCAAACCTCCTCTTTCTATTTAACAGCTCAGATCCTTGTTTCTCTTTATGGTTTGTAGTTTGGGAGGCTGGGTTGTTTGGTTTTTTTTAATATATAAAAGTTATTTAATATTTTGCAATTGCTGCATATTTTTGGCAGGTAAGCCTGGAGAAGTTCTTTCCAGTATACCTGATGCTTTATTAAAACCAGGGCTGGAACATGTTCATTAATGTGCTCTTTTCTCGGCTCTTTTGAATTGAGTGTGGCTCTCAGACCTCCCACCTAGACTCCAACTCATTAGGGACATGCGAGATCAAGGGCTTTAGAAACGAAATTGATTGTTGAATACTTGTGGGATGTGGCATTGCAAAGCCCCGTTTTGGCTCTGGGGAGGCAGGATTTTGTTTCCTTCTGAGCTGGTTCCTTGCACTCACAGGAGATCTGGGTCTTTCAAAGGCAGGAGGGTGTTCTGGCTGGAGCTCTGGGGGATGTGGATTCCTAAGAGGAGATTCCTCACTGCAGTAGGACTCTTGGAGCAGCTGGATGTAGATCATGACAGCTGGGTGCTGTAACACCATTTTCTAAGTGTCATTGTGGCAGGATTAGCTCTCTATGCCTCTCTCAGATGTTTGTCTGACCTGCGCCTGATGCCTTCCACAGGTGGATATTCCTGATGATGTTTTGCACTATGAGAGCACCTTCATCACAGAAGGATCCTTCAAGGCTTCTTCCTCACTAAAATCACAGAATCGCAGAATCAACTAGGTTGGAAAAGACCTTTGAGGTCATCCAGTCCAACCTATAAATTTAAAATTCAAACCGTGGATTCTTAGGCAGCCTGCCACAGACATGGAGAATAGGTTACTAGCTCTTTCAGTTTCTTCAGGAATGCTTGCTGTCCTGCATTCTGGGGTGGGTACCCTGTCCACCCTGCAGGAGTGTCCCCTCTGTCCCCTGACAGGCACCACGGTTTTGTCCACGGATTTCTCTTGAAAGAAACCTGAGGAAGGGGTGTGCAAGGAGAGCTTCCCAATAAATCCATGGGCATTCAAGTGGATCAGAACCAAAAGTGTACCTAGCCCATGGAAATCAGCTGAACTCAAAGTGCCCTGAGGGGCCTGGGGCTGCAGGGACCAGCACACCCTGGTCATGGCAGTGTGATGATTTTCCAGGCTACATTTATGGAAGCAAAGGGAAGAATGGGCAGGCCTCACACAAGAGCTCTGTTACCCATGCTGTGCTGTGGCTGTCCCTGCCCCAAGCTGATGAGCTCTGAACCATTTCTGTGCTTGATGCAGGCCACAGAACTCAACCATCGGGCATCTCGGATCTGAAGAGAAGCCAGTAATGTGTATGTGATTAAATGGTGCCAATTCTCCTCAAGGCTGGAGAGCAGACCTTCTCATTTCCATTGAATACTTGTACCCTTAGATTTTGGCAACCACTGGCTTTATAACTCTATGCAGCACTTACAGGGCTCTCTGTGCCTGGGACAGCAGCACAAACATGGTGTTACCTCTCATGTCTCCCTCAAATTTCCAGACTGCATTGCTGCTTTGGAAAATGGGGCTTCTTAGAGCAGCTGCTGTGACCTGGCAGCATGTGAGGGCATGGACAGGTACACCTGCAGGCAGCCAAGCCTAATTTGTGGGCCAGATTCAGCTCGTGGGGTTGGCATGGTGGAAACCAGAGCATGGGCAGGACCCACTTCTAGAAACCGACAGTTCTGTTTGTGAAACTGAGAATGGGCTTCCCCTGCGTGGTCCTCCCCTGCATGGAGCTTTTCTGGGGTCACCAGCGAGCCAGAGACAGTGACCTGCTCAGAAACACGTGCTTCTTCAAGGATGCATTTGAATTGGGGGAAAAAAAAAATCAACCAAAAGTTGCCTTTTTCTAAGCAGGGCAATTTAGTAAGTATATTCGGGTCATGCAGAATATGACCTTGAGAAACCACCAGAGCTATAATCTCACTGGCGAGTTGGCCTTTGTGCTTCCCAGCCACAGATGAAAACTCTGTGGTCTTGCCAGTCTTGAAATGCTGGTGAGGCTGTCTTAAAAATGACATGCAAATACAGTATAAATATGAAGTTTTGTTTGTTTGTCTGGTTCTGGAGCCCTGGGTCACGTTTTCAGACTTTTCTCTGCGACTCGGAGAGAAAGAGAATTATTTCATTTTGAAATTAAAAAAAAAAAAAACCCAAACCAAAAAAACCAACAACTCAACCAAAAAAACCCCTTTGGTATCGTTTTGTAACTGCTAGCTGACAGGAACTGGAGCTTTAAACAAAGTATCAGATATTATGAAGCTTGTGATGAAAAGCTGCAGGAGCCGGCAGCTCCGCGTGGGAGCTCCACTTCCAGCGCTGATTATTCCCTGTGGCAAGGAGCAGATTTCATAACGCCGAGGAAAGAAGAAGCTGCTCAATGGCCAGGGGACAGAGCCTGTAAACACTGCAGGATGCTGAGGGAAAACCACCACGGCTGCTCCTCCCAAAGGCAGCAGGTGCCTGAAGGTGAGGCTGGTCGGGGAGGGATGGACTCCACCCTGAGACAACTCCTGCCTGGGATCTCTTGGCTCCAAACAAATGCCCGAGCCGACAAACCGAACCAAATCAGGGCTGGACATGTTCTGTATCACCATCTCTCACAGAGGGGCCTGCTCATCTGCCTTGTCCAGCACAGGCACCTCCCAAATACCTGCTTCTTAGCAGGGTCTGACTGCAGCAGAGCTGCTGCAGCCCCGAGCCAGACCTGGTGGCAGAGGGACCCAGCACATCCCCAGGGCCACCACAGCACTGCAGAGAAGGCTGGGGAAGGAGGGAGGGAGAAGGGAGGATGGAGCTCTTTGTTTTTCAGGTCCTGCTTTGGCATTCCCCTCTTGGAAGAACACCTTGGCTGCGGCAGAAAGGGTGGGGTAGCTGGGCAATAACCCTGCTGTCCTTGGTCCTCCTGCATCCCCGTTGAGAAAGGAGGTTGGCAGGGCAGGAAATCCTGCTGGGTCACTGGTGCCAGTGTCCCCCTCACCCCCAGGGGTTGGGCAGCCAGCCTGGCCTCTGGAGAAGCAGCAGATTAACTCTGCATCACTCTCTGGACTTCAGAAGGGATAACCCCAGCGTGGAGGAGGAAGGAAAAACTAGTTGAAAAGGAGAAAGGGTCCTCACTTTGGGCAATGGAAATGAAACTTGTGACTTGGTTTCTGCGTGGCCCATCTGCCAGAACAGCCGTGCCTGTTGCACAACATGCTGCTTGCGGGCAGATAACTGACTGACCACAGCTCAACAGCACATGGGACAGGATGAGCCCTCTCCTCGGGAGCTAGATATGGTGCTCAGTCAATAAAACCTTTAGTATTTTCTCATTTTCTGCCAGACCTGCAAGCAGCTGCAGCCAGCCAGGTACAACTGGTGGCTGCAGGATAAGGCTGCAGCAGCTTGTAATAATGCAAAGGAGTGGTTACAAGTCAGTTCTAGCAAGGTAAAGGCAAACACTGAGGTATCGTGGGAGGCCACTCATGATGTGATAAGGAAGTGTCCTTGGCTGTAGTGTTTTAATAAATACTTTGCGGGCAACTGTTGTTAAAACCTTCAGAGAAATTCCTTCTATGAAAGGAAAAGGCTTCTGCAGCTTGTATGTGCTACATGGGAATGCCTGTGCAAGACACCCATAGTTTCCATTTTCCATGGACTCTCTTTCCTCCCCCAGTGTTGGGCTGTGTAGCTTTGATCAGTGAGCACAAGCAACCAGCTCCATAAACTTCTGCTGAGGATGCAGGCTCAGGTTTTTTAAAAATAGGAGCAATTTGTCCTACTAGCCCTGCTGTGAACTCTGAGTCCTCAGCTCTTGTCCCTGTCTCAGAAATGTCTTTCCTGACCTTTGACTGCTGTGAATGAGCTGAACTCACCCTGCTTATTTTGCACCTGAATGGCTTAACCACCTCTTGTCAGGATTTTCCAGAAAAAAAAGGGAGGTTGAACAACAACCTAATAGATACTCCTTCTCCAGGCTGTGGACTGCATCCTCCCAGCATGGAGGAGCTCTCTTCCACAAAAACAGCATGCTTGCATTTTTAACGCTGAGGTTCTGTATCAGGAACAGCCAGAGGTTGTGAAGGGTTGGATATTCAGCCAAGGAGAGTTTATAGGTTCACATGTAGCAGAGACTCATCACTGTGTGATTTCTCGTCACAAGAACTCCCTTCCCTGGCAGGATTTGTTCGTCTCTGTCCTCCATCAGCCAAGCAACCTTCTCGGCTTCACCCATCACCAGAAAGGCCTTGGTATCAATCAACACAATTTTCCTGACCCCTCAAACTTTTCTGTTGTACATACCCTTATATGTTTGTGGGGCAGTGTGGGCTTAATAGAAAATAAAAAAGAAAGGAAAAAAATGAAAATAAAATCATAATTCCCATGAAGTTTGAGAGACTACTCTCGACATTTTGTATTTTAAGTCAGCCGAAATTTGGAATGCCTGTGTAGCAGGTAGCACATTCTGTTTAGCTTCTGATTAAGTTCCAGCTTGAGTAATTGAATTCTGTTGCTCAAAATTCTCCCCGCAGTTTCAATTAGATGCAATCATTACATTTTCACTTCCTTTTCTGAACTGTTGGGTAATATTAGTGTGCATTGTTCAAACTGTTGCCCTCCATCATCACAGAGATGCTTGCTGTGTCCTGGTGGATGATGCAATGTGATCCTTCCATGTGGCTTGCATATTACTTTGCTGGATCTATGAAGTTTCGTAAGATGGTTGCATTGCATTTTTGGCAAAAATTCCACATAAATCATTATTATCATTCACAGTCAATATGTGCCCAAAAAAAGAATTAGAGAACCTTGAGAATTGAGTTTAGAATTCAGTTTATGCAAAAATCCCAGTGGCCTATGTTACTGAAAATCTTGGCATAGTCATTTGGTTTGGGAGATAAAACCGTACTTCATTCTCTCCCTCAGAAAAATTATTCTTGGATCAAGGTGGATGATCTTAAGGCCATTCATTGCTTTGTAGGTCATGGCAGTTCCTCATTTTATACCTTGAGGGTTTTGGGGTTTTTTTGTTCTGAAGGATGGGCCAAGTTTATGGTGAAGAAGATTTAGTTCCCACTGCTGCAGTGGGAATGATGGGGCTCTTCCTGAAGGAAAGCAGGTCTTTAAATTCAGGTTTTATTAGCTGTGGGCCCTCGTGAAGTTAAGTAGAAATGGAAGATAATCAAGGACAACTGAAAATTACACTGTAAATTAATTCTAAGGTCTTATTTTACTGGGCCTGTAGCACAAGGTTTGTTATTTTTTTTCCCCAGTATGATAATTTTCTCCTGCATTGTCACCAAAACCTTGTGACTAATTGACAGGCACTCATTTACTTTTCAGACTGGCATAGGGAATTTTATCTTTCAGTCTGCTTGCATATATTTGTCTTGATTTCCAAAGCTGCTTGAGATAATCAGCAGTAAATTTGCAGCTTGTTTGTAGATTTCTTCAGTGAAGAGCCTTGACAAGTTGGCCTGTAAACCACTCACTGTGGGCTACTGTGATTTCAGTGAGCTGACACAGGGTTGGAAGGCTTATTTTATGTGATTTCTTACAGGCTCAGCAAGAAAAGGTTCTCTGCTAGTGGGAATTTCAGGCCAAAACTGCATCATTTTCCCCATTCGGTTCAGCCATACTGCATATCGCAATCCCATTTAAAGATGGCTTAATAAGGGCTAATATATGACCAGAACATGTCATTAACAGTAATTGGGCTTTGAATATATCATTTTTAAAAGGGAATTTACCTCTCCATTCAGATGACTGCTGTGTTTTTCCTGTTTGCTCAGCTTTGACCAGGGTGCTGGAGCTGTGCTGATTGTTTCCGTAACGGCCTCCAGCAGCATCCTCAGCCTCAGCTGTGAACTTGACCTGCAATGATAAGCTAGGGATATCTCTGAATTCTTTCTGGAAACTGCCACTACCCTTTCTGATGGGCACTCAAGTCTAGAAAAATGCTGAAAGTGGGTTCGTCTGCCTCCTTCTGTAGCACCCTGAGGGGGAATCACTCACCAAGGGGCAGAAAAACCTCTTGCACTGTAGAACAAGTGCTTTCCCGATGAGAGCAGACCACAGCTCTTCGCTGTGCGTGCAGCTGTACAAACACACCTCTCCTCCACCGCCTCCTGGGGACAGAGGGGTTTGTCCAAAACACTGTAATGGGCAAAGGAAGAACCAGGCCAGCTCGGCCCTTTCTTCTGCCCCAGCCATTCACAGGCACACCTGCAGCTCTTAAACTTAGATTTTCCCTTTGAGTTTATTTCTGGGCCAAGGTCTGAATAGGGAAGAACTAAATACAAGGTAAATAACCCAGAGGTAAAGACTGTGTTGCACAAATAATAGACAACATGCACTTCCTGACATTTGCATCACCGTCACCTCTTACAAAACATGCAAATGGTCTGGCAAGGGGGTGAGTTCTCTGTGTATGAATGGAAAACAAACAACAGATGAAAGGGGAAGAGAGGCAAACAGGCTGACGAGATGATGCTCTTGCCTGAGAAACCTCTCGTGAGTGAGTGGTACTCTCTGCCAAAGAACTAAACCTTCTGTGAAGAGCACGGTGATTCACCAGCTGTGAAAGAGGCAGGGAACGGGATAGGGACTGACAGACAAGAAAGGGAAAGGGATTTTCATATGGGTGAGGAGCCACTGGAGACCATCTATCAGCTCTATTTATCAGGGTTCTTTCAAACCTCATAGAGGAGCCAGCTTTTTCTTTGTCCATGATGCAACCTTGGCACAGTTTTCCCTCTTCTCTTTTCCTCCTGTCATGTGCTGGGATAACAGCATAACCAGACTGCCTTCAGGCACTGTCAAACATTAACTCTTGCCCTTCTGCTCTTCCCCTCTGAGAGCTCTGTCTCTGCAGTTCTCCCAAGGCTTGGTTGACTAAGAGGGCACCCTTGGTGTGGCAGCAGTGATGGGAGGCAGGGGAGGATCAGAAGTGGCATGCGGCTGAGCTATCCACTGTTGCTGTTTTGTCCCCTGCCATTTCCATCTTGGCTTGGACTCTCCAGTTTGATCTGTCAGTACGAACTGCAGAGGCAGGATTCCATGCCAGGCTTGCACAAACATTGCAGCCTTGAGCTTTAAATCTCACAAGGAGCCTTTTTTTTCTCCGCAGAAATTCCTGGCGTTCTTCGTGTTAGGCTCCAGGACTTGAAATCAACCCTGGTCTTCACTCCCAGACCTCCACAACCCGCCCCGCTGCCTCTGGAAAACCAAACCTATGGGTGAGCAATGATTTTATTTTTTTCCCCCTCTCGTCATTTTGGTGATTCACCTTCTGACCTGGTCAGAACAGGAAGAGGAAGGCCATTAGTCACTGCAAGGCACTGGCCATGCAGCAGTGGGGAGCTGTAGACATATCACGAGTCCTCTCCTGCGGCTGTGTTTTCCATCTTTGTGCTGCAATCCCATTACCAAGGGACTAAACTAGCCCTCTGTCTTATAAAGTGCCTTTGAGGTCTTTGAAAGGCAAGATGGTCCAAAAGCCCAAAAATCTTTCCCAGGTAACAGACTCTCCACAGAACAAATGAGACAAGCACATGGAAGGTATCCTGTCCTTGTAGTCAACCTCTTCCTGCACGTTGCCCCTTCTCCAAAAGTCAAACTTTGTGCCTGGATTTATGGACCTGGACGGTTGCAGCAGCCCCCTCTGGGGCTGGAACACAACTCTTGGCTACTGAGCTGTGCTGTGAAATCTTCTGCTGGGAATCCTTCTCCTCTGCAAACTAACAGAAAGCATATAGGGAGGAGCTGTGGCAAATTAGGCACCCATTGCTCCTTGCTGCTGTCTTGTGCTGCTGGCAGCACAGGTTCAAAAACTGCCCCATTTCACCCTGAATTGTCCTGGTTTCTGTGCAACAGCAAAGTCTCTCAGCAGTCTAGACAAGAGCAGTATCCGGTTAAGCATGACTGGAAATACTCAGGCAAACCAGCTTCTTTCAGCCTCAGCCCTGAGTTTATAGTTAAAGCCCAGCACTAAGGGTTTGGAGTGTTTGGGAGAGAGGAAAGGGAGAAGAGACCTCCTGCTGTGGTGAGAGAAAAGGAGAAAAGGAGCATATGGAGTATTTGTCAGATCTTTGGGTACCAAGTCCACAAAGCATCCCCGCAACAAAGTGAATTCATTAATCCTGGTGGAAGGCTTTTTATTTTTTTGGAACAGTTTAGTGGGCTTTTGCCATCAGAGGATACAGCTTGATTTCTTAGGCAGCAGGCTGTGACTTGTTCCGTACATCTTTCTTCAGCTATGTCCCTCTGGCAGATCCTTTTCTGTACTTCCCCAGTTGACAATCCTGGTTGCATATGAACACCGTCCCACAGAGGTTATACACATGGATAAAGCTCCCATCCTAGTGCTTACTTTGGCATCAAACTCTTGTTGCTGCCAAACTAAGAGGCTTAAACCCTTCTCAGTGCCCTGGCTGGGATTTGGTAGCTGCCTGTAAAAGGGTGAAAAATGGACCCCAACTTTCCCAAAGCCAGGTTTCTCTTCACCTTCTTACGTTGTTTATCTGGTCCACATAAACAACTCAAAATAATGTCTGGTGTTTCCAGCTGTGCTGGCAGGATGAAGAACAGCTGAACCACGAGGTCCTGACCTGAGCTGTCTGTCTTTCCACAGGCAAGGACACAGACCCCATCCTGTTCCTGGGCACTGTGCACCAGCCAAGCTCTGCAAAAGGTCCTCAGACTCCAAATCAAGCAGGCAGTAGTCAGCAGCCAGGGGAAAATGGGCAGGCTTTGACTGCTCCCCCAGCACATGAGCTGAGGTGGATGAAGACTTCCTACATCAAGTTGTTGTAGCTAGTCCTGGGCATTTGTGACATGTAGTAATTCTCAGGGTTGTCCTGTGCAGAGCCAGGAGTTGGGCTCCATGATCCCTGTGGTTCCCTTCCAACTCAGCTTATTCTATGGTTCTGTGATTCTCTCATCTTTTAATTGAATGGAAAGGACTGCTGGGTGAAAATCATCACACCCCACAGTATGTCCTTTGTGTGTCACTGGAAAGAATTAAGCAGGATCCATCAACACAGGTTTGCCTTTGAAGGTAGCAAAATTCAGTCTTGCTTTGCAGCTGATGGACAAAAGCTCATTAGGGTTTTTTTTGTGTGTGTGTGCTTATGTGACCATTGACATGGCAAAGGCAGCTGGCAAAGTTTCAGGGAAGCCAGGAGATTTCTGGAGCTTGTGGAGGGCAGCTTCATGGTGCATGCAATTCATGAATTGATCAGAGGAGATGCTTTGTTAGACCTGACACTCACCATGAAGGTGGAAGGTTGAGGGCAGCCCCAGCTGCAGGGACCATGATGTTGTGGTGTTTAAGGAGAAGTGATTCAAGGCAGACTAAGCCTGGACTTCAGAAGAAGAGATTTACCCCGTGCAGGGAACCTGCTTGTCACAGTCTCATGGAAAACTGCCCTTGGGGGGATCAAAAGGATCCAGGAGAAGCCAGGTGATCTTCCATGTCAGCCCCTTTAGAGCACAGGAATGATCTGCAGCAAGGTGTAGGCAGCTGAGCAAGGCTGGCAATGGGTCAGTACAGAGAATATGGAGCTCCATGGGGAGGGAAGGACTCAGAGGTGGAAGCAGGGAGAGGCTGCTCAGAAGATGCAAATAGGAATGGGACCAGGAAAGCCAAAACTCATCAGGAGATGAAACCATCAGAGAACACGAGGGACAACAGTATCTTCCTATAAGAGCATTGGCAGTCCAAGGAAGCCTAACATGACCGTGGGGTCACTGCTGAGTGGGACAGAGGCCCAGTGACATGGGACATGGTGAAGGCTTGGGTATTCAGTGCCGTGTTCAGTGGCTTGAGATCCAACAGGACAGGTTCCTTGGCAACCTGGCCTGGTGGGACCCACTCTGAGCAAAGCCAAAGAGGAGGAAGGGCTCTTCCACCTGTGATTCTGTGACAAGACACAGAGAATCAGTGTCTGATTCTGGATCTGACTTCTTCTGTGTATTAACAGGTGTTACTTCTAAGTACTCAGCTTCAGGGTCATGCTGTCTACTTCAAATTCCTACCTGGGTCTGAAAAACAGGGCTTGAAACTGAGTGAACAAATATTCAGTCCTGTCTGTCTACATCGAGCTTATAAAACTAAAAGGCCAAGTTCTACCATGCTGATTTTGTTGTGGTCATGAAGGATAGACTCTGCTGGAGTTCCATGTTAGAAACTCAGGTCAAATTGCCTGTCAGGATCTCTGATTCCTGATAAGCCACCAGTGAGGCATGGTTATTCTTCATCTGGATGAAGTAAGGAATCCCTATGCTCCAACGTGACTGCTAAGCAGCCAGTCCAACTTCACCCTTGCTGGATGGGCTAAGTTTTGCAATAAGGAACTTGTTGAAGTCCCTAAATTATGCTCAGTTTCCTCAGGAATAGGGAAAGGTGGAGATGTGCAAAATAGGCTTTGAAACCCAACTGTAGCACCAGTTTCACAACTGTAAAAAGCCTGGGATGAAGTCAGCACTCAAACTCACCTTGCCCAGACTCCAGGCCCTGGTCCTAGCTTTTCACTCCACTTCTTTTTCTGCTCTGTTTTCCTTCTCCTAGCTGTCAAAGTTCGTGCCACAAGGCAAGGTGTTTGGACACATTCCAGCAGTTCAGTGTGAGTTTTAAATTCAGAGTTATAAATGTCCTAGCTAGGATAGCATGAGAAAGCCTGGTTCATCAGTGTCATTTTTGGAGTGAGCCAGATACATCAGAGGCAACACATCTTGAGTTTATAACTCTGGTTTTCTTTTCTTGCTAAAATAAAAGGGAATTAGTACATTACATAGCTTTGTTTATGCTGAGAAATATTTTCAGCGTACCCAGGGTGTGTTATATTTCACTCCCTCTTGTTTCTGTGTAGAACTCTTAATTCTGTCCAAGCTGCCATCAAATACATATTTATTTTCTCAGGAGTACCCAAATATTTCCAAGGTGGAGCAAGAAATAGAAAGTTTCACAGCTGATATGTATTTCCCCCTCGGAATGACATCACTGTTTAATTCCACCAGATATTTTGCTCTTTATACCATTTTGACAGAAAGAGAAAGCTGTTGCCCTGTGCATTGAGGTGGAGAGTTTTAAAGTGGCTGAAATCAAAGGGAATGAAGAGCATGATGTAAGAAATTAATCTCTGAACATACAAATTGTGATTTATAATCTAACACATCAAGTTATGTTTTTTCCATAGTAATTTCAGGCTGAATTCAGATGAATCCCAGAAAAAAGAATTCTCACTCTTGGTCTTTTTAGCACATGGTTTGTGCCCAAAGGTCAGTTTCAAGAGGTTCTTTAGTAAATGAGCCTAGTCTTAAACATATTCATTTGTGAAAAATGAAAGTGGTGCAATTTCTACCAAAAAAAAAAAAAAAAAGGAAAGCTAAATTGCATTCTTTTCTTTTGCTACAGCCAACATATGGCTGTAGAGACACAGACTTACACAAAATGAATGCAAAATGATTTTTGCAAACCAGTAACATAAAAAACCATGACACAGAACGGCAACAAGTGGCTCTAAACCATGTCATGATGTAATTTTGTCATCACTTGTTTCAACCTGTGAACGAAACGCCATGGGTTGTGAAGCAGCAGAGATATGTCCTCTTTAGTCAAGTAACTCCAGGAGTCTGCATTGAAATGCAAGTAAATAAAGCATTTTGCTGTGGGCAATTGAAATGAATCCTGCTAAAGGCAGAAAATTTTGGCTACAGCCCAGATATTTGAAGATATAATCCATGGGAGAGTTTAGGGCTGTTTCTGTGGATTAGAAGGGGAGGATCGGAAGCAGAGCCTCCCGTTGATGTAAGTTAACTTTTGCCTCCTGAAAGGTCTTTCAAGGGTCTATCACAAGCAGTTAGAAAATAATTTTTCGGTACCTCTGCAGAATATTTGGCAGTGATTAATTTTCTTCTTCATTTTTGGGAAGATCTTCTTTTGTAAAAAATTCCATATTCCCTCCCGTTTTTCACTTTCGCATGAAACACCAGAACAATCTGAGAGCAGCATGCTGCACAAAAATGCTAATTGAATTCAATAGCTAATTTTCCCATCTAAAAAGAAAAATAAATATTTGGTTTCCAGTCAGCCTTTGAATTTGTTATATTCCTTTTTTTTTTTTTTTCCCCTGAGTAGAATCAGGATATGGTTAGAGATTAGTGAGGAAATAGAGGTGGAAGGATGTAAGCCACATAGTCACTGAGTTAGAGAAGAAGAAGGAATGTTTGGAACCCTTGAAGTCAATGACAAACCTCTCCTTGACTTCCAGGCAGGAGCAGGTTAACAGAAATCCAACAACAGCTTGTATTAGACATGTGGTCCATGCAGGCCCAAGAAAGCACGGAGTGAAAAGGGAGTCTGCACCTCAGAGGAAAACAAAATCATCCACATAGCTTTTTGCTGAGTGAGTGAATCAACAAGTCAGCCTGCATCTGCCCTGCTCATTGTCTTGGCAAGAATCCTTGTGGCAACAATGTCATATAAACTTTTATTTGGGAGGCTTTGAATCAGCTAACTAGGGAAAAAAAAAATTAAAACAATAAGTGCAGAAGAAGGGAGAAAATGAATACAACTCAGAATTTAGATTTTCAATCAGGCTGTCTATATAACGGAATGAGCAACAGAGTTTCCTCATAAGATTACTGTTAAGCAGTTCCCCAAGATGTTTACAAACCCATCAATAAAAATCCTCTTCCCCCATTATCTGGGATGGTGTTGGATGCATTCCTTGAGGCACTTGTCATGGTCAGTGGACCTTACAGAAAGCTGTGTGGCTTCACATCGTACGTCTGCTCGCATTAACTTCAAATGCCTTTCCCTGGATTTCATTTTAACATTTAATTTGGGTCTCTCTTGTCTTGAAGTGTTTTAGATTTCTACAGACCTCTCCTCTGGTTCCGGGTACCACATGTAGGAGCAATGACCCTCAAAGCCACATCACTTCTGGCAACAGCTGGTGGTTCCAGGTGCCCGACCTGAGGCGTATGAATGGGATGGATTTTCACATGCAAGCAAACAATTGTTTTAAAATCACCAAAAAGCATGGATAAATGCTGCAGGGAGTATGACAGTAATAGCAGGTGGCTGTCTTCACAGCCCAGCCCGTGCTCGTGAGCAGTGAGCAGCTCTTGAAGGAAAAGCGAGGTAGAAATATGATCAAAGACATTTGGAGACACGGTAGAAATAGGCAAATACCTGACAGCACAAGATCCGGGCCATTTCCCCATGCTCTAGCCAAGATCCTGAGCACTTTATTTGCTGTTCAGTGTGGCTCCATTTCTGTGTGGAAGAAAGAATGTGCTGACCTGCCCTCAGATATGTCATTTCACCACTTTTTACTTCCTTTTGTGGATTTAGTAACCCTGGCTTAAGAGAGTGAAGCTTTAAAGTAAAAGAGTCTGGCTTTTCAGTGGCATCAATAGTTTCAGGGTAATAAGCTACCTTGATACTTTGGGCTCTCTGATAGGTTATGTTGGGCATGGCAGCACCTCTCCTGCATTTCCTTTGCCTTTAGGCTTCCTTTAGCCACCTTTAGGCTGTGTTAGAGTTCCTCCAGGCTCCAGGGAGGCAGAAGTGCTGCCAAGTGCTCAAAGGATATTGACAATCCCCTCCCAACTTTTGCAATCTCATTCTTTCTGGGTTTTCCAAAAGATGATTGCTTCCCCCATCAAAGCTGCATTTCAATGTTGTAAAGCACTTTAAATAATTTATCTCATTTTCAAACATCCTACAGAAGTAGATCTAGAAATGTTCACATGAGAATTTCTGCGAAAGGTCAGAAGAAGGTTGTCTCCAAGGAGAATGATATCCTTTTTTCCCAATTTTTCTGCTTTCGGGCTAGATAAATTTGGTGAGTCTTCCCCCCACCACCCTAGCCGTGGTCACATGGGCCTGTTGCTGCTCTTTACTGCACAATATGAAAGCAAACACGAAAGCCCTTATCTCTTGTAACCCACTGGCAGCCCATGGCACATATGAGGGGATAAGCAGGAGCTGTTGTGGCACTGTGAGAAAGTATCTGCTTGACAGAGAGACCTTCTGCAGAGCTGTGGCTGCTCAACACGGGCTGTATTTTGGATTTCTGGCTCTCAGGGAAGAGGACATGCACGTATCTAGCCAGGGAACCAAAGTGGCTGCCCAGAAGCCTAGAAGCAGCTTGTGAAACAGGAAGGAGAGAGTGTCCCCCGCCTCCGGACACGTACACAGACAAGGCTGAGGTGCTTATGGAGCTGCACGCATATTTTTTGGTCTGTCAGACACTCCCTGTGTGTGGCCCATTGTTTGACTGCAAGTTCTAATAAATAAGAGCTGACATTCAATAGAAGCCTCTTATTCCCCAGCTGCACAGGATGGCAGAACCAACGGGGCCAAATTCCTGGGGGCGGCGCGTGCGCCATGTTCTGGGGACTTTGCCACAGCAAAGGTGGCAGCTTATTGTCTGTGGGGAGCACTGGCCAAGCTCTGGTGTGTATCTGTGCAGCCCTCTGCATCACATAGCTGCATGACAGAGCCAATTAGAGGCAGAGAAACGAAGCCTTGCAGCCTCCAGAGGAGGGAGGTCTGGAACAATTTGGGCTGAGAGGAAAATCTGGAGCTGTGGGCAGCTCCGTGGTGGTGGAAAACCAAGCTGGAAGCTAAGAGATGTCAGAGGAAAGAAGGTGGTTTTCTGGGTGAAGGGAGATGGTGAATTTGGGGCACAGCTCTGATTCTGTTCCTTGTGCAATGGGAAGCAGGCAAGGCTAATGATTATGGGTCTGTCTCTAATGAAAAACATGGGTTATTCAACCCTTTTGAGAAACCAAGTGCAGAAATACACTCAGAAAAGACTGTCTTTGGAGATTTACTAACGAAAAACAAATAAAAGAGAAAGGTCAGCTGCATTTATTGTCATGTGTTACAGTTGTGCTAATAATGTGAAAACCTAAGTGACACAGCCTTTCAAAGCTTTTGGCTCGTTGTCCACTCTGTAGAGTATTTTTTGCTTTATAATTGTGGAAGATCAGCTCTCCCCATTTCACAGGGCGCATTTTCTCACCCTACACAACGAAACAATAATCCCTACAAACACAAAGCAAGAAGGAGCACATTCTCCCTGAAAATGCACATCAGAAGACACAGGCACTGCAGGGGATCAGCACTTTTGGCTCCTGGTCTTTGCCAACCCACAGTGGGTTGTCAGTATTCCCAGGTGTATAAGCAGCATCGGCCATGGGATGTTCTCAGGGACTGGAATGGCAGGCAACAAGCATCAGCTGTGACAGATTCCTTTTTGGTTCATGGCCAGGTGGGCAGGAAGGGCTGTGATGTCTGAAAAAAACCCCAATGAACACTTATTGCTGTGACCAGTTTTCTTTGTTATCCTCCAAACTCGGCTGAAGACCATGCTGGCCACGAGATGGGCAAATACAAACCTCTCGTGCATGCCATGTTCAGTGGCCACTGCAGTCCTCTGGAGCTGCTTAGACTCTCAGACCCCAGCTGCCAAAAAACAAAAAAAATACATTTGTAGAAAAGCTCCAAATTCTTGAAGTGTTAGGGCAGAGGTCTCTCTTTCCAGGGATTTTATCCAAAGACTGGTCCCACTGCTCCTGTGTTATACCACTTCTAGGAAAGTGAGAATGTTGCAGTATCTCCTTCTGGAGAGATGAACAAGGTAAAAAAAAAAGTTAAAAAAGAAAAAGCGTGTGTTGTTGTCCCACCCTCGGGCTTTTATCTGCTTTTCAACACTGCAAGTTGACACCACATGTAAGAACAACAAATGCACTTCTCCCTCTGAGCATCTGCTCTTCACTGCTCCGTGGGACTCTTGCTGCAGTTGCATGGCAGAAGAAAGAGGTTCTTTTATCATCTCACAGAAAAATAAAAATAAATTTTAAAAAAGACGTTGAAAAGAAATATTTACTTTTCCCAAAGAATTATTTGATTTTCATAAGTTTCTTGGTTTCCTTGTAAAAAATCCCTCTTGGAAAGAGAAAAGAAACAGCTGTCCCATACCATCTTTCTGCCACAGGGGGCAATTTCCTTAAAGACTCTTTCAGAAAAAAAAAACCTCAGCATTTTAAAATTTTTAAAAATTATTATTATTATTATTATTATTATTATTAGTCCCTTTTGCACTGCTGGACAAACCTAGAGGATCTTGGGTGGAGGTTCTAGTTCTCATATGAGTAATAGCCTTCAGCTTACTTAAAGTTTCCTCTACAGCACATGCTGTATTTTGTTTCCCTCCCTTCCTTACATCCATGTGCTGTGGTGCCGTGCACTTCCAAACAGCAGCTGTGCTGTGGCTCAGGAGAGACCAGGGGCTTCTCAGGGACCCAAAAAGCACATGCTAGGCAACTCTTTTCTCACTGGCACAGCCTGCACATAGCAGACTGCCCAGCCCAGCTAAATCTGACCCTGGTGCTGCAGAGTTTTGGGGTGCATCGGGTCTATTTCAAGGGAAAGGGGGAGTAGGGGTATCTTTCTGCTGAGTCCCTCAGCCCCTGGAGAGGGTTTTGCTGAGGTCCTCCCCTCAAAATGTGTGCAAGGCTTAGGAATGCCAATTGCAGTGCATCACAGCCTAGGTTAGAGGGGATCGTTTTTAAGCAGGGATGAAAAAACCCAGAGCTGACTGCATTCCATACTGACAAGGGCTGTCAGGGCAGCTGTTTCATGAAACAGGCTGGGATAATGGGGCTGTACTACCCTGAGGTTGGATGCAATCCTGTTTTGCATACTGTAAAATACTGTTTTTATTGCTCTTCGTTCGAGGGTCCATGCATGCTGTTTCTGAGGGTTCAACATTATCTGTCAGAATAAAAAAGCGGGTGAAGCTACAGTAAAATTAGTAGAATTAGTAAAGGCACAAATATTGGGTTGGTTTGGGGTTTTTTTTTTTTGTTGTTGTGGTTTTTGTTTTGTTTTTAATGTGTCCTTCTTCCTTGTTGTGGAGGAGTCAGAGAGATTCTGCCTAGAAATATCCTCCTGAAGCTGGGAGTTTCAGAGATAGGACAGGAAGAAATTCCTCACCAAGAGACCCTTCCCTCCTTCAGTTCCTCTTTGACAGGCCAAACGGACCCTCTGTGGGAAACCAGAAATGCAAAGAGGCAAAGCGGCTTTCCAGGGGTCACTCCCCAGGTCAGTGGCACAGCCAGTCCTGAGTGAAAATCTTAATTGACAATTCTGCTTTGATATTTAATTTTGTTCCTATTTCCAGGCCATGCAGCTCTGTCCAAGCATGCTGGAAGTACCCCAAGCCAGGCTCTCTTCCTCTCTTATCATTTTGTGTGCTGTGACAACCTCAGTATCTCAAGACCTGTTTTTCTTCCTTTCTCTTGCTCCGTAAAATCTGCAATTTCTTAAAATGCTGCCTGGTTTATGAGTGATTTCTCACTCCTCACAACTGGGGAGAGGGGAGGTAATTGAAACCAAATGTTTCATTTGTGTTAATAATGAGTGTCATTTTATTTTATGTCGTGCTGTTTCATGCAAGAGCACTTCAAAGTGCAGAGAAGAATAGAGGAGAAGAACATCATAAAAGAGCACTGGAGGCCACATAGTGAGAACTGATCACAAAAGGAGAACCACTCTCAGTCCAAACCTTGACCGCAGTCTCTCCAGAGGAAAAGATTTGAGGAGAGGAAAACATCATGTTGCAGGGCTTTACCTTTTATCAGGAGGGGCTCTTGAGGTGCTCTGAGGTCTCCTGAAGCCTGGCACCTTTGGGAGGAGATAAAGAGTGAATGCTCTGGCTTAATCTCCGTGGCGTGATGATTTCTCCCTCCATGCTCTGTAAAAGACCTTTCTTGGCACTCCCTTGTTGGTGTGGGCCAGGAAAACCCACCAGCCTGGTGCTGATGAGGTTTGACCTCCCTTCCTTTTAGTGTGGGTGGAAATCACCCTGTGTCTCCTTCCTTGCGCTGAAGGCATCTCTTGTCTCCCATCACCACATCCCTGGGTGTGCACAGGTGGAGAAACACCCCCTCCTCCTAAAGCACCTTCAGCTGGGAAGCTGGAGGAGCTGAGCTTTGGATCAGCCCAGTCTCAGGGCTCCCAGGTTCAGGCCATGACTCCTGGGCCACTGGTGCTGTGTTATTCTGTCCTCCCGGCACCCCGTGACAGGTTGTTTGTGGCTTGGCTTCCTGCAGCTGGATCCAAAACACTCCGTGGCTGTGTGCTTCATGTCAGGAATATGAGCTGCCCCTATAAAAATCCAGCTGGGTGGCCATGCCAAATGCTGATCCACTGGCCTGGGTGGAAAGGGTAACATGAAGCCCTGATATAAACTGCCTGATGAGACCATGTTTGTAGTTTGGGCCAAACTCAGCCCTACATCATATCTTCATTCAACACAGTTTTAATCACAAGTTTTTACTCTCTTCTCTGTGAGAATCCTAGCTGATTTTGTATGTGGGAGCATCTGTGCTCGTTTAATGGGACATTATCCGAAGTTCTCTCCTGATTACAGAGGAGAAACACCCCTCACACCATATTTATAGCACACAAACCCCATGCAGAGTCAGCAGAGTAAATTTCCTCCATTTCCTGCTGCCCAGGATTCATCAGGACATCAGAGAATGTCACGTCTGTGCCTGTCCTCCCCAAGAAGTGAAGAACAGGGGAAGATCCTATGGGCAAACAGCACACCTGAGCTTTAGGTGCCTGGTGTGAGACAGGCAGGACTTGGTTATTTTCATCACTCTAAGCAACAGATATCTCAGCGTGCAGCTAAAACACGTAGTGCTGTAGAGTCTTCATTTGATGTGAGGGATAAAATAAAGGCTGTGAATGAAGAACTAGCAGGGGTGACCTGTGCAACCTTACTCAGGGCTCCTCTAACCTCTTCCTTCATGGCCACATCGAGGCCCTTCATCCATGGCACCGTAATGCAACTTGATTTTTTTTTTTCTACACACTCTCCAACAGAAGAAACGAAGATGTGCACGCAATTTGACAAACTTATTCATTGCAACATTCACATTTCACCCAGGTTTATCGAAATCTGAGGGACTGTCAGCCTTCTTGCCAGGGCTCTTACAGCTGGAGGCACTCCTGAGGTTTATTGGACAGAAACGTGGCTCCACAAGTTCCAACGGCAAAAGCTGCCAGGTTTTCGCTGTGGTGCAGTGTGATCCCATTCTCCTCATGGTCCCAGCTATCACAGTGCTGTCAGTCACCCAGATTATCAGAGAAAATCTTCATCAACTGGGGCATTGCAGATCCCATAATAACATAATGTAACAGCACTTTTATTTTTACAGCTCCTCTAGAGCCAAGGCGCTGTATAACATAATGAAACACTTACACTGAAAAACAGAAGACCCCAAAAGAATAAGAATTAAAATTTAAGTCTCCTGGACAGCTTTTGCATTTGGCCTAGGTTATACAGTCACAGCTTACATTGACTGAAGTCCAGTGGAAGAATGGCATCTCAGATGCCCGAGAAAATGTGACCAAGGGGAAGACACCAGCTGTGGGACACAGTTCTGCCCTGGCAGCTGCATTGGGTACTGCTGCATTTCTTGACACTTAACATTTATTTATTTGGTGTGTTTGACGTGTCACCCCAGAGCTTCTTATAAGTAGGCCCTTCAGGAAAAGGTAGGTGTTGGTTTTTTGGGCTGATTGATTTTTTTTTTTTTGTTCTTGGTTTTCTGTGGTTTTTTTTTGCTAATAAAGAATAATACCTCAGATTATCAGCATAAGTCTGGGAGCTTGCTGTCTACACCCTTCTGCCTGCTTTCCTTTCAACCTGTTGGATGGGCAAACACTGCAAGCCTGCAGGATCTGGTCCACAGCCTCTGTGTGTGTGTGTCAATGGAAAGTTTTCCATCACTTCAAAGGGGTTTGGAGTCTGGCTGATGGAGAAGGGAAGCACAGATGGGGGAGATAAGTGTGGGTGTTTGCATACAGCCCCTTGTCATGTTCACGTCCTAATTACCCCATGGTGTTCAGTGATTTCTCTTTGTTGCACTTTTCATCGTCCTGAATTCAGACCAGCAACAAAGGTACATCATTCGTACCACCCCTACATAACCTTCACTAGCCAAAATATTTCTTTAGGAGTATTATATCTTGGCTTAGAAAAATCCTCCTTTTTGTCTTGTTTTGTTTTGAACAAGTGTTTCCCAAAAGTATTTCCCAACTGGATCGTAAAAAAAAAAAAAAAAGAAATTCTACATTGCACTGAAAAGAATAATCAATCCCTGCTGTTAAACTCTTATATTCTGAAAGCAGAGTTAATGAAATGAATATCATCTAATTAAAGAGATCTTCATAACTGAAGGATCAAACCTTCAGATGGAAGTCATCAAATTTTTTCAGCATGCAGCCCAGGCTGTGTCTTACTGATGAACCTGCATTCCCAAGAAGGACACTTAGGTCAGGAGATGACTTTTGAACAAGAAACCCAAGCCCAACGCTTGAGAAAACCACCGGGCTGTGGAAACTCTTTGTCCTTACTAGGACTAAGAGCAGGCTGAAGTCCTGCCAAGCTCTTTGCCCGTCTCCCCCTCCCGCCAATTGCAACATCTCTGCCTTTGGAGCACCGCGATGGACAGCAGGCTTGGTCACAGCTTAGATCTGCCCCCGGAGCTCAGGGCTGGTGGGCACTGCTGCTCTGACAGCCCCTCTTTTGTCACACACAGCACATGGAGGCACAGCCCGTTGTGCCAGCGCTCCTCGGCTCCCTCACCACTCCAGCCCCGCCTAAAGCAGGCACCCTCCAAGCCAAATTGATGTCGGCACCAGTGGAAATAGCATAAAATGGGGAATTCTTCATAGTCTTTTATAATTAGGGTAGAGGGTTTTCACTCTGGTGGTTGCCTCCACGCGGATGTGCAGATTTTTGAAACTATTGTTACTGGATTGGTTGGAATTATTGTTTGGATTCGTTGGAATTGTTGTTACTGTTAACGGATAACATTTAAAGGGTTTATCGGGTGTGACCCACCGAATGTGAGGGAAAGGCATTTTCATCCTGCAGCAGGGAGAAGGAGCGCTGCTGAGCCCTTGAAGAGAAGCCTAGTAATGCTCTGACACAACAAAATATTCCTACAGGATACCCTGTAGCAAGACACTGATTCAATTAAAGCCAGTGCTTTGCAGGACTGTGCCAGGTTCTTTAAAATTTGGTAGGAAAGTTCTGTTTGAAATGATTACAATTGCTAAAAATTAGCTGAATATCCCTAAAATTTCATTAAAAAAATTTTCGGACAATATTTTGAAAAAAAACCCAAACACTGGAAACTAACGGAAAAAAAATCTGCTTTACAACCATCTTTAACCTCTATGTAGGCACAACACTGCCTTAAAATAACTAATAAATCTTACTGATTGAAGAAAAAAAATTGTCTGAGACACATTCACTCTTCAGATTCCAGTGAAGTTTTGTTTAAACTGGAATTTAAGTTTATACAACCTGAAGAGGAATACTTCCAGAGCTTAGAATGTGTAGCTAACTTGCATTTGGAGGGCTGTTTCACTTTTGGATATAAGTTCTCAGTTGCTCAAGTGGAGACACACGTTTTGGTGTTCAAGTGGTCAGTCGAGTGCCTAGGTGGTTCTTGCAAGAACGAATTGGATTTTATATTTCATATTTAATATTTCATATTTCATATTTCATATGTCATATTATGTCATATTATTTAAAATCATTTCATATTATTTCATATTATTTCATATTATTTCATATTTCATATTTCATATGTCATATTCCATATTTCATGTCATATCAAGTCATATTATTTAATATAATTTCATATTATTTCATATTATTTCCTATTATTTCCTATTTCCTATTTCCTATTTAATATTTCATATTTCATGTTCAAAACCTGGATAATATTTTTGGACGTGCTTTAGCACATGCGCAACTCATGGCTGGCGTGCAATTGAGAAGCATTTCTTGACATAAAAGATGAATGATTGGATCTAAGCATCTTGAGAGCATTCTTAACAAAACCAGAAGTAACTCTTTTGGGGAAAGTGCCAAATTTGTGTTGGCTTTTCCTATTTTGCCAGCCTACAAAGGAGGAAAGGAAAAACTGCACGCTTATCACCAAAGTGTTTAAGAAGGTTGCATTTATCTTTCATCAAATAATTTTCCCTGAATGTAAGTGCAGTCAGTCGGAATAAAAAGGCTTGTGCACAAAAGGAGGAAAGCATTACCAGTGTATGAAATACTGATAAAAATAAAAGAATTTGAACAGTCCTGAATTAATATTACCAAAAAATACGCAAAAAACCCCAAGAAAAACTATAAATACCACCACTCCACCTTGGCTGGCTGCTGGACCCCTACCCAGCTTCTCTCTCCTTCACTTCAGTGGGACAGGAGGAGGAAATAAGATGAAAAAGCTCTCAAAGTCAAAACACCTGCTTTCACCAGAGTCAAGTTGAAGGCACTGTGCTTAAAAATGAGTTAGCAACAAATTGTGGCTGTCTCTGGATCCCTGGAAATGTCCAAGGCCAGGTTGGATGGGGCTTGGAGCAACCTGGGACAGTGGAAGGTGTCCCTGGCCATGGCAGGGGGATTGGAAAGAGAAGAACTTTAAGGTTCCTTCCAACCCAAACCATTCTCTGACTCTCTGAAGTTAGGCTACTGAAGATACAAGAACTTTGCCATGGCGTTGTTCTGAAATTCTTTCAGGAGTCTTTGCTCGGAAAGGCTACCCGGCACTTTTCTCAGCTTTTCCTGAGCAACAAGACAGCCTTTCAGGTGTGTGGGAGAGAGGTGGAGACACTGTTCACGGCCACCTCGATGCCTCTGGGCAAGTCCTAGCCTAGGGCAACGCACACATCACAGTCACGTTGTTTAGCACAGTTACTGGGGGATTTCAGATGGGGGGAAATCCTCCAACACAGACGACCATGGGTTAGGACTCCAGCTTGTGTCATCTATGCATTACTAGAAATTCACCTGCAAAATAGAGCTGTGATATTTTTTCATCTTCGGTGCTTTCCCTTTGATGGCTCAAGGGTTGAACAACACATTCAACAACCTGTGAAATCACTTCCCATGCTTTCCAGCCTGCTTTTTACTTCAAATTTTGGCTTTGTAGGGGAATTAGAAAGCTTAAACTTAATTTCTGTGCTTTATAGTGAAACAGCTGTCTCTGAAGTCATGGAAAGTTGTGCTCAGCATATCTCAATCTAGCATTTAAGGAGGCCAGTCACCGCCAAACATATGCACTGCAGGAAAGGATGCCAAAACTCCAGTTGTTCTCTGTGAATATGCTGGAAACCAGCAGGGACTACAGGGGTGCAGCCGTGCTGTGGTGGAAACCACCCCGTGAGGGCTGGAGTTTGGGCATGGCCCTCAGGCTGGAGTTACTTCAGGTGACCACTGCTGATGGTCACAAAGAAGCAGAGGGGCAATATTCACCAGTTGAATGGATTGGTTTTGTGAAGGTTCTTTGGGTCTTGGTGGGGGAGAAGAGGTGGCTTCTCTCTTGTTGTTAAGCTGGTCCATCGAATGGGTGACCTTTACCCAGAGGAAAAAAATGGGTCACTGTAAAAGCTGCTACTGACAGGTGACAAATCAACCCTGGCCATACCCCTGCCTCTCTGCTCAGTGAGCCACACTTGCAGCCACCCCTAACAGGACCTACTCAGAGCAAACTCAAGGGATCCTTCCCCTGGTACTCACCATGAATGCATCAAAGGATTCTCTCCTTGCTCTCCCTTCCCTACCCAGCTGGTAACTGCTATTTATGGAGACGAGCTGCCTCCACAAGTGTTACATGTGGCATTTTGAGTCTGTTTGGGGCTGCGTGGACAAAAACGTGCCTTGGGTGTCATCCTGAAAGGCACAGACTTCCCAAAAGAGATGGATAATCCATCATTGTGTGAGGGTCCCAATCAAGACTGGAGTGCATTATTTATAGGGGAATCATGTAAAGAAGATGTGGAGATGTTGTTAAAGCTGGTGTACCTGAGTGACACTGAAGAATGCATCTCACAGGTATTTAAAACCTATTCAATATTAGGGTTGGATCCTAAATACCTTTGGATGTTAGGACAGAGATAAATGTTGAAAGAATTGTCTAAAACCCCATATGGAGGAGGATTAGGGAGACAGTTGTGTAGGTGACACATACGAGGTACTTAAGATCTAAAACCAGAGGGGTAGTTTCAAAGGTTTTTCCAAACAAGGAGAGCTCCGCTGTACAGAAAAGGACCTTATTATTTCCAGTTTGTTGACTCTCATTAT
The DNA here is from genome assembly GCA_013399195.1 of Dicrurus megarhynchus. NCBI lineage: Eukaryota > Metazoa > Chordata > Aves > Passeriformes > Dicruridae > Dicrurus > Dicrurus megarhynchus. The sequence goes on along the minus strand of VXAD01011231.1, from coordinate 75,478 downwards.
GTATTTCCACTCTGAATAAGTATTTCCACTTCGGGTTGGGGTCCAAGGGATTTCTGAGTCTAAACGAGGTGGTCACTGTTGCAGTGGAGTGGGAGAGAAGGCTGTGTATTAAAGATGATCTGTTTTAGTTCTCAGCTCAGTGATTAAGGGAGAACTTGCCTTTCTCACCCCTCTGCTGATACTGAGGGGGAACAGCAGCAGGCACCCAAGAACAAGACAGTTGGAAAACTTAAATTCCAACTTTAAATTCCAACACCTGAGTAGGACAGGTGTTGACAAGACATGATATTGATGTAGCCCTGTGCTCTGCAACAAGCTGCCTGAGTAGAAGCCTTTGATGCTGAATTTCCTGGGAAGCGTCAATGCTCTTCCTCAAGTCTTTCAAAGAAGTAGGCAAAATACCGAAGGAAAAAAAAAATTAAAGGGGAGGAGGGATAGATGGCAAAAATACACAGATGTTTGTAACACGATAACAGTTTGGCTAGATTTGTACTGAAGAAAGAGGAAAAAAATCAAGGTTGATTAAAAGATATTATTTATCAGTGGTGATATTTCCAGTACTGGGAGTGGCTGGAAACATGAGTAAGTGTTTTCAGAGCTGTTTTGCCTCGTGCTGTTGATGGTGCCTGCAAAGTTTATGCATATATGAGTTTTCCTTTCTCTGTAGCTGCAGGTGTCTCTGACACGGGACCAGCACCATCCTGCAGGGATCCTGGATGTGTGGGGCTGTTCAGTCCTGCCACAGTGTCAGAGGTAACCATGACTACCACCTTCCCCCTCACTCTCTCCTCAAAATCGTCACTTCTCAGGAGGGTGGCTGGTTGAATTGCTGTTTTTCTTCACAGAAAAGGCCAAAAGCACAGAGGGAGTGGGATGAGAAGCACAATTCGGCACAGAAGGTGCTCTTCTGAGCCAAATAAACTGCAGGGAGTTCAGGCACAGCACATCCTTTCCAAAGAAGGCCTCTGCCTTGAACCATCATGAAGGGGGTGACAGCCAGCCTGTGGTGACACAGGAGAGGACAGCATGGCCCCTGCAGTCCTCCATAATTTGTGCCTCAGTTTCCCTGGTGCAATGCAAGACTGACTCTTCTTTAAAAAAAGGGGAGAAAAAAATTTAAGCACTCACATTTTGGATGCTATGTGGAGGTGGAGGTGGAAAGCTGTTTAATAACACGTGGCACCTAAGAAGTTTCACAACAAAACCAGGGAAAGGGAGGGGAGTGGGGCAGTTTTTGTGTATCAGCAGTTTGGATCTGTTTTGATATTAATAATCTGGAACCACTCTTTTCTTATTATTATTACTGGCATTATTTATTGCTATCTGATTAAATTAATGAAGAGCCTGCTGGCTCCTGATTTGGAGCAGGTGTTCCACGTCCTCCCCTTTGGCAGGCAGTACCTGTGCTTAGCTCCAGGCTCCACAGCAGCCTCTTGGACAGTGGGGGTAATTAAGTGCTGCTGGGATCCACTCTGCTCCCCTGCAGGTGCACAGGCTGGTCTGTTCTCTCTGACCAGCTATATCCATTGCCTGTGGATGCAGGAAGGGCACTGCAGGGACAGTGGTACAACTGTGGGGAAAAATCTGCTTCTAAATCAGCCCTGTAAGGGATGTTTAGCCTCATGGCTCTCACCTAAAACCTGGCTGGTTTCTTCCTAGCCATAAAAGGTGCCTCCTGTCCCATCCCATCAGCCTCCCAGCACTTTCCTGAGACCAGCTTGGCACAGCTCAGTGCCTGTGTTGGGGAACCCTGAGGCATCGCTTCTGCTTTCTTAGTCTTTTAATCCACAACAAATTAAATTTGGATTAATGAAACAGGGGAAAAAGAGGCAGCACCACCTCACCAACCCGCACCACACCCCAAAACCATGAAGGCATCTGTGAGGATATTCCACAAAGCAGTGGCACTCGCTCTGCGTGCAGCCCGATCCTGCCAGGGAGCCCAAGGGAATATCCTATCACTTCCCGCTGCTGGCTTTGGCAGGGATGGCACTGGCAGCAGGTGTTCAGACCTGTTCAGCAGCAGCACGGAGATCCCATGAGTCTGGTGAGTTGGCCAAAGGTGTCTCCCAGCCCCAGAAGGTATTTCCAAGGAGTGCTTTGTGCTGGGACAGTGACTTTGTGCAGCGCAGAGGACGGTGTCACTGCTGTGGCCATGGGGTGTGTACCCAAACAGTAGCGTGCCTGTGTGTGTGTCCGTGTGTAAAACTGCAGAGGACTGAAGAAAAAAAGGGTAGAAAACGATTGGCAAGGCTGCAGCAGATATGAGTGAGGAACAAGAGCACTGGCTAGGACAGATCTAGACACCAGCAAGGGGAAGCAGAAGTACCAGGGCAATGCCTAATGCTCCTTCATCCCAGTACCTGCACCTTATGGATGGGGAAAGTTTCACTGAGGACATGTTTTGCAGGACAGGTAGAGCAGAACTGGCCTGAGGGATTCAGCCTCAAATAGCAAAATACCTCCACTATTCTCAGAGGTTTGCAAATGCTGCTGTCAGCCTTTGCCATCGCACTCAGTCTTGCCCCACTCCCCAAGAGAGATGTGTGAGCTGAGACCCTGCAGCATTTGCAAGCCTTTGTTTACACACTCCAAGCTTTAAGCACTTGCAATTTTGTGGCCTGCCCCACACACCCTAAAACTTGTCTTTAGCAGTTATCTCTGGACTTGAAACTCCTGTAAAAACAAAAACAACTGGTTTTGGCTGCTCTGCCAAACAGTCTCTCTCCATAAAAAGGAGTCTGATTTTTCTCTCTGGGTATAGTGAAAGGTTACAACAATATTTAGTTTGAACTTTCCTGAGATCAAGCATTTATTCTCGCTAACTCTCTCAGCGTGTGCGTGTGTACATGGAAAGTACCTTGAAAGTGAGTCAGCATTACTCAAAGTGAATCACTGGTCACTGCTTCTCTGGGACATTCATTCAGTGTTGCATGCAAGATTTCTCTCCCTTCCAAGCCAGGATGGGATTATTTGTGCTGCTTCCAGGCTGCTGTAGACATTAAGGCACTGGTTTAGAAACCAAACAAGGGACTATCTCATACCCACTGGCATCCTGAGGCGAGCCTTGATGATGGACCACTATTCCAGCAGTAGATGAGAAATAGAAATGTTGTTTTAATCTCCCCTCCATCTGCTCTTGCCTACAGCACAGCACCAGAGAAATGTTTGTTGCCTCGTGAAGCAGCAGCATCTCTGGAGAGCAGCAGCAGAAGTGTCAGAGCTGTGACCTCTCCCCCTGCCTTTAGACCAGGCACTCCAGTTTCCAGGGCTTTTAAACTGAATTTGGAGGGCACCTAAGAGGCAGAGAGGAGAGAGAAAGATCTGCATAGCAAGGGCTTTGGAGAAGCAGGTTTAATCTCTCAGCTGCTGTGTACTTCAGATTCAATTCTCGGGGCACATCCTGGTGTGCACGGATAAATTTCTGATCCTCTAGATAAGTTACTCTTGTCAGGAATTGTTTCAAAGCGTGTATTTTGTCTATGAGCCACTTCATCCAGTTCATCCCATGGGCACAGGAGCTGTAAGCCCTGGTTTTTAACAACTGCCCATCCAACAGTGGGGGGAGGCGTTTTATTCCCATTTCAAGAAACCACAGCATTTCATTCCCATCAGCTGCCAACTCTCACAATGAGCTCTTGGTGAGGATCTGTGTCTTCTTCTCATCAGTCTGCTCCCTCTCCAAGGAGTGGCGACACTGCTGTGTCCCATGTTTGCAACAAGTAATGCCACACCATCTCTCCCTCAGCTGTGGTACCCTCCCAAAAACCTCCAGGTTGTCTCTGCTGCACGGGTGACACCTCAGTTGTCCCCAGAGGGAGGCTCAGCATGGTACTTTAACTACATGGAGGGAAGGAGACCATGACTTGCCTCACCCACAAGGCTCCTGGGCCTCCTAGGACCTGACACAGGTGAAGATGTCTCCTCAGTGCTACTTCTCAGTCCCCGTGACAGAGTCCAGCCCTTCTTGAGACAAAGTGTGTTTCCTGCACGTGTCCAAGGAGATAACTTGGTGTTGCAATCTTCCTCCTCAGGCCTCACAGCACATCTGTAATGGCAGTGCTGACCTTGGTGTGAAGCTGCCTTGTACCTCACCCTGTTTCCTTAAAATAGAAGCGTGGAAGAAACCCCAAATTTGGTTTACTTTGTCGGACAGAAGTGACCCTATTTCATGGAGAGCAGCTGAAAAGCGTGAGGTTTTTGTGTACTTTCAGTTTCTCCAAGCAGTTCCACATTCAGTATGAATGCAGGAAAGCACATTTGTGCTCAGTGTGTGCTCAAGGGAAGCTATGACTGTGTGCCTGCTGCTCTGGCAAGCCAGGACACAGGCCATGGGCTGCTTCTTCCAGCTCAGGTCAACCTCAGCGGCTCCACTGCACTGCCCTCTACTCCAAGATGGATGGGACAGATGTCAATGCTGGTGAAGGGCAGTGTCTCCCCCTGACCATCTACTTAAATAAAGTTTGTTGAGTCAGTCCTGAGGTTCCAACTCCTTCAAAAGGTGGATGCAGCTGAGCATGGAGCCAGAGGGGTGGAGGGAGGATTCAGCTGAGGCTGGATAAGGTGGGTGGTGAGGGATATTGCCCTCATGAGCTGGGCTGTTCCTTTTTTGTTTGTTTTTGGCTGCTTCTTTTCTTTTTGCCCCCAACAAGAGGCTCTTGAGCTCACTCGAGAGCTGGAGTGGTTCCATGTGCCTGGTGCCAGGCGAGAAGGAGAGGCACCCAGGAAATCTGTGGAGCTCAGTGCAGCCAGCAAGGCGAGGGCAAGGAAAATCCCTGCTGGGGGGTGGCTTGGGAAAAAAAAAGAAAAAAAGAGAGAGAGGCAAGCAAATAGTTAAAGCAGAGATGAGAACGCTGGCATTTAAAAATGACTTGGCATTGCATCCGCCACTGGATGCGGTAACTGACACAGAGTTTCCAGCAGCCTCACGTGTCCCAGGGAGAGTGGTGAGTATGCCCAAGATGCCTGTTGCCTTAGTCACTTCACTTCCGGAGAAAAGATGACATCCTTTACAAAGATTATTTTTTTTTTTTTTTAATTTCTTTTTAAAAAAACTGATTCTGTGTGGGCCATGAAGGGCCTACACCTCCTGGAGTGATGTTGGGACAGCATATCTGTGCTGTGTGGAGAAAGGCAAAGGGAAATTGGAGCTCATGTCCTTTAACCTTAGGAAATTCAGCATGCAGATGAGTTGTTGAAAAATTTATATTCCTAGGATTACAAACGGGGTGGTATCAGGCACTGTTTTCTCTTGTGTTTTGCTGAAGCGAAAAAAAGCCTGCTTTGTGCTTCTGAAAGCAACAGCAACTCCATCGTCATCACAGGATCATCCTGGACACCGTGTTTTCGTGTAATAAAACTGCATGAAACAGTTTCCGACACACACACTGTGTTGCAAAATTCCTTGGATGCAAAGGCAGCCACAAAGGTAACAGTCCAGAAACTTTATCAGCTGAGTTTGTGAGAGCAGAGAAAGGGAGAAATCCAGATGACCCTCTAAAGGTGAAGACAGTGTGGGAGGAGGCACTGAGAAAGTCTTGGTCCACCTGGGAATAGGTTTAAATGAAATTAAAGCACAAGCGTATGAGTAAACCTGAAAGCCAGGTGCCTAAATCCCATTTGGAATCAGGTTTGTGATGGCTGAGGAGCAAAGAGAAAGTTAAACCAACCACAGAACCACAATTTTGTGGCACAAGATCCCACATAGTCTTTGACAGCCATCCAGCCTTAAAACATCTGAGGAGGCGGGTGTAGAACTTAGAGAATAGGCTCTCCACTGAGCGATGCAGCTCTTTTCACCTGTGCAATCCTCTTAAAAAGTTAACTTACTACTCTCTGGCCAATCTTTTAAATGATATGCCATTAGATAAATTAAGAATTATTTCAATTTTTAGCCAATACTAGTAGCTAAGCTGTTTTTTTAAATATTAACTTACAGATTTCCTTCAGATTTCCTTTCCTTCCAGTAGGCAGAAAACAAGGGAGATGCTTGACCACTGACATTTTTGCTATAAAATGTTATCAAATGTGGCTGCCAGCTCCCAAGTCCTAACATTCCCAAGGTCATCTTCATAAGGTCATGAGATGAGGGACAACTCTTATGTTCTGCAGTGCTTCCACAGTCCATTTTTGAATCCAGTGAAAGCAATGAAATTCACACCGTGTCTCCCTAGCAGATATTCCACAGAGTGATACGACTTCGTGGTGCATTCTTCAGATGCTGTGAAGTTTTACCAATGACACTGCAATTGTAGCTGTAGGTTCTGATTGGGAATCTGAAAGCTGATGACACCTTTGTGTTTGCTTTGCCTGGCTTGTTTCTGTCTCTGGTTTTCCAGCATCTCTCCAGAACATTAATTCTACAGTGTTTGCAGTTATGTTCGGAATGCACAGCATTGGTGGTAAAAGAGCCATCTGACAAAGTTGTTTTTGTTTTTTTTTTTTTTTCCATTGGACAAAACTATTTAAACCATTTTAAGTTTTCTCAAGATCATTATTATTTTCCTTTCCTCTCTCACATTTTTTTTAAATTTGAAGACGGACAAAAGAAAGAAAAAGGTTACATTTGTTTTCTTTACGTTTCTGACCAAAAAAATCAACAAATTATTGAACACATAATCAACATATTATTAGAACCCTTCTAGTTCTGGAAGTCCTGTGTACAGCACTAGGAAGGGGTAGCTGTTACTTTGCCTTTTTGATGGAAAATTTCTTGTACCCTCACATTTCCAGCAGGCCTGTTCAGAGGGGTACAGGAGAGTACTGCAGTGGCTTAGAGGCCTCAGGTGAAGGGATTTGTCAGGAGCTGTAAGAAATCCAAGCAGATGATATCGTGTGAAAGACCCTTATGCAAATATTTGGTCATCCCTTCAAAGGCCTGTAAGAGGCTTGCAAGAAGGGGCTTTTCTTTACAGAAGTCATGCTAACACTTCTCAATTAGATTTTATTTTTCCAGGTTCCCTCTGGTTCTGTGCTTTAGTGCAGTCTCTGTGTTTTGGTATTGGTAAGGCTAACAGGCCTGTAGTTTCCTGCAATCTTAAAAAAAAAAATTAAACCTTCAGTCCTCCAGTACCAAAAATGTTTTAAATGAAAGGTTACATATGCTGGTCATAATTCAGCTGTTCCACCCTTAGTACTTCTTGGTGAACACCCACTGCCTGTTAATTTCTTCAACATGTACTGTAAATTCTTCCTCAGCAGCTTCAGCCTTCGAGAGATGCTCTGGTGTGTGCCCCTTTCAGAGTTTTCTTGAGGGCAAAACCCTGGTTTTCAGCAGTCCATGCTGGTGCACAGGACTCGTTTACCCTCCACACTCTTCCCCTGAGCTCAGCTCTCCTCCCACACCCTGGCTGTCAGTCAGACCTACTGACTCTGCTGAGCTTTCTTCTCCCCATCATGCAGAAAGAGGACGCAATAAATCACTCAAGACCTTTTGATGATTTGTCCTCTTTCCTGCCCGCATTTCTGCCTTTTGTGCCACAGTTAATTTCCCTTTTACATTCTTTTCCTGGAAACAATTTCAGCTTTTTGAATTCTTAATTTTTCTGTTTAACCGCATTGAGTTCCTCACTCTCCTTATTCTTTCAGAGGACTTCAGATACAGCTGAATAAACTGATGAATGTGACAGTGATGCTGAAAGGGGCTGGAACAAGCTCAGTCAAATAAGGAGAGGCTTGAAGGCGAAACACAGACGCCTGCTTATATTTTGTTCTTCTTTCCCTATGCTCCCCATCAAAAATAAAGAAACAACAACAACAAACAAAAAACCCAAACACACACACACCAAAAAACAAAACAAAACAAACAAATAAACAAAAAACCCAAAAAACCCAAAAAACAAACAAAAAAAAGATCTTGTTTTTTTCCACAGCTAGATGTTGACAAATATGATGTCCTTATTTCAACTCGAGTGCATTTCTGTGCTTCAGCAAACAGGTCTGGGCTAAGGAGGAAAGACCCCTGCAGTAAAGTGATGCTGATAGAGTCGAGTTCTGATTTGCTTTATGAATGCTGTGGATTATGACTGCAATTCAGTGCTTCCCTTCTCTTCTATTCCTCCACTTCTTTCCCAGAGTTTAGCTCTGTAGGGTGGGAGCAGGGTGGCCTGCCCAGCAGCTGCTGCTGCTGCTCTGTGTCACAAATGGTGCCTAAATGGGATGGCAGAGGCATTACAGTTTCTAGTGATGTTGCCTGAATCCATTCAAACTGAGGCTGCTACTGTAAGAGCTGGAGACATTTGTTTATCCCTCCCTACTCCTTGGCTCAGGTCTGCATCATTTGCCAGAGCTCCTGTTCCTCATTAGAGGGAAATCCTCTAAATCAAAGACACGAACAGCTTAATTGACTTTGGAGATGGGCTTATGATGGAAATTGGGGTGGTGAGACAGGTACAAAAGCATTTCTGTTTGGACAAAACAGTCATAAAATTAAAATGCTAGTAGCCAAAAATTACTGGGCACCTAATTTCTGCATATCCTTCATCTGCCAAAAATACCTTTTTACTTTCAGCTGTCTTTACGGGGCTGATGCAGTCCAGATTTCCTTCACTTCCACATTGTGCTGTCTTTTTTAAATGGAAACATAAGAAGCATTTAATACAAAAGTAGTTGTTATTCCAAAGCAACTTCCCGAAGAAAAAGTGCATTTTTCTCGATATTTTTTTTCCTTTTACGGGGAAGGGTGTTTGCACCTTTTTTTCTCCTCCAAATTTTTGAAACAAAAGTTTGATGCGAACACACAAGTCTGAGGAAAACCTAAGATAAGTCTCTGACCTTACAATTCATTCCCCCC
>VXAD01011231.1:0-66648 GCA_013399195.1 Dicrurus megarhynchus | reverse complement strand
CCCCCCCACCCTGCTCCCCTATTTTCCTTCATTTTCCAGTCCAGAAGGAGATGGGAATGTGAGTTACAGAGAAACAGACCAAATTAAGTTTTCTCTCTGAAAACGAAGGTGCTAAATTCCTAAAGTCCTCACCTGGGGGGTATTCGTGGAATCTGCAGTGAAAACACTGCTCAAATCCTGATCAGTACTTTAAGCAAACGTTCCTGTCTAGGAAGAACACAACTTGGAATGCACATGGCTCTGCATCAGGTCTTGTTTCAGCTTTGGCTTCATCATGTTGAAATATCACCCACTGTTCTAGCAAGAGACCACCTTCCACATTGTGCTGACCCTTATCCTGGTCTTTGCACATTGTAAGAGGAACTGCTGTTAAAACCCCAGGTTCAGCGCCTTTGCCCAGAAACTCAGTCAGAGGCCGCAAGCTGCTATGCAGAGGTTGTTTATTCTAATGTTATCTATAGCTGCGGTGTCCTGAAAAGCCACAGGTCCACCTAGCAGCCGAAGTACCCTGGTTCTGCCCCCTTGATGGGCGTCCCGTAATTTATATACCCTGTTACAAACCCAACCAGAGGACGGTACGTGTCTTTATTTATAACTTTATACCAATTAATCCTAACCTGTTCTAGACATGCAATGTCCTGTCTTATCTCTATTCTACCAATGAATCTGTGCTCCCGTCACCAAGAATATGGTGGACAGTGGAGAAGAAGAAGGAGAAGGTGACCACACCCTTTAGACTCCATCTTAACCCCCCTGTACATATTTTACCCTCATGTACATATCCTCTAACATTCTATATACTATATTTCACCCTGTGCAAATTAACTATTAATGCTTATATTAAACTCTTGTGGCCTGTAATTCATCTCTCAGAGTTGGCGAAGTTCTCCAAGGACAAAGATCAAAGGCAGTGCCCTCCAGGGCACTCAGCCCGACTCCTGGACCCCCATTTCTGGGTGTCCGGTCCCCTAAATTAGATAGAGGCATGTCGTGGGTTCCAACACCACATAAGCAATGTGTGTCTTGAGGATGCTGATGGACAAGAAGATGGAGCAGAGACAAGGACTGCCATGTGCCACCAGCTTGACCCTGGCACTGCTGTTGAAACAACACAGCGGGCTGGACCAGCCTGGGTGAAGTGCAGCACGGAGCAGGAAGGGCTGGCCTGCTGCCCAGACCACGACAATGCAGATTGAATCACTCTCACATTCCTCCCTGGCCTGACTTTGCACTTGCAAAACCACCCACAGCGGAGGCTCAGCTCTGTGCTCGTGCCAAAAGAGAGACTCCGTGGATGAGCAAGGCTCCTGACATCTCCTGCCATGTCCCATGGCTGGGTCAGCTGTGGAGCTCTTTGCTGGCTCCCAAGTGCAGGCCCAGTAGGGAATTCTTGCCTAATTGCCTTTGACTGATGTGGGTGTGTTTTCTACAGCACTGCAGGAAAAGCCCCTCTTGGTTACGTGTTGTGTGCCAGTTCCACAGGCCCACATTTTCTCCCTAAGTCTTGCAGGAACCCCTGGTTCCACGGGCCCACATTTTCTCACTAAGGCTTGTAGAAATCCCTGGTTCCATAGGCCCGCATTTTCCCACCAAGGCTTCCATGAATCCCCGGTTCCATGGGCCCACATTTTTTCCCTAAATCTTCCATGAATCCCTGGTTCCATGGGCCCACATTTTATCCCTAAGGCTTGAAGGAATCCCTGGTTCCATGGGCCCACATCTTTTCCCTAAATCTTCCAGGAACCCCTGGTTCCACAGGCCCACATTTTCTCANCCCCTGGTTCCCCAGGCCCACATTTTCTCACCAAGGCTTCCATGAATCCCTGGTTCCATGGGCTCACATTTTCTCCCTAAATCTTCCAGGAACCCCTGGTTTCATGGGCCCACATTTTCTCCTTAAGGCTTGCAGAAACCCCTGGTTCCATGGGCCCACAATTTTCCCACCAAATCTTCCAGGAATCCCTGGTTCCATGGGCCCACATTTTTTCCCTAAATCTTCCAGGAATCCCTGGTTCCATAGCCCCACATTTTCCCACCAAGTCTTCCATGAATCCCTGGTTCCACAGGCCCACATTTTCTCACTAAGGCTTCCATGAATCCGTGGTTCCATGGGCCCACATTTTTTCCCTAAATCTTCCAGGAATCCCTGGTTCCATGGGCCCAAATTTTTTCTCTGAGGCTTGGAGAAATCCCTGGTTCCATGGGCCCACATTTTCTCCCTAAGGCTTGCAGGAATCCCTGGTTTCACGAATTATTTCTTGACAAACAAACTATTTGGAAAACAATGACACTTTTACACCACTTTCACACAATGTAGGCCTCAGGGGGCTCTGAAACTATTTGGGCTGTCAGGTGCAACAGCACTATGAAAAGTCAGGATGGTGTCTTGTGCTTGTTGGTTATTTAGAAGTGTCAAGCCAACATATTATCATGTTTTTTATGCTGGATAAGGAAAAAGAAATGTTATGTTCAGAGAGCTTTTCTCATCTTGCCAATATTTTTCAGGAAGACCTGTTTGTAGGACCTAATTCCCACACAGTTATTCCTTTCCAAGGAATAGGAGGTTTCAGTAATCACTGATGTCATTTTACATTATGAAATCTTTCTCTTCTCCTCCCTCCCCTGTTGTTTTAGTCTTTACAATGAAATGCAACCTTTTTTATTTTCTTCTTCCACTGTGAAAGACCGAAGTCCAAACCTCTTAGTGACTTGGCAGCTACATTGTTGTAGAGCATGAGCAAAATGAAATGTAACAAAGGATAATGTAAAAGGTTTTGCTGAGAGGTGATGGTAGGGGAAACCTATATGCAAGATCAGGGAGCACTGACCTCTTCCATCAGGCTCTAAATGAGTAGTTAGTTGCAGGTAGAAGTTTTATAAGGACTGGAAGTGTCACACTGCCCTCTGATAAATGTGAAAGAAGTGATCAGGTCTCAGAGCCCTGCTTTTACAAGAAGTGTGTGCTGTGAAATCCATACAGATCAGCACCTCCATTCTGTGCAGCTGGCTTGGAGCAGTGCTCATGTTCACAAGCAGAATGGCATAACGTTACTCCAGCCAAAATGTGGCTGCACTTCAGATCCTGTTGCTCTGTTAAGGTTTTAATGTATTGTGTCTTCTATAAAATTGATGATAGCAAAAAGAACTTGTGCCTTTGAAGCACTGAAATAAAATAAAATAAAATAATAAAATAAAATAAAATAAAATAAAATAAAATAAACCAAAATAAAGTATTACTCAGACCCCCCATTTTAAATTTAGACAGCTATTAATAGAATAGATTGTACTCATTTTGTGGATTCCTTAAATGAAAAGAAGTGCTTGGGGGTGACCTATGATGTCTGAACAATCTTTGTGAACAGTTATTTTTACCAGCACTTGATGGAAGTTGGGTGCTTCTCATGATGGGAAGAAGACTCTGTTTCAACACCTGCACCTTTCCAATATCCATAACCTTTTATAATTTTCTGCAAGTTGCCATTTACTTTTCAAGTAGGTTGCCTCTTCTTTATGATCAAAGTCTTGGGCATTTTTGAATTACGAAATCTCAAAGTTATCTGACAATGAAAATCTGTAATACATTAGGGCTCGTGGAAACATGGATTAAAACCAGTCCCTGCCTTGGAGATGTGACACTTCCCTCTGCAAGGACACCACTTAGAGGGAAGATGAAGTCCCAAGGGCTGGCAGGTGGGATCCACGGATGTGTGAGGACATGGACATGCTTGGATGCTCTGCTCCTGAGGAAGTGAGTGCCAAAAAACCTGCATGAAATGGCTCATTCATGAGATTTCATTGCTACAGAACTGGAAGGGTAAGTACAGCTGCCGAATGTGAACTTGCCTTAGTTCTGCCTTTTAAGGCAGAATACTTTCAAAGCAACATAACACTTTCTCATAAATACAGGGCTGTAAATCCTTCCCTTGAAAAGGGTTCCCATATCCACATTTCAGTCCCAAGGGTGATGTTTTCTGTGATGTAAAGCTTTTTCTCTTCTACGAGGTTCCCCACATGTCCCATCTGTGATCCCACTTGCTCACAGAGGACTCTAGCGGCATTGTGAAAAGAAACTTTTCCCTGGGAATCATCCCTACATCCCTACAGCAGCAATGGCTGTTCTGTGTTTGAATCTGCCTATCCTCCTAAGATGTCTTTGCCAAAGAGGAGATTTTATATGTGTGGAGGGAGCATTGGAGTTGTAACTTCCTGGCACTCAGCTTTGCTGGCAGTTCTAAGAAAAAACATCCGTGTGCTTTTACATCGTGAAAGTGATGCGGAAAAAGCTTTGCAATCAATTTGTGTGCACAGAGAAAATGATGGCTAAAAGCAGCAACCCGAGATGATCAGAAATATTTAAGGGATAGAGACAAAGGACTCATGGCCTGCTTTAGTTTTTATCTGTGCTAGAGGGATTCCTTTTGATTTTTTTTTTTTGGTTGGTTGGTTGGTTTTTTCTTCTTGAAGGAACTGGATGGGTTTGTGCTTCTGGCAAAGAGAAAAGAGGTACCATAGGGTTCAAATTATTTCATGCACTTGGAAAAAAGTTTGTTCTGTCAGAGGTAGGAAAAGATATGAAGTGCAAGCAAATCTCTGCCTGTATTTATGTATTTTAAAAACTAGAGCCAACTCTGATTAGAATACTTTTCAGAACTTGTTTTTATTTTTCCTGCTGGGAATGAAAGTAGAAGGATAAGTGATTTGTTCCAAGGTGATTAGGGCAACGTAATCAGAGTTACGGTGGCTGTGGGAAGCCTGAAGGGAGGATCAAAGTGTTTAGGATACTACAGAAAGGCCCATCAAGATGGTCTTTGCACCAGAGAACTTGCAAAGATGGGCACAATTCTTGAAGGAAGGATGAAGCTTTTACTCTCTGACTCACCATTTCTTGTTGGAAATGGCAGTCTGTCTGCTAGGTGGAGAAAATAGGAGAAAACTGCTTGATCATCTGTCTAAGGACTGGTGAAAAGTGGTAAAAGGGGAAAAGAGTAATCACAAAGATGTTGTTCTTCACACAAAAATGAGAGACAGCAAGCTCCTCCAAGTGCCAGGTGTGACATTCCCATAGATAGGAGCTGTTTTCCCATGTTACGTCCTTACTGCTGGTCTGATCCTCTCCGCGTTGCTTAGACCATTGTGCCATTTCTCTTCAAATATTTTCACAAGCAGCATATTTTACAATGCCATTCTTTGAGATAGTTGTCTCTCTGCATGGGTTAAATAATTGACTTCTTGTTATAGGCAAGCTGGGAATCCATGCTTAATAAATGTTCATCATAAAAGGAATTACCTGCAACGGTGTTAGAGGAATCTTCCACACTTCTTGAGGGTATCAGACATACTTTACAATATATATATGGGCACCACTAATTTCACATTAATTCAAATTTCCCTGTCTGCAAACGGTTGGGCTGCTTTCCTTTTAGTGACATTCTCCCATTAATATTTTGCAGTACAACCCTCTCAGCCTAAGAAAGGTATCTGGAATGGGATCTTCGAAATGAGCTGGCCATAGGAAATTCTGTGGGGTAATAATGTTGGCAGATGTGATTTGCACATGTTGTGCCTGTCTCATTCAGGAAGGGGAGAAGAAAGGAGGAAGTTTCCACTTAGACGGAGGCTGTGGCATCATCTTGCAGTATGATGTCTTTTCCTTGCTTTTGACACTGCAGCATCTTTTCTTCAGAATAACAAAAGAAGAACAGAAAATTACATGCTTTCATGAGGAAAAATAGTTTTAAATAACCTTTTCTACTCTTATTCCAGAGACTGGTCTACTGACATAAAAGAATTGTGAGATAAAAGCAAATTTAAACTGAAATGGACATGTGCAATGCAAAATGAGATTTTTTGTCACCCTTTAGACAATAAGAGAACTATGAAATGGGTTGTTTGCCTCTACCTCTGCCTTTGCTAGAGACATGTGTGATCTTTCTTACTTCATTTGCAAGCCTTGCTTGGAAATCCAACACCTGTTACTTTGCAGACTTCTCTGAGGTACCCAGTGTGCTGTGGAGATAATAAAGGTGTTGGGGCTGTCCCTTATTCTGTCCAGGCTGCAACCTGGGGCAGTTGGTGTGGCAAATATTGTGAGAAATATGTTAAAGTGGCTAAAGGCAAACACCCACAGCAATGCCACCCTTTTACATTTTAAATACCGATCAATATTGTATTATTGGTGTTTAACCAAGGAATTTGTTCTTTAAGCAAAATGTCCCTTCCAGTGTTCCCAGCCCCACTGATAAAATTATGGGGGCAGAACTTTAACTTTAGATCCTTCCTGCAGGGCACATATAAGAATCTGCTTTTTTAGATTCCTTTGTGTTTAAGAGGTTTTAACAGTGTCAGGAGGGTTTCACCCCAAAGCAAATCCATGCCCATCAAGATCCAGTCATATCCACTCTTTGTTTACTTGTTTCCCTGCAGGAAGTTGCATCTAATTGTCTCCCAGCATGTACTTTTGCACAGGAGTGAACAAAATAAGCCACTTGAAGGAAACTTAAAGGGTATCATTGGGATTATTTTCCTACTCGTGTGAAGCAAGTACAGGACAGTCGCCTGATTTTGGTTTTAACCCAGCTATGAAGAAAAAGTGTGCTATAAAAATCGTGTTGTAGCTCTTATATTTAGCCCTAATTGTGGCTCCATATATATAGAAACGTTATGAAACCACAGCACATCTTCCAAGTAATGTAAATTGTGAATTACAGGCTCCTGCTCGGTGCGCTTTGAAGATTTTCTAGTTTGTGTACTGATCTCCCACTTCCTGTCGAAAGCAGCAAAAGCGATGTCTGTGAAGTCGGATCAATGCTTCTATATTTTAATTAGAAATCGCCATTTGGGGTTTCAGTTGTTTGCATCTGTGGAATGATTTATGGCAACAGTAGATCTGTAATACAGCCCTGCCTGCTCTCATTGTGGTCATAGTTAATGATTTCCGTGCTCTCTGAAAGAGTTTTGGGGTAGGGGTTTTGAAGCTCTCAAAAAAAAAAAAAAAAAAAAAAAAAAAAGACAAAATAATCAGGATTGAGTGTTTTACACAAACTTGTTAAAAGGCAGATCACTCAGAAGGATGGAAGTGATACAGGGAGCCAAGCATGGCCACACTGATGATGCCCCTGCTTGTGTAAAGCTGCCATTGAGACCCAAAAGTTTTTCTAAGCTCGCGTTTCAGAAGTGTGTTGAAAAAAAAGCTCCCTTGAAATAAAGATGAATCTAAAAATTTTACAAGTAGCCTCAGCACAGCCCAGAAACACAGCAGACATGAAGCAGAGCTGAATATTTCATTAATATAGACCCGTGCCTCCTTTGGATTGCAGCAGCTGTGTCCAGACTACAGACCCATGGGATGGTTTTCTCCTTTTCCTAGAAGTTTAAAAATGCATGGAGGATTGGTGACAAGATTCCCTGAGTGGTTTGTTAGTGTTTTTGCATTCTAAAAATACAGTGGCTTTTTAAAAATTTCTTTGGTAGAGTTCCTGGCCATGTTATACTCTTGATGGTGTTCACTTTCTCTCCCTCTCTGCTTCAAGTTTGGAAATCCAAGGCTTTCTTTTGGGTTTTATCAAATTACACACTGAAGAAAGAAGTACATTTCAGAAACAGATGGATTTAATGTGCATGAAAAGACATGCCTTTTAAAGAAACTAAATTAGTAGTTCCACTTCTACCCCTTTTTATTGAAGACAGAGCTCTGAGAGATCTCTGGTCCGAAACACAACTTTACAAACATCAGCAAAATAGGTTTATTTGTACGGAAATTTAACAGAACATCACAGAAATCTTAAGCAACACCAAATCTGATGGTTTCTAGTAGACATGAAGGGAGCTGAGACAGTGCTAATAAAAATATATATAAACATGT
Organism: Dicrurus megarhynchus; assembly: GCA_013399195.1. Classification (NCBI taxonomy): domain Eukaryota; kingdom Metazoa; phylum Chordata; class Aves; order Passeriformes; family Dicruridae; genus Dicrurus; species Dicrurus megarhynchus. Next base: position 58,787 of record VXAD01011231.1, on the reverse strand, counting down.
ATTTATGAATCCATAACCAGACGATATTTCAAGACTCTTATTCACCATACATATTGAGTACATCTGCAAATTCACAGCTGCCTGTGTCTCTAAACATTTTCCTTTTAATGAAATTAACTGGGAGCAAAAATTAAATTTTTTTTTTTGCTGCTAATTAGTCTTAATTCCATTTCAAGGTGTGTTTTCTCTCCTTGTGGACTGAAAACCGAAAGAAAGACCTATTTCTTCTTTTTTTGTTTTTTTTTTTTCTCTTTTGAAAGCACCTGGCTCCCACAAAACTGCATTACATAGAAAATGTGAAGCAGAGGAGGTGATCTTTTGCCCAGCCACGGTCCAGCAAATACTGCTTTTGCCTCAGTGCAAAGGGACTTCTTCTGTGTTGGTTGAATTTGAAGAGAAATGGGTTAAATTGCTTTGGGAGGATAAAATAGAAGGAGTTGTGAACATTTCCCATGGCACAGTGCATGGGACAGAGATGAGTCTCCTGTGGATGTGACTCCTTCATTGTGTGCATTAGTCTTAATCTGGAGTCTGAACACTCTGTTAAAATAACAACGTGACCCAGCTTCAGGATTCTTTGTGGTGTTTCTGTGCCAGATAAAAATGGCAAAACTCATCAATACTTCACCCCACCAGGCACTATTTAGACGCCTGATTATGCCTACGATTCATCAACCCACTTAATTATATTCCTGGCTATTAATGTGGAAACAAGTTCACTCTTTTTTTTTCCAATTCCATCCTGATTGAGCCTTTTGGGGAATAAAAATCGACTGCCGGACAGGCTTGGAGCTGCACGTGTACTTTGGGGCTTTGCTCAGCCTGTGCCCAGCCTGTTGGGTTTGCAGAAGTGCTCAACACCTCCCTGCTCCCTCGCCCCTGGAGAATTTGATTTGGGAAAGAATTCTTTAAAGGAAGCACTGAGGTGCATGCTTATGAGTTTTCCCTGACCAGGAACACATGGAGATCGTCCCAGGATTGTGCTTTATCAAAATAAGCTGCTTCCTCAGTGGGAGCAGTTGAATCAGACCATCAAAGAAGAAAATAACAGTTGACATAAACATTCATTCTCCTTTATAGAAAGTAAGCATTTTCCCTTCAGAAGTGCCCGGGGTTCTGTTAGCAATTGATGAACACTGAGCACGTGACAAGTCAGTTCCAACTAGCGCAAAAATCATGCACTCAGCTTTGTTGTCTGATTTCCCTGATGCAGCAAAACAGTTTGTGCCACAAGACTTACTTTTCTTTTGCCAACCCCTCTGCCAGTAAATGGCCACATTCCAAGAATGTATAGGCAGAACTCTCCCTGGTGAAAATAAATGCTAATTTGAAGGATGTTTCAGAGCCTTAATAAAGTTTTTTTTTCAGATCATCAGCTAATCTTCAAACTGAAAAGACTTTTATTTTAAGATTTTCTGAGTTGGATCATCCATCTCTAGTATGTATTTCAATGATCTCAAGGACTGTTTGAATTTAGGGCTTTTTTTTTAATACTTCCTTTCTCAACTTGCAATTAGATGATTCAGTATTTTGAATGAATGCAGCTGATCCAGCCATGTTTTCTACGTAAATGCACTGAACCAGTGTTAATTTTCATTCTTTAATTTTACACAGTGTTTTAAATGGTATATAACTGAGAACTAGTTGCTTTGGGTTTTGTCTGCAGCTATTATAAATCCATACTTCCCCCCTTTCCACCTGCACCTGCAGCTTACCCCAAAATCTGTCAGAATGAGGGCGTTGACACACTGCAGCCGGCAGGGAGATTCTGTAATTCCTGAAGACTAGAATCCCAAACCACTTGAAAAAGGAAAAAAGTTGCCACCATGAATCATGAACCAGTTACGTCCTCCTTATAGCCATACATTTTGTTTAACAGCTCTCTGCCAGATAATCTGGTTATCTTTTTCACTTTACTGGGTCCCAGGCCCTTGGCAACTAATATAAGTGTAGTGCAAACACAGTCAAGGGCTCTAAAAAAAAAAACCAGCTAGCTGCTTTGGAGAGGGAGGCTGGGTGTGGAGTGGTGCACGATAGGGAACGTTCCTGGTAGGAAAGCACAGTTGGGACACAGCAGATTTATCTCTCCCCATTCCCGTGGTGCTTCACTGTTAACCCAGAGGGCTTTGTGCTAGCCTATCCTTCCAAAAATTATTGTGGTGGAGTGGAGCGGGATCTCTGTGGTTTAAACGCGGCTGGGGCCCAAAAATCACGAGGGATGTGTTGCCTCAGGGCTGTGAGGGGCCCACGGTGAGGTTTGTGGAGCTCCTCCTGGGACAGGTCGAGGTCCTGGTGCGCTGTGCAGGCTCACTCCTGGAGCATGGTGTGCTTCCAGCAGGGGAAGGGCTGGGAGCCACGGGAACGCTGTACAAATTTGCTGGGAGGAAGGCAAACAAAGAAGTCAAGAGATGTACACAGGTGATAACAAGGTAAATATTGGAGAAGTTGGCCTGTATTATACTAATAGAATGGGATATCAGTAAGGAACAAATAGTCAGACATTCATGGCTGGCTGGGCTGAGAACAGTACCAGCCTGGGCTGATAACACTCCAGCTTGCTGTTGGTACAACTTGCACTGAAAGGAGGGCATTTGAAAGCAGATAGGAAGAATAAGAGGTCAAGATCTCCCCACTTTTTTTTGCTTTCTGGGCTAGTGTTTGCTTTCAGGAGGAAAAAACCATGGCAGTGGGGTGTTGTGTGAATTCAGAGGCAAAGACCTTTCAATTTCCCCCCTTCTCAGTGATTTTGAGATCCTTCACCTTCAGAATACCACCTCTTATTGAGCTAGGGAGCTGCCAGGGCCATTTGACACATCTTTAACTCAGTGAAAAGTCTGATTTTCCTCATACCTGACCTATGATGTTAATTGAGGTATCCACCAATTCCAGTAGGATATATACTAGGCTCTGCTGGGGAAGACACATAATTTTTGATAATTTAGTCATAAATGTGCTGTGAAAGGGAAGCTGCCTCAATCTCCATTCCCCCAAAATCTCTTGTCTGGTCCTGTCATCATGGGAGACTTGCAGCCTTCCCTTCTGAACATGGTACAATGACAAATTACAGGAGAAAAAATATCCTTTCCCTGCATTTTTTCCCAGGAATATTAACGCCCTCGAAGGGCGTGTCAAAGGATAGTAGCTCATCACTAACTAACACAGCATAATAATATTGTTTTAAAGCTGTTGGTATCCCTTAACGCATCACAGGAACACAGCAGCTTAGCAGAACCAGAGGAAAAGATTGGAAATGTGGTTTAGAGTGGCTGAAACATCAATTTATCAACTCCTCACTCAGTGCCCAAGCCACAAACTCACGTCAGGGAGAAGTCTCACCTCTGCTGATGTCAATGAGGGGTTTGGTGATGGCTTTGTCCTGCATTTCCAGAATCTCAGATGAACTCAAACTCTCTCACCTGGAGTTTTCTTGGGTGCTTGTTCATATTTCAGTGGGAAGAAAGCAGAGATGTTTTAATAAATCTGCTTTACAAAGATTAAAGTGTCACTTCTGGAGCAAGAAGTCTCCCTTACAGCTCAATGTGGTTTTTTGGTAAGATAAGTGGCAAGTTGGTTTCAAAATACTTTGTTTCCACAAACATATGTTTTCCAAACCACAATTTGTTATCTAATTCTGAACAAATTGCTGTCCTTATTATTGTGTTCCACAGGACCATGAGAATAGTTCTTAAAATTTCTGGTTTAGAGGTAATTTTTATGTCAGATTCCAAATAATTCTCTTTACTTTTGGATTTTTGCACTAAGGACTGTGTTGAATGGGGACAGCACATATTATCTGATAAAATATTTTTTGAGGAGATTGTGAATAACCTAGATGTCATATATATGCACTCATATTTCTTTTACAATATGATTTACTTGCTTGCAATATTTCTTGTTCTGTGTGCAGATGACTTGTGCTTTCCTAGCAAGACCAAGAGAAAAAATCAGACGGTAACTAATCTCCTTCCTGTTTGTGTTCCCACATTAATGTGGGCAAAATAATTTGTGTTTCTCAAAAACTTTGTAGGGAATGATAGATATTCAAGTATGTGTATTTTTGTGCATGTTTAACTACTTTAATGAAAAGTGGATGTTGTCCCTGCAGTTCCAATACAATGGATGCTTACTATTATAATTTGCCTTCTTTTAGTGACCACAAAATCTTATGGGTTTTATACAAAAATCCAAAGTTATTCCCTGCTCTCAGAGCAGTTCATGTTGACTCAAGCCCCAGTGCACATGAAGCAAGAACAGAAAACCAGGAGAGATCCAGGTCTTCCCTCAAGAGCTGCTGCTTTCAAATGTCCTTGACCTTAGGAAAGCTAGAAAATATCTGTGGCTCAAGACCACTATAAATGGCTATAGTAAGCTTGAATATTTAAAAAAAAAATTCTAATTCTTTGTTTCCTTCTTCATTAATTCTTGGGATGTTGCTTGCCAGAACAGTACCTTTGTAAAGCAAATGCCTCACAGAAAAGTCTGACAGGAAACAGCTCCATCCTGACTCCCCTAGAAGATAACTGTACAGTCTGAGCTTGACTTGAAGTATCTGGGTGAGGCAGAGCACACACCCTCCCCTCCTCCTGCCCTGATGTGCTTTCACATCTTCGGAGAAGAAGCGACCCTTCAACTCCCAGCGCTTCAGCTTGTTTTTCTGAGAAGCCTCCCATAAAAAACAAAACCAGCAGCAAAACCTGTGCCTCAGAGAGGCTGTGAGGAGCAGGTTTGCAGAGGGCCACGAGCTGCTGGGCTGGAGCAGGTGTGCACTCAGGAAATCTTGGGCAACGCTCCGGAGGCTGCCAAGAGTGACGTGACTGGGAGAGAACAACCTGTTTCTCTCCTTGCCTTGATAGCATCAACCAATTGTTAGAGCAACAATTTTCTACCAGCAGCCGTCCATCTGATGTCTGGAACCCTTGGAAGGCCTGAGCAGCTTTGGGACAGGCTCACCCAAGCATCCTTACCCTCCTCTGTCCAAGCTCTATCAAACTCTAGTCTCTGACCCCCAGCTCACACTCCTGGGACAGGCAGCAATAGATTCTGGGGAGGGGGAAGAGCCAGTATTTTACAATCTTGAAATGGGAATCAGGAAGACTAAAGCAGGCACATTGCACAGAAAACATGTATTTTTGGTTTTAAAAGTGGTGTATGATGGGTTTTTTTATCAGCAGATCACTTCACTGAAATATTCTATAGCTGCAGGCAGGAAGAAAGAAATGGGTAACTTTTACTTTTTGCCATACCTCTCTATTCTTTCTGTCTTCCTTACTAGAATTGTAGGGAAATGAAAAATTAATGAAACAGGGAGTTTTAAAAATATGTAAATCTGCTAAAAAATACAAAATATGTAATGTCAAAGCTGAAGAGTTTCAGTGTCATCAATTTAACATGTAAGAAAAACATTATGGCAAGGCATTTTTTTTAATTTGTTTGTTTGGGTTTTATTGTTGTTGATTTAATATTCCTTTTCTTTTTCAAATTAAAAAAATGTGGCAGGTGAAATCACCTGAAGTTTTCATTATACCATTCTTCCTTGTGTTAAATATTTTCTTCTTCTGGGAAGATGGGCACCCAGAAAAGCTCTAAAGTACAGGATTTTTCCCAAGTGCTGTGGAAGTAAAAATTCCAGTGAAAGCCAGAAAGATCCCACTGCTTACTTACTTTCATCTCTAACATTAAATAGTATCAGGGAACATCCTTAGTCTGAAGGATGCCAAAACCTTTCCTATTTTCAGTGCAACTTGGTGGTTACAGACTCTAGCTGCTAATTTTGTGGACTTTTCCTAAATAAGGAGAGGAAATAAGGTTGAAAAATTTTCCTGCAAGTTATGTTCAATTTAAAATTGTTGTATTGCTGTTTTCAGAGTAATTTTCCTCCAGAATTTTTATGTCAGATGCAGCTTTAGCTTGCACATTGTTTTATCTGCTCCTGTGGCTTCCAAGCACTGACATTTGCACTGAAAATTTGGTTTTCAATGCATATTTGTCATCCTGGTTTCCTTCGTCTGTTTGTTTGCTCATTAAAATTTGTCATGAACCTTTTTTAGCTGAGCAACTTTTCCTTCACATATGCAGAAAGTGTGAGATGCCCATGTCACAAAATTTCAGAAGCAATTGTGTCCTAAGTGTTGCTGAAATGCCATTTATGCAATCTGTGCAAAAAAAAACCCCAAACCCTTATTATGAGCACAATTTTATCTCGCCATTTGATACACAAAATTTCTTGGGGGTGTAATGAACTGAATATTTACATCTCTGTGGTTACCTGGCAGTGTTACAAGTCAGTCTGGAAATCACTTTACTGAAAAAATAAGCCAATACTTTGTGTGGAACAGCACCAACTTGAGCTCCTGGAATCTGCCCCTGTGTTCTTTTTGTTGGTGGAGATACTCAGCTGATGAAGATTGTCCTGTTGAAATTTCCAAGGTACAAGCTGCTTAAACTTTCTTCTGTTGAAATCCCCCTTCAAAATTAGTTTCAGTGCTGTGCTGAAGACTCTGCTCTTCGGGATGGCAAACTGCAGTCTGAGAAGGGAGGGTGGGACACGAGTGTGGAAATTCAAGACACCTGGAAGCCAGTGGAAATTGGGTTGCAGAGTACCTTAAGTAGTTTTAAAAAAATCCCCCCCAAACTGCACTTGCAATCTCTGGAGGATGTTCGCTTTTCTGTTACCAGGAGAAACATGCTTTATGTACATAGAACTGACTAGTCCAAAAATGTCATTTCAGCAATTGTAGCAATTGTTTTTACTTCTCATTTTTCTTATGGGCCTAATTTCTTTCACCTCTGTGGCCCACTGAAGCCTTTGTAATTGGGAATCTCCCAATGTACTGATGCAGTTGTGGTGATTTGGATTTTCTCCAGCAAAGGATTATGCAGAACTCTTTTTTTTTAATTATTCCATTACCTTTCTGAGTGTTTCAAACATTCACAGAGCTTTAAGACCAGGAGGGGCCATCACATACTGCATAAAGACAGGCTGCAAAATTTCGTCCAGATCAGCACTGCAACTTGTAGTTGGGCAAGGCTGAGCAAACCAAACTGTGCATATCTTTTTGACAGACAACCCACTCTGATTTGAAGGCACTGATGGATGGAGAATTATTTGCAATGGCAGATTACAGGCTGAGGGTAATGACTTTCTCAACCACAGTACCTTGCTCCATATATTTTTTTTTAATTTGCTGTGTTCCTGGTATCATTTACACCAACAGTTTCACAGCTTAGAGTATGCCTAGGAAATGTCTGATGGTATTTGCAAATGTCCACGTCTTGTTGGGGCTCTGGGGGATGTGCATTTGTTATTGTGTCATTTATTTCACGGATGGAGGCTAAAATTATATCTGGGCCTCAAGCCCTGTATGAAAGAATGTTTATTTGCAGTAAGGCTGTGGCATAGCTATACCATAAATTTGTCTCTGAGGTTCCAAGAGCGTTGTTAGAAACATTGTGATCCCAGAAGACCCGGTCTTTCTTGCTCTTTTGTATAAGCTCACTCTTCTGGATTGAGGTGGAACAAACTGCTTTGACAGGATGACTTTGTACCAGCGAGCTCTGGGCCAGATGAGATATTATCTCTAATTCTGTAAGCTTTATTCCTAATCACTTGTTATGCCTCCTTTCACAGCCAGCCTGGGGACAGTGAGACCTCTACTCTCTGTTCTGGGCTTATCTATCTAAAATGTGGTGTTCTTGTACTTGCTGCGGGTGAGGTCACCGTGGGCAGAGATAGTGTGGGATCATTGCATTGACACACACTGCTCCATCTCTGTGACAAAATCTCTCTTGGTCAGGGAGCTGGGATGGACAGCAGTTAAGAGAAATAATGTCTAAATTATTAATGTCTAAATAACATCTAAATAATGTCTAAATGAATGTAGCTGAGGATCTTTTTTGTGGCCTTGGGAGATGCACACTCCCTGCTCATCCAGGTGGGTGACATCCACCACGGACTGCACAGAGCTTCAGTTCACTCTCCTGGGAGGAAAGACAAGGGGAAGTCAGGGCAAGAGCAGCAGGACAGCTGCTGACCTGCTCTGTGGAGAGCAGAGTGGAATTCTGCAGAGTGGAATTCCACGGAGAAGTGCCATTCCCTATGGGGAATTAAACAAGGACTTGCTTCTGGGTCAGAAATTCTGCCTTGAAGGCTTTGCAGGCCTTTTGTTGCATGAGAAGAAGATGGGAAAAGCTCAGAGAATGACAGCTAGAATTTAACAGTGGGAGCAGAGGAACAGTTCAATAAAAGGAGTGTTGCACAGAGCAGCAGAGGTACACAAAGTGAATGTGTGACTGTAGAGAGACAACTGACACGCTGAGAAAACCCAGGGGAGCAAAGAAAGAAGCACCAACAACCTAATCCTCGTGTCCTCCAGTAAATAAGTACTTGATTTAGTTTAAACTGTCAGAAAAGTAGAACCTTTCCCGACAACACAACATGCCAGGATATAGGGTGGATTTTGAGAATGTTTATAGGTCTGAGAGGTAAATTTTTGTGGTGCAAACAAAGGAATGAGGGAACAGAGGGGAGTCAAAAAAGTTTGTACGAGTGGGGTTGGCTGGGTTGGAAAGGCATAACCTTCCTTTCATAAGGTGCTTGGTCACCTTGCTGCTACTGAGCAAAGCTTGGATGTCTGCCTTGAGGCAAAGCCTTTCTGCTGAGGGAAAGATCTCTCTGGTCTTGTTCAGGATGTCTGAATCCCTGTGCAGTGAATGCAGGGGTTAAATTACCATTTAAATTATCGTTTATATTGGAGGTGGGCTGAATCCTCAGGCAAGGGTGAGGCCAATTGCACTGTGCCCCTGAGAATCCAGGAGTGAGCCCTTTCACCTACAGAAGGGTGTGTTAAAGAGTGTGAGAAGTGGGCTTCAACTTTATTCAAAGCCCTATGAAGGAAGAAATCTCCCCAGATAAATGTTTTTCTTTAGGAGGGTCTTCTGAACATCCTCACAAAGGAAGCATGAATTAAAAGAATTTCCCTATACTGACACACTAATGTGCATTTGAAGATGTGTTTTCAATTCATAGTGTAAATTAAATTCTTCTTTAAACCATTTCTACTGAAAAAAACTCAGAAGACACACATGAAAATCATCTGGTTTTTATTCCCTGTGGACTGCAAATCTGTAAGTGCATAATGTTTTAAGTTTCTTTTTATTGGTTAATCTGTTGGGCCAACGCAGTCTAGTCTAATTTGTACCAAAAACACTGAAATGTACAATTTTGGCATAGGTTTGATACGAATTTTCCTTGAAACACAGTGGGTTTTGACCAGGATGCCAAAGAAATTGAATTAATTCAAAATGTGGAAGATTCAGTGGTGAAAGGAAAAAGTAATAGAAAATATTTGCAAAGATTGGCCTTTCCCTCCTCTTTCTTGCCTGCCAAAGAACTGGGAATCCCAGCAAACCCTTTCTAAAGGGGACTGTCAGGACAAATCACCCAAAGAAAATACCAAGCACTGCCACCTCCCTGCTGTCTGCCCTTAACAGAGCTCCAGTAAAGGAAGCTCTGGCCATACCACTTCCTCTTTTAAAATAAAAATAAGCATGCTAGAGGTTTTTGAGGCCTCCCAGTGCCCCAAACCTGTCTAATTCCTTATGGTACCCAAGGTTCTGGTTTTTTATTTATAGATTTTGCTTCCTTAATGTCCTTCACACCCACCTTTGGTTGATTCCTGATACATTTACAGATTTCTTGTGTGGCCTTAAGTGGCGTAATTTCTTGGCACATCAGGTCTCTGCAAAATATGACCTTTTTCGCTGCTGTGCACTGCCTGTGCTGCCTGCTTGGAGTGTTTTGTTGCTCAGATCATATTCCAGGCACGCAGTGATACTTGGGCATCTCATGCCAGGGATCCCACCAGGAGCTGGCACTGATGACAGAGCTGGTTTCCATTTCTGTGTTTGGGATCTGTAGAGCAGTTAATGTCTCTCTAGAAACTGCAACCTGATGAGGAAAATTTCTTGTCCACAGAGAGCATACCTTGGTCAAAACATACAAATCTGAACCATGCCTTACAAACCAGATCTCGAGGTTGCATGTTTTCAGGAGGCTTCTATTTTTCCCACCCCTCCTTGTTCTTTCTCTTTCCTTTTCTCTTCCTTTATTGTTTTTGCCATTTTTTGTGTTGTCAAAAATCTGATTGTATGGTTAATGCCACAATTAATGACACAGGTCGATGATCTGCCCAAGTCTTAAACACCAGATAAAATATGTAATGAGTGTTTATTTTCTTCCTTTGAACGCAGGGGTTATTTTTGTAACTCCCAGCACAAAGATTTGTAAGCTGCCAGACCAACACAGCAGTAAACACCTTTGCTTAGACTTTCTACAGTGCGAGAAGGCACCGTAGCATTAAATCCACTTGCTTTTTTCTTGTGATTAAGACAGAATCAGAAATGGACTGGGTGGTCTATCAGGAAATAAATCGCTCCCTTTTTAATTGCATTATCTTTCACGTAAGTTTCACACTGGCATCACTCTAGAACTAAGTATTTTTATTGCCAGTGAAGTATGTGAGAGGAAGCTCAGGTTCAAAAATATTCCAGGGGGAAATTTCAGTTTATCAGTTCGATGACATACTCTGATTTCAAATGTAGTGCAGCACTTTCCTGTCATTGAAGGGTTTTTATGGGTGACTCCTTCCTTACCTTATAAATATTTATGAAATAGGCAATACTTTTTATGTCATTAAGATGAAATTTTTTTGGTCATGCTGCCTAATAATTTTTTCAACTCGTATTGTCCTTGGCTCAGGATTCATGCTTTTGTCTGTCTGCTCAGGTCCAGGGTGGGACAGGGCTATTGTGAAATCAGCAGTGACATTTCAGGGCTGCTAAACTGAGTGGATTAGAGACATCTGTCAGGCACGGTAATACTGGTTGGATTACCACGAATAATTTAAACCAGGTAGTGACATTTACCAGCACAGCGAGTGTACTCTCAATGTTTATTTTGGTAAATCTACTTCACCAAAGAAAAACATGAGGCTTTCTGAGCTAACTTCTCATCCTTGCTTGACTCTAACGTTATACTCTGATGAGGGGCAGGTCCAAATTGTTTCTGAATAACTTTAATGACTTTTCTCAAATGTCACTGGCTCCAGAAGACTTTGACACAAACTCTTCTTAGGAGAGTGGAATTCTTAGGAAATAGTGGATCTCTTAGGAAGCTGAAAGAGAGTGGGTTTAAGATTAAATAATAGGAGAAAATTCTTTACTGTGAGCCTCATGAAGCACAGGTTGTCCCAAAGAATTCCTCATCCCTGGAAGTATTCCAGGGCAGGTTGGATGGGGCTCTGAGCAACCTGGTCTAGAGGAAGGTGTCCCTGCCCATAGCAGGGGGGTTGGAATGACATGGTCTTTGAAGTGCTTTTCACCAAGGCCAAATTTTAGTCAGATTTTAGGTTCTTCCTCTTTTTTTTATTTTTTCTTTTCTTTTTCTTCTTTTTTCTTGAAGCAGCTGTTTTAGCAGTCAAGACAAGCCTTTGCATGCTTAATCTCCTGAATGGAAACTGATCATGCTACTACAAACTGTACATTGGAGGAACAGGCTGGGTTGAGCTGAGGACATCATGGCAGGAGTTTTGAGCCTGGAATGGCTTTTTTCTTTTTTTCTGCCAGGTTATGGTAAGGAGTTACAGCCGACTTCTCAGCATAAATCTGCTGCAGCAGTTGGTAGGGTATTAGTGTGGTTAGTGGGGCAATGAAGAGGACAACAGGGAGGTGGTAACTGTGGAAGTTCATCCTTCTTCTGGCCCACAAATTCATTGGACGATCCGAACATTTACACCCCTGCCTTTCGCTTTTTTGCATGATTTGGGAATTGACTTTAACTTTTAAGTCTTGCTCTTAGGTTGAAGTGGCATGTTTTCATTGCTCCTGTGGGGTCATGTTGTAAGTGTACTTGGCAAAGCAATAGGATAATTTACTCTGTCATTGGGCTGGTAAAATAATCTATGTCGGATTTATAAAGGCACATACTTCTGGAGTGCTGTGACAATAGATAGGGTGAGGGATTTATTTTGAGAGGAAATCAAAAAGATATTTTAAAAAGTAATAAAAGGAAGTAAATCGAGTTCTTCTTGTTTCAGCATCCTTGTTGTAAGAATGGTTTCTCATCTTAATCTCTTCCTGAACCAGCAGGAGTTGCCATGGCCTGACCTGATCATCCACTCACATGGATTAAACAGCACTTCTGCAAAATAAGTCCAAATAAAACCAACTGATGAGACAGGATAAAAGCACACTGTAGCCACGAGCTGGCTGTGGAACAGGCAGTGGTGGCAGGTGCAGCTGCAGATACTGAGCCAGAAGAGATCTGAGATTTGTTCACAGCAAGCTGGTTTCACCCTGAGAACCAACCTCCACCTGTGAGAACTGAAACATCACAACATAAGGAGAGGAAAATATCTTAAAACTGGCATGAACACTATAAAAACACTAAGGAAAAATAATGTCCAGCTCAGAAGTAGATCAAGATTGCTCCTCCAACAGAGAAACAAGACACCCACCTGCTCCTACACAGCCTGGAGCTGGAGTTATCACAGAGTGGGAAGAATATTTATACATATCCTGCAGTCATTTTTAACTCAGAGTGCCTTTGCATTAGGAAAAAGAGGTAATTCATGGCCACACAGGACCCTTTTCATGCCACTAAAATGAATCAAGAAAGAAAGGTCTTGCTCATGATACACTCCAAGGTAATTTTTGCCCTTGGAAGAGCAGTGGAGGGATTGGAGTCTCAGCAATTTTTCCTTTCACATATATAAGACTAAGATATAACTAAATATCTTACTCTGTGTGTATTTTTTTTTTCATCTGATTTCCGAATCTGGGAATTGAGCAATGGCAGCAAAACCCTGCAAGAACTTTTGGCAACGAAAGCAAAGTTTGTTGGTGCACCTGAGTGTTCCTTTGGCGTTTGCTGGCAAAGGACTGCTGAGAAAGGGGTGACCTCAGTTGTGCTCCTGAGAAGCAAAGCTTTTGGGGCGAAAGAAGTAATTTGGACGATCTATCCACAACCTCAAAGAGGGGTGTAAATGGCTATACCACATCCAACCTCTGGATCCCATCTGCCTCAAGCACCACCGTTGTGCTTTCCATTGGAGCAGCGGGGATTTTGTGACCTGGCTCAAATGGTCACTCAAATGGGAACCAAAAGTGCCATCCTGGAAAACAGAGTCATGAGGAGAGCACGATGGGAGGGTCTGTCTGGAGAAGCAAATGTGTTTTCCACAGGCCCTACCATGGGTATGGAGCAAAGGCCAAGGTAATCCACACGCAGTCCCAGATTAAAAAAAGAAAAAGGAGGACAGAGGTGCATGAAATTGAACAAGCATGAAAGGGGAAGTCTCTCCAAACTGTTCCGAGCTTCAGAAAATGAAATAGAAATTGACCTGTGTTTGTTTGCACACTGGCTCAAAAGGTTTGGTTCTGTCCTCATCCTTCCCTTGGAAATCAACTCCTGCTGCTATCACCAGAGTGACTTTTTCTGACATTTTGCAGGCCTGTTATGAATGTTACGAATGTTTCTCCAGTGAGTCAGAAGGGCCACGTTCCACCCAAGAGAGGCTAAGAGACTTTCAGGTTGACATCAGAATTTTTAAATTCCTTTAGTTTTTGTCATCTTGTAATAGTTAAATGCAAGGCGGTGAAGAAAAAAAAAAAAAAGAAAGAAAGAAAATTGCAAGAATTTTCATAATATCTGGAGAATCATCCAGAATGGAGAGATAGAAACATACTAAAGCTAACAGACCTGAAGTATCTGTGTGTCACTAAACAATACAAATATTATTAGGCAGTGAAGGGTGAAGATGAACACATCTCCTATGAAGACACGCAGAGAGAATTGCCATTTTTACAAGGTCATGTAGTGACAGGACAAGGGGGAATGGCTCTGTAGTAACAGAGAGTAGGTTTAGATTAAATTTTGGAAGAAATCCTTCACTGTGAGGGTGGTGAGGCCCTGGCACAGGGTGCCCAGAGAAGCTGTGGCTGCCTCATTCCTGGAAGTGTCCAAGTTCCAAGTGTCCAAGTGTCCAAAGCCAAGTTGGAGGTCTGAGAAATCTGGAATAGTGGAAGGTGTCCCTGCCTATGTCAGGGGTTGGAACAAGATGATCTTTAAGATCCTTTCCAATCCAAACAACTCTGTGAGCCTATGGGGTGAAAAAATGTTAAAACATTGAGTTGCTAGGCCTGCATTAGTGAATCTGACTTCTTTTAGAAACATGGCTTAAGTAACATCACAAACAGGGAAATAAGGGTTTCTAATATAGAATCAGACAGCCTGATCTCTTTGGTGGAACGGATACTTGTTCACTTCCCAGAAAGCTTTTAACTGGACAGCTCAGCATTTTTTTCAGACATTAATCCACTGTTGTCAGTACAATTAGACTGACTCAGATAGGGAATGTTTTATCAGTTATTCTTCAGGACTTGCATGGAGAATTCGCTGGAGATGGGATTTCCAGCTAGCTCAGTAGAACTATTGAGTACCAATCACTGCTTTCTCTCAGCTGGAAATATTAAGTGTAATCAAAGTTCAGGCATTCTGTCTCACTCTCTTTATTAGGTTTTGGATTTAACCACCCTTGAGTGAGATTTCAGGTGACACACTGAGGTTTAGTGCCATTATGTTTGAGTAATTACAGACAGATATGTCCCTCCAGGTTACTGGTTTTGCCTCACAGAGCAGCACCCATACTCATTACACAGTCAAAGTAAAGAAATAATCAACAGATTTATAACAGCTTAATTGTAAAAAGCAGCCTCTTCCCTTTAATAGAGAGTAGTGTCTACGAAGGTAGCCTCATTTGCAATGGGGCACTAATATTTTAAAGGAGGTGGATAAAAGTAAGATATCACTTTCCTTTTTTTTTTTTCAATACTCTTGTGAAAGAGATTTAAGCTCCAGAGGCACCTTGAAGGTAAAGGGTTGAGAACAGGGAGCTTTTTATCAGGGTGCCAGATCCTGAGCATCTGTAAATCAGAAGGACTGGATGTCTTTCAGCATGTCTCTGCTTCTTTACACTCTTTTCACGTAAACATCCAAAAGCTTCCAGAACAAGAGCTCTGGTCTCAGAGACATGTGCTTAATTTTAAACACTTCTCAAGTGTTGTCTTGTTTAGGAATATTTTTTTCCCCCTAAAGTGAAGATACATTTTTTTCAGGAGGGGTTTGATGGTGATACGTTTCTCTACTGTCAAATAAAACAAGCTTAGGAAAAATCAGGAGATGTCAAACAGATATAACTGTTGATAACAGATATAATTGATGTATTCAGAGCAAAACCTAATCTTTTGATTTTGACATTCAGCTGAATTTTAAGGAATTCAGGGAAGATTTGTTGGCAGGACCTCTGATGAACCCATCATAGGTGATAAGAGAGGACCTTTTGAACAGCCCACCTGTGCTGTTCTCAGTTCTGCTGCTTAGCAGTGTTGTAAAGAATTCAGTGCTGAAAAAGAGATGCAAAAACAAGAAAAATTCCCATTGTGAGGTGGAGGTGTGAAACATCAAAATATCATTAAAAGAAAAACCCCACAAATTGATGGGCATGGAAGACAGCACACGATTTTCTTTTTCCCTCCACATTTGTTTACTGCTTAACTGTTCCATTTTATACATGGATATACTTAAATGTTTTATTGTGTGGCATTCCTAACTATTTCTCCTTTCCCCTGTGGCACACATTTCTGAATGATTGCATGCACAGGAGAGGTCCTGCTGGATGCTCTAGAGTCAGGTTTACTTGTGGCTCATACATTCCAGTGCATGGGTTTGAATTGTTGGCAGGACTAGACTGAAATTAAATTTCTACACTTGTATTAGGGTTGACACTGAACTCAAACCTTTCCCTAACAGTGGCCTTAAACAAAACAAAACAAAACAAAACAAAACAAAACAAAACAAAACAAAACAAAACACTTTGTAGAGGTTGGATTTGGAAATCAGTGTAGGAGCGCTTGGATCTCACTACTGAGGTATGCATGTGAGGAGAATTTCAGGGAAATTCAACCCTTAGTGCATTTCAAGGAAGGAGCTTTGGTGTGATCTCTGCATAATTGATGATTTCTGTGAGCAGGTCAGATTTTAAAAAGCACCTAAATACCATTTTCAAAATTGACACAGGCCCTATGGATGCTAATAGGAAGTAATTTAAAGCTGTAAAATCATCTGAAAAGGTAGAAGCTGCTTGGGACTTTCATAAACACCTGTGCAGATTAGGTAACTTCATCTAAGCAGCTGCAAGATAAAAAACACATCTGAAAGCAGGTAAAATCAGGAAAAGTTGCTTAAAAAAAAGAAATATTAAACACAGATTTTCCAGCAAAAAGATAATTTCTTCCCTTGATTCATTTTTATTTTTTCTTTCCTTTCTGGTTGCTTGGATCTTTGGGAAAGGTCCAGGCTTTGGGCGGTTGATTTCTTTCAGCAGTTTAAGGATAGTGGAGCAGACAGAAGAGCTATCAACAAGGAGCTGGACAAGTGACAGGGCCCCTCCCCGTCTCTGGATCAGGCAGAGATATTTCCATGGATTGCTTTTTTTCCCAGTAGTAAGAGTTCTTTACACTTCTATAGGCCTTTTATGAGCTAACTGCCAAGGGTTCATGAATATAAAATGCTTTGCAAATGGGGCAGAAATGAGGGAAGAATAATGTTGGGATGAGGGTGAGGAGAGTTCCTCCAGAACATCTTTCTCTGTTTAACATCCCACCTCCCCTCAAAACCCTGGCTTCCCCACAAACTAAATTGTCAGAGCTCCTTATCCCAACATATCAAACAAGTGCCAGCTTGTGCCTCTGGTTTTGTTCATCACTTCTCCCTGCACAGAGGTGAAGAGAAGAGAGGGGTCTTTGCCAGTCAGTGCAGCTTTTGTGGAGCCCAGGAGAAAGCTGAGAAAGGCTGAGACACATCCTGCTGGCTCAGGCTGGCTTACCGCAGCACACTGGTCCTGCAGAGCCCTGTTTCCACTGCTGAGACCTTGCCTGGGAGCCGGCACAGTGCTCTGGCTGTGAGCTTGGCACCTCTCCTCTGTCCAGACAGGTGGTGGGAGAGATGGAAGACGCCGAGGAGATGGCTTGGAACCAAGGACCCCACCCACCACGGAGCCTCCACAGCTCTGGAGCCGGGTTCCTGCAAGCTGTGCTGCAGCAGAGTTGCTCCAAGCATCTGGAGGGAGGAGGGTGTGAGGCTGGATTCCTGCCTCTAAGGCTCGTGCAGCAGCGCTTGCAAAGTGTCATTCCTCAGAGGCAGCGGGTTTTGGTCACCCCAGTGTCCCCCAGGGTGTTGTGCTGAGAACTGATCTCACTAAAACCCTGCACTCCCTCTCTGAGGAATTTTCCCTCTAATTAAAGGCTTCTCAAGGTAAAATGGGCAGCTGTGCCATGGGACCAAATGGATCTCATGTGCATTTTGTGTCACTCTATGCTGCTGTCATCACTGCTAAGCCCGGCCTGAGCCAGGACTAAGATTTTAGTCAGAGGGAAATACAAATAACCCCCTGCCTGACCTTAAGTGGACCAATAATAGGAAGTGCTCTGTTATTTTCCTCAAACCTTCCACCCACCTTTGGGTCTGAGCTAGCTGCCTCTGCAGCAATAACACTTGCATCTCCCTGTGTCAGATCTCCTTGAAAAACGGGAAGATAAATGAGTTGTGGTCTTGTAATACACAGTTCAAGGACGAGTTCCACATGGTTTGGGCAAGGAAAAAGAGCTTGTGGATTAGCTTGCAAGGCAGAGCACTGGCCTACTACAGCACTTTAAATAAATCATCCTTGTATAACTGCTACCACCCATCAGTTTGCTGAGATTAAAGAGAGATATTGACAGTATGTTTATAATAGGAGTCTTGGTGTCCAATAACATGTAACACTGCATATTCTGGTTGGTGCCAAGTCTCTGTAAGCAGGACAAAAAAAAAAAAAATTATGCTTTTCACTTTTTTAACATTTACCTCTGGTTTGGCTCCTTTTCTGATGGACACATCTATTGTGATACAGACAATCTTAACATTTTTTAGTCCCCTTTATTTTTCTGGGTATTGGTAATTTCTAATCTGAACTCTCTGAAAACAATGACCTTTGCTGCCTTTGATGGGTTTTTGAGCAGTCTGACCAAAATTACCAGAATGTATACTCATAAGTATAGACTCTCAAGACTGTGTGTATCTAAGGCTAAAATCAAGTCCAGTGTTTGTAGGTTCTCTAGGGAAAATTTTAGACTTTTATGTTCAGAACAAATAAGTTTTTATGGGTAATTAGAGATGGGAGAATCCAGTGTAGTTTTGTGTTTCACTAACTCATTTGAGCCTCTTAAAAACAAAATGTCCCAAAGAAACAAATCCCTCCTTTTTTTTTTTTTGGTCATGGAAAAACACTGTTCAGATGAATGCAATAAGAATGCTTTATTTTCTATTTTCACGCATTAAAAAGAAGTCTGTGATATGGTTTGTTATGGTTGCAAGTAGCAACTTCCTTTCAAAATATTAATTTCTACTTCTGTTGCTTTATCTAAAGAAGTTTACTACCCTTTTTTATGGTCTCTTTTCACAGCCTTGAGTTCCCAGAAATGCCACTTTCTTTTGAGCATGGAAGATACTGCAGTGGCTTCTTTTTTTCTCATGGAGGACAACCCCGTGGTCTATTTCCAGCTCCTGCCCTTGACTCCCTGTGTGACCTTGGAATGGAGCTTAATCTCTGTCTGCAGTCTTTTCCTTCCTCAAACACCTTCTGGGCTGTCAGTGCGAACTCTCCAGCAGAAGGAACATCCATGAGGCAGAGGATCCTCCACACACAGGAGAAGGGCTTTCATCTAGACCTCAGCTACCCAGGGCTGGTGCAACAGCAGTGGTAAATGGGGCCACGTTTCTGTCTGGTTTTGTGCACTTTGTGGAGAACTAAATTTCAAAATATATGCCTTTTTCAACCCTTTATTTCTCTCCTTAGTGAAATGTTAAAACAACTGCTAGGTGCTGTGCTGAGCTCTGAATAATAAATACAAGCTGGCTGAGTTATGGGGGGCATTGGAATGTTCCTGAGGTAAACACCAGCAGATAAATGGTCTCCCAGAGAACCGGAGGGACAGAATGAAATGCTCTACTGCATACGCTTCTTCTCCTACCCCATCAACTTTAATAACGCATCTTTTTTCACTTGCTCCCTCTCTTTTCCTGAGTGATAAAAATTATGTGATGTAATCTGGGCGAAGGGAGCTGGAAATGCTTCCCAGAGGAGCTCAAGAGGATTCCCAAACAAGAACATCTACCCCAAATTGAGCTGCCTTCCCCAGAAATATGTCCCTTCTGGCATTTTCACTTGTGACTTACAGATCTCCAGGGCAGCGTTGGCTCATTTGGCAGATGCCTTCAACCTCCTGCTCTCTTCCCAGCTCGGCAGGAATGGTTCCTGGAGTATGACTGGAAAACTCCATGGTTTGTTCTGTATTTTTGGTGGACCATTTTCGGTGCCCTGCTCATGTGGAACAGAGTCTGAGGCATGGGCTGCTTCCTTTAGTGCAGAATGATCAAGGGTGAGGCTTCCAGCATTTCTCACAGAGCCTTGAAAAATGATGTTCTTCACGAACAACACAAAGTTTTTGTTTACTCCTCCCAATTCCTCACTCTTTACTTCAATTAGAACTTGGTTGTTTCTCCCCCTGATTGTTTCTGTCACTGTTACCCTCAGATGTTTCTCTTTCTTCAATATTTCTTCCACCCAAAAGTAAATGGGAAGGGTAAAGAGTTGGAAAAGATGAAAGTACGGAAGCAATTTGAGTATCTATTTTTGTAAAATTTGTTTTAATAAATTCTCCTGTTTCCTCAAGCACTTGGAGGACTTCCTCCTTTTAATTTGTTCATTGAAACTACTGATATAAAAAAATAATTTAAGGTCAGCCCCTTCTGAATGTACTGTTGATGTTGCCTTTGCAACTCGGGCTCTTTTCATGGGGGCTGACTGGAGTTATACCCACAAATGATCGTGATTGTACTGAACTTTCCTCTTCTTTACTCTGATGTCACATAGAGCCACCTTTAAATAAGACAATGGATGAAATGCGTTCATCCTGATGAGGCAAAACCCCATGGCACAAACCTTTCTCCTTTGGGTTGAAGATGAAGTGGCGCTAAGGAATAACTACCGAACAAATTCCTTGCTTTGAAACCAAATCTTTGTCGTGGTGGTGGATTGGTGTTGACAAGAATATTCTTACATCCAGAGCAGAATTCCTTGTCAGAAACCAAGCACAGAGTCCCCCAGACTCTTCATGGCACTTCATCTTGCCTTGTCCCATGCAGTTCTAAGGCAGAACTCCGATTGTCAGCTCAGTAAGCCACACTTGGCTTGTAATTCATCTAGGGGAGCCCAATGCTACAGGAGCAGGCATCTGTCCTGCAAAAGATCTCCCTGCTTGGGTACCTGTTGATCCTGCCCCATCCAGGTGGGCATTTTTGTCCCCTGATGCCTCACAGGAAGGCTTGAAGGCTCTTTAATGGGTCCTGTTGTTGAAAGGGGTTATTTCCAAGGGATAGGGAACTGAGCAGAAGAGAGAAGGGACCCAACTCTGCCGTGCCAAGACAAAAGAAGCAGTGACAAAATAAGACAGGCTGTAAAAATAGTATATACCTCAGTTTGCAACTGTCTAGGTGGGGAATAACAAGGCTTAGCAGGAATTGAAACAAGCACAAAATTGGGCAAGTGGTCTGATTTAAGCCAAAGTCTGTGAGTGATATTCAATCCGTATATTATAGCAGAGAAATTCTGCCATGATTTAGATCTGAAACTGGTCAATAGCATGGATGTCCCCCACTTCTTACCAACAAATCAACAGCTTGGGGTTTTTAGATTGTTTTTAATTATCCTTGAAATTGACTTTTTTTTTTTCTTTCTAATTAGTTGTCCAGTTCTACAACTGAAATTTTGATGCAACCATAAAAGTAATTGCTCCTAAGGATAGCTTTATCAGCTCTCAGTTGTTTTTGTGGTTAAACTGCAATTTTCCTGTAAAGTATGTTTTAAATCTCACCTCCGGGAGACACTGCTCTGTGAAAACAAATACTTTAGAACCAGCAGGGAAACATTTCTTAAACATGCTGTGTATCTGATGAGAATGTGCCTCTGCTCTGGGAAGTGGCAGGAAAATCTCTGTGAGGGACTGGGGAGAGAGAAGAGGGAAAAACTCCAGAAGACAGTGGTCACTAACAGGATGACTAAGTAGCTTTTCTAAGGTTTGCCACATGCTTTTTGTAAAACCATAAAAAATGGCTTTGTGGTGAGCCTGGCTTGCAATCTAGTCAAAAAATAAAAGTGGTCACTCTTTCAAGGCTCCCTGTAACTCCAGCAGCTGCAGACAAACTTAAAACCAGGCAGCAGAAGAAGGGGAAAAAAAAAATATCCAATTCTTGTCCAGACTTTCTATATTTGGTTGAAGTTTTCCAACCAGGGATTTGGCAGATGACACGTATTCCACGAGCTTCCTGAGAGAGGCTGGGGAGAGGGAAGAGACTTGCTGCATTCATGATGCCTGCCACGAACATGAGAAAAGATCATTAAGTCTTTAAGGACAATCTTCAGAGCCAAGTGTGAATGGAGAAGGGACCACCAGGGCAATCTTACCTGGACAAAGGTGGAGGGCACAGACAGGATGCATTAGTGTTTGGCAAGGGCTTCAGCTGCTGCTGTAGCTTCCTCTCAGGCAAATCCTTTGGGTCCTGAATGCTCCATGGCAGCAGTTTTCCACCTCAGCCCTCCTCCAGACTTTTCAGGCTGTTTTTCTAGATCACCGTCAAGCACAGAACTGTGGTCTGGATCTTACTGGGCGTGGCCTGCATTTGCAAAGAGAAGGGTCAGCACTGGATGAGCAATGAAAACCTTCCTCCAGGCTCCTGCTGTGGTCCTGCCTTCCTGAAAAGGCTGATGCCATGTGCATCAGTGTCATTTTGTGACCAAAACATAGCACAGTGCTGGAGCAGGCACTCGTGAAGTAGTGGTGAATATGGTGCAAAAATTATATTCAGGCTGGGTAAACTTACGTTCTGCATTTTTCTGAGTAGTTTTCATCTCCCAAATCCTTGGATTTTGCATATTCTGGCTAGTTATCTATTGAAGTCAGCAGTAAAATTGCCATTGACTTCAAAAGGACTGAAGTGCAAGACCACAACCTCCTGCAAGAATAATTTTACAGCTGGATTTGCAGAGACTGAGCTGTGCTAGGAGACACTTTCTGTGATGGGTTCAAATAGTATCGAGGTGAATTCACATCAAAAGAATGAACAACATCGTGGTGCCACGTGAAAACTGAACAAGGAACTCATCTGGACAAACCATTTTGGATGTCCCTGAGGGATAAGCCCCAATATCTATTGTTGGGAATGGCAGAGACTGGGCTGTGACCAGCTGTAGTGAGAAGTAGACAGTGATTTTTCCTGTTAAAAGGTATCTTTTATTTAGTATATTATCACTTGTTTGGGTTGCCTTGGGACTAGAGAATCTCAGCTGTGCTTTGTCCCATATTTCTGTACAGAGGGCCCTGACCTGTGAATCTGCTGTTAAAGTTTATCTCACACCATGTTGGCAACAGGCAGCTGCAAGTGAGATGTTCCCCCTGAGCACTGGATGCTCTGCAGACCACTGTGCCTTGTGCTCTGCTTCAACAGATATGGTTTATCTTCAGAGGATCCTTCAGTGCTCAGTCAACAAGGGCAGGACAATTTCTGTTTGTGGTCCCCTGTTTGCAAAGATAATTTAAAATGTCTGTGATTGCACCATTAATTTCCACCATCAGTGGAAGGAGTGCAAGTCATCTTGCACATGTGAATTGTCCAGATTCCCTGGGGGTGTAAAAGTGGGTGAGGAGGAAGCTTTCCAAGCTAGCAAGCATTTAAACCTTTATGTTAGCTTTGAGACTCAGGTCTCTGTAGGAACAGCACTAGAAAGGGCTTAAAGGAAAGTACATCAACCTTGGGGCCAAATATTCAGCCATGTGATGATCGAGGTCCTGACTGTTAAAAGTACACTCTGGAAAAAACAGGTCCTGTGCTACATGTGAAAGGCAATAATTATTTGTTTCCCTTGCAGATGCTTTAAGTTAAGTGGAAAAAAAAAAAAAGTTTATTTATAATTCCAAATAAAAATCTGTGTGCTGACTGACATTGAATCTGTACCCAAAACTAAGGGTTTGGGGTTTTTTTACATCACTTGCAGCCAACAGGCAGGACATGCTGTTCTGCAGGCTTATACTACCATCCTGATGTCACTGGTCTCAGGCAATGCAATGCAAAATGAAAATGAAAGATAACACCTGGAGGAGGTGTAATGGTGCCTGGATGACCATTTAAATTTTTCTGTGGTAAAATAGGCAGTTTCAGGCTGATGAATTTGTAAACACTTTGGTATCCTCTTAAGGGGAAAACTGAGAATGTGGTGTTGAGCTTAACATATTGTACAATCCTTGCTTCTCCAGAAGTGATCAGGCTTATACTTGGAAATTATCTGAATGAAATGTCATCTGAACATTTTGTGCTTTTGCACACACCAATTTAAGTGTGAGATCATAATTTTTTTTCCCCTTGTAATTTATTTCTATTATTTAAAGATGGTATTTTCCAGGATGACATTTGGCATACACAGATTTTCTGTCTGCACCTGTATTGCATGGATAAAAAATCACAGAGAGACCTCATCCTACTGCCTGTGATGCAGAAAAACTCTGAGACATAAACTACATTTTAGTGAATTGCCAACAAATTGTGGGGAGATTAGTCTTCCATTTAAGATTAAGTAAATGCCTAAATTTTTACAGCACTAAGTACAACCAAACAGTCATTTCATCCTGAGGTTTTGTCTCAGGCTTTCTTCCCAAAACCCTGGGCAGTATTGCTGGGAAAGTGTACTGTGACTGGTTTGTCAAAAGACTAATGTGTAAGGCAGTGTAACTTGGAAAGCTTTACCCTTTTTAAAAAAAATTAAATATTTTCAAAAAATAACTTTATACGGTAATTTGGGGCAGCTTATTTAACCAGTAAGTGTTGCAAACATTTTCTGTTTTCTGTGTACTGAAGAAAATTGTGAAATTTGACTGATTAGTCAGTTCCTGTTTCCCTTTTTACATAAATCTGTTCTCATTTCAATTTCTCCTTTGAGGTTTTGTATGAACTGTATACCCACACGGAACTCTGCATGCACTTTGTATTGAAAAGGCCACCTCGGGTTGTCAGTGTGCATTTAAAAACCTTGACATGAGAACTCTGATGCTTTTTAAACCTCACAGAGCTCAGAAATGAGGCAAAACCACATGAAACCCCACGTATGAACACTAGGCTTTTTTCGGCACTGCTTGCTATCTGTCTGGGAGGGAAAAGCTTTCCTGCACACATACTTAAATATTTGCCTTCACATGAGGCAATTAGTCATTGTTCAAGAAGAGGAAAAAAAAAAAGGTACATGCTATAGGTAAATAATTGCAATTATTTAAACTAAAACCTGAGAAGGAGAAGCCAAGAATAGCTCTGCAGATAAGCAGTGAGAAGGGTTTTGCCCTGCTCCCTCCAAATCAGGCTAGGACTGTCCAAACAGTCCAATTCAAACATGCACTTTCAGACTGAACTGTCTTTGCTTTTTGCTTTTATCCTTGCTTATTATCTTTATCGGTTGGAAACATCTCAGTCATACAAGTATATAATTTTTTGTATTAAAATCACTGCACATTGTATCCACTGCTATAGATTTCCAGCTTTGTCGGGGTGCTGAAGGGAACAGGAAAGTGGTTTAAATCAGAGAGGAGGGTTGTGTTGTGGTTAAAACACTGCACAAGGCAACCTGGGCACAGTCTCTGTCTGTGGTCAAACCGTGCAGCATCATCTCTACAAAACCTGTGTTATCTGGTCTAGAGGGTACTTTCAATTTTATTAATTTTATGGCTTGAGCCATCAGCATCCATGCTGCCTGAGAAGCAAGGCGGGAGCCGAAATCTCCTACTCAGTTTGAAAAATGCAGAACTGAATCTAACATTTCCCCGCTCTCCCATTTTCTTCTTGTTTCAGTAGAATTACCCTGAATCTTGAGCTTTCCTTTCTGTCACAGATGCCTGACACCTTCCTTCACTGGACGAGCTGTTGGTTCTCTGCAGCTGCTGGAATTCAAGTGTTTGGGCAAGATCTTCTCATGAATGTCACTACCCTCTGCAGCTGAGCAGTTGGCATTTTGGTGCTTAGGCAGCATCACTTTTCAGCTGAGTGCCTCTCCAGACAACAAGGGCAGTGGGTATTCCCTGACTGTTTTTTGGGAGGTTTTTAGGCAGTGTCATGAAGGAAGGATTGTAATGAGGGAAAAGTAAGAAGCCTTTCCTGTAGAGGCTGGAAGAATCAAGAAGCTGTGTAAGAAAGATCCTGCAGAATGAAGCAGAACACAGTTTCTTTTTCTAAGCCGGACAGAAGTAGAGAAGCAGACTCTGGGGCACAGCTGACCTCTTCAGGGCAAGAAGTAGTGATATGAGAGGAGTGAGAGGATGCTGAAATTAATCCATTTAGCCCAGCATTGTGGGAGGCAGCCCCACTTCAGCTGCTACACCTGTAGGCTCCTGGGCAGAGCCTGTCAGCGTTCCTTCAAATTATGACAAGCTGCTCCACTTCTAGGAAGGACAAGATCCTGAACCACAAATCTCACATGCTCAGGAGAGCCCTTGCCTCCATCCCTGTGAGACACAGCTCAGCTGGAGAGGCTCCCTCTCAGTGCATTCAGATGGATGGCAGCTTTGACAAATTCCACTCCCAAACATATTCCATCAAGCAGTCATTGAGCTTTGGGGCCACAAGCTGCCTTGACACAGGTGACCATGCTCCAGAGAGGAGGAGCAGTTCCAGTGGAGGATGTGGGCACAAAAGAGTGAAGGTAAAAGGCAAGACACAGCTCAGGAAATGCATTTTGGAGCAGACATTGCCAAAGCTCAGCTCAAAGACAAACGACTGCTGAGCCTACTAGGGAAAGATAAGAGATTGCCAAAGCTTGCCGCACACTGAACAAGCATCCTGGCTCGACTTGGAGGTGTCTGCTCAAAAAAAAGCCCTGGTGGCAAACAGGAGCTGTCTGTAGATGTGCCTTTTTCACTGTGAAGGGCAAGGCCTTTTATTTTGTCAAAGGCAGTGGCAGATGCCAGTGCTGATGGGAGGAAATGCCTCAGACTCTTGGAGGAATTGGGCTCCCTGACCACTCGCTGTCTCTCACAGGAGAGAAAATCTGGGCTGTGGCACTGGTTGCCTGCTGGTCTTGAGCATGCCATATTTTGTCCTAGTACACTGGAAACATGATGCCTGGGGCAAAAAGTGTGAGTGCCTGACTGAGAGGCTAATGATCCATAAGCTTTCCTTTGGAGCTGTGAGAAGGAAGTACGTGTCATAAGACAGAATGTGGGGCTGCTCTCACTGTGTCCCTCCCTTCATCTGGATCATAAGACAGCTGCATTAAAGGTGTAGAAATCTGGCAGAAAATAAACCCCTTTGCTTTCCAACTGGTCCTCAGAGACCAGAGGACTGGTTGCTGCTGGGCTTAATTTCTGATAATAACCAACTCGGCACTAGAAGTCTGGTCATGTTCAACAAGAACCTGTGTGATCACAGATTCACAAATAAGGCTGTTTATTGAAGCAACAGAAATAGATTCAGAATTGTCATTGATAAATTAAGTAGCTGTGATAGAGATCTAATAATAAAAAAAAATAATGTTATATAATAATAAAAATAATAACAACCATACCCAGAAGCTTAACAAGAAGGTGCCCTCACCTGGGAGGAAGGAGATAAGAACAGGCTGTCGACTCTTTGATCTTTTTGGGTCTTCCTCCTAACTAGGTAAAATTCCTACACTCCTCATATACAACCCAATCTTATTCCCCCTCTTCCTTCTTACATATAACAAGATCCAGGTGGAGAGTTGAGGAATATAGTCATACACGTGGTGGCATATACTTAATTAAACTTATTATCATATTTAGGGATGCATTGTAATATTTAAATTATACTTAATCAGTTGAAAGTCACTTTTTCTGGCCATGTTGTCCTTCAAAGTTCCAGTTCTATGTATTTGTTCCATTCTATTCCATTTTGCAGGGTCCGGTGTCCATCAACAAGGTCTTTTTGCTCTGCTTGTTCTCAGGAGGGGTTCATGAGCTATCCTGCCCCTGCAGAAGTGTTTATTGCCACAGGCACAGCATCACACTAATCACAGTCATATATGGCTTCTGTTTCTGGCTTGTTTCAGGCTGGCCCAGGGCTTTGACAGAGTGTGCTTGTGCCTCTCTGTGGCAGACTTAATTTTAAGACTCAATCTGTCACCCCAGTGAAGTGGTGACAAGCTGGAAGTCACATCTCCTCTTGTAGGTTGTGATGTGGCTGAACAGAGACAGGTGCCACCTTTCCTGTCTGCTTTGTGGGTAAAATCTGGCCTTCACACTGTGCTTGCCTCAGAGCTGCTAATGAAAGAGCTGATTGTCATCATGTTATACATTTTTGAGGCCACAGGAACCAGGACAAGAGAGGTGGCAATGCCCATTGCCCTTGCAGTCTGCATTATCTCAGACCCGTGTCCAGGAACAGTCACACCGGTGGGAAATCCCTGGTGTGAGTCACTCTGGCAGGATAAACACTGTCATGCATGTGTTGATGCAAAAAGAGGAGTGAGTTGCAGAAGAAACCCGTCCCCCATTTGTTTGACTTGCTGCGGATGGATGGCACGGAATGAGTCTGATTTTGGGTGTCAGCCAGGACAAGGGGCTGCCTTCCTGTTCTTGGACTCCACACAGAACAAGCACTGCTGTTTGGAGGTAGGGCAAAAGAAGCCAAATCCTTGCCCACTTCGTGTTTTTCGGCTGCCTATTTCCCAGGGAAGTCAGGAGAATAACGCATTTGTTGTTAGCTGGCTGTTCCCTTCGTGTTATCCGTGCTGCTGGCTGTTGGCAGTCCTCGTTTTGTGGAGGGGAGATGTAACCTTTGGCCAACTCCCTCTTAAAAGACTGCCTGGTGCAATGGAAAGTCATCACAGAGGTACCCAGGAGAGCTTGCCCTGAGTACCGGGGCTTTGTGTTAGCTTGTATGCATCCTTCTCTGCCCTCAGGGGCACCCATGGGGCGTGGCTGGTGCTGACAAATCTGATTTCCCTCTGGCTTGCCTGGTGCTTGCCTGGGCTCCATGAATCAAACAGAGAAGCACTTGCTTTAGGGCTCTGCCTGCTACTGTTGCTGTCACTGGCATTTCTGATCTCAGAGCAGTTCCCCATGTGGACTTAAAAAAATATTTTCTCCTGATCAAACAGTTTTGGTGTTCAGGTCTCAGTCTGAGCAGGTCTGAAGAACAAATATTGGAGAGATTTTAGGTCACCAGCCTGGCAGTGAAGAACCAGTCTGCAGAGAAGGAGTGGATTCTGGCTCATCCTGCCTGTGCTGCCTCTTTTCTTCACCAGCAGCATGCGTGGCTTTGTGTTCTGGGAAATGCACGTCGCTCCTGTTCCTGAGCAGCCCTTCACTATCACACCACGTTCTCTGCCTCATCCCTCAGAAAAATCATGGCCATGAGTAAAGAAGCAAGGTTCAGTGACACATTTCATGCCTTAATTATATTTCCCCTGATGAGGGAAATTTTAAAGCATTTTTGCCTGATGGCGCGGAGACGAACAGGACCTTCAGACTTCCTTGATTGAAGATAACTGTTTATTAAGTCTTATCAGAGAAATGTAGCCGATAGCCAAGCTTTAGACATAGCACAGAGCAAAGAATGCCAGAAGTGGCCCCTTTATCTTGATTAAACATGCTTTTTAAAGGTAAATCATCCAATTAAAATGAAAGATATTTTCTTTTTTCTACCAATGTTCAATAATTCACCCTGTCACGCAGACAGGAACTGCGGCATTTTTTCTTCAATCATTCCAAACTACTTTTACTGCAGAATATGGAGTACTAGAAGAAGAACAAGAAGGGTCTAAAAGACAACTGTTATCCTCCTTTTTTTGAAGTTTTTTGCTTTTATCTATTTACTATATTAACAACCCTAAAAAGTCTAGATTTTTTATCCTGTGGCAATCTCACATAACATCCCATCACCTAATTCACATCAGTGTAGATTTCAATTCTTCCTAGAGAGTATATAGATTTTTCCACAGACAAAGGTGAGAAATGCTGGTGTACAGGGGGGTTTTTATACTTAAAAACAGGCAGAGAAATATTGTCTGCATTCTGGACTCCAACAGTTCGGGTGCCCTTTTCTTGGGGCTTTGCTTTTGGATCTCAGCTTGACTCCTCTCCTGTCTGCAAGGACAGAAGAAAATGGTGAAAACAAAGAAGTAACAGGTGAAAGAGATGTATCCCACTGGGCAGCAATAAAGAGAAGATATTTCAGCAACCTGGGTGGTACTAGTTGAGCCCAGAAAAACTGGCTTGTGGGCACTGAACACCCAGAAAATTCCCTGAAATCGGCAAATGGAATCACAGGCAGATAACATGAACTTTTATTTTGCTGTGGACTTGTCCTCCAAACATGTACATGTTACTACCAAGGAGGAAAGGGAATGAGAAGAAAAAAAAGTGAAAGTGAAAAGTAGAGTTCCTGTCCTAGAATATATCTGAAAAGGGTGGAAAAGATTGGCAGGGAAAACAGTATCTGATAGCATAATGGAAAACATAATATCTATCACATGGGAAATTTTAATATGAATTTTTAATCTTGCTGCATATGGAAGCATCTACTTTCAAACTTAATTGTGCCTTGATTTTTTAATTCTCAAAATGCCTTGTTTTGTCACAACTGAAAGATTGTTTACCTCATATTATGGCATTTCAAAATGAAACAGGATAATCAAGATGCAGTAAAGGAAGATGTGAAAAGAAAAAAAGTTGAGAAAGAAAAATACTTGTGTTGTTCTGTGAATGATTTCAATTCTCTGACAGAAATTGACATGCATCAATGAACTGCATGACTCATGCAAGCAGCATTAAATTGACGGATTTTCTGTTGAAAACTTTTCAGACAGGTTCAAAGTACCTTTTTCCTGGCATTTAACCTGTGCTGGGTCTCTTACTATTTCAGCCTAAGAGATTGGTACAGATATATATGAAACATGGGGCTAGTAATAAGAAAGAAGATGAAAAACTTCAGAAATTCCTGTCCAAAAAGAGCAAGCTTCTGGGAAAAAAAAAAAAAAAAAAAAGTGGGCAGCATCAGTTTCTTCTCTTTTCCAAGACAGAAAATTCTTGAATATTTCTGTTTAAGTAGATTACTTACCACTTCTAAGGGTGGGTGAGTGGGTGGCCCAGAACAGCCTCGGTGGGAGTGTTGTGGCTGGAGGAACCTGAAATGCAGCCATCTGCCTCATTTTCTGTAACAGGCTTTGCATTTATATTGGTGATGGCACAACCATCTGGAGGGGCAAGCAGGAACAGATAAATGCTTGGCACTTCCTGGGATTTCAGAATTTCTATTTACACAAGCTTCCTTCAGAGCCTTGAAGGAGAGAAAGGTGGAATGAGAAATGATCTGATGTGTGCACACGTGCATGTGTTTGTGAATCTGCCTGCTCACCTGAAGAAATATTTCCTTTGTCAAAAGCTTTTTTTCCACTTCTTTTCACCTGCCTATTGTGTGAGAGTCACCCCAGGTTTAATTGATGGCATCTCCATTCACTTTTAGGCAGGCAAAAATCCACAGAAATCATAACAAGCAGCAGGAATGAAAGAAAGAAAAACGCTCGGGGACACCACAAACACATGGAATGTGGTGGTTATTTAACTTTCTTTCAGCCATCACTGGAAACCACTTCTGTCACAAGAAGGCATTTGCAGAAGGTGGCTGGATGTCTCTCTGTGTTTGAACAAGCCAACAGGATTTTCTGCAGGCATATATAACTACGTGGCTTACGCAAAGTTTTGTGTTCATTCAGCCACGGTAGCTGGAGGTGTGATTGTTCTACCAGCAGAGAGACATTTGCACAACATTTATCTGTCATAAACACACATTAAAAGGAGCATGGTGTCCTGACACCTGGGCATGGGTACAGTTTGTCTCTACTCATCACTCTGCCTGAATGACAGAGTGAGAATATTCTGAGTGCAAACTCAGAATATTCCCAGGAAATTCCTCCTCCTTAATGAGGTTCCCTGCAAAATACCCAGTGTCTGCCTACCAGATGCACTCCAAAACTGGAGGGGACAGTGTGCCCTGGTGTTCAGAGCCAGTGTGAACCCTACAAATGTAAGAATGTTTGAAGCAAGATTGTCAGCAGTGGCATTCTGCTGCCATGAATCATAACTCTGTGACAGAAAAACTTGGAGGAGAGGGGAAGAAGGATGGCAGGGAGGAAACACACTTTTCCTTCTCTTCCAAAAAGCCAAATGGAACAAAAGGGGAGAGCAGAGCTTTCCTTGAAGCTTTAGTGAAATATTTAATTTTAGCAGAATAAAAGAAGTCTCATGAGGTTGTTTTAATACATGCAAAGGGGAAAAGGGTGCAACCTGTGGCGGAATTTCACTCTGAGCAGTTGGGACACAAGGGTGAGTGTCTCAGAAGGGTGAGACAACTAGTATTAAACTCATTTAACATATGATGGCTATCTGGGAAGAAAATCCATTTACAGGTTGTCTTTGTGCCTCAATTCCCAGTGCATGCAGGAGATGGCTATGCCTGACCAGGGTTATGTGGGGAGCAACTGCTTGATTTTTATCATATTCTCAGATATTTCATGGCTGGGAATGATGCACTGGGTAAAAGGATCTGGTGTATGCCTGGTGTATGGTGTATTATCCTGATGACGTATTTCAGATAGTGTGACTTTTTTTACATGATGAATACTGTGCTAAGTCAGACCAAAGGCTTTTTGCAGCTTGGATATTTTTGTCCTGATGCTGTCAGTACCAGGAATTTAATGAAAACTCCCGCAAAACCATTGTAAAAACATCCCTTTCCTAACATGCCTTATTTTCTGTTGGGTTTAAGGCATCAATCTCCAAAGTCACTGCCAGTTTATTGAGGCTTGATACTCACTGACAAAATTATTCCCTCCAAACTAGTATATTCCCTTCTGAATAGCCACTGATGAACTTATTCCTTCCAAATTTGCATATTTACTTTAAAATCCATTAAATTTTTTGGCCAAGGGCACTGCAGTTTGAGAAGAGAGATGTCTCTGGAGTGCTTGGAACCAGCTACTTGGCAACTCCAGTCATTAATTTGTTCCGCCTTTTTGATGTGTAATGGTGACTGGTTTATTCTAATTTACCCTCCTTTGGTGCTTTTGCAGATCTCTGTTTTAACTGTCTGTACAACAGAGACTTCACGCCTGTGCAATGGGGAGTGGCATTTTGTATATACCTTTTCAGCTGGCATTTAGTCTAATCTGGAGGCAAAAGCCTTTGCAGTCACAACGGAGTTAACACAATATTTAAAAGTGCTGCTTGTGGGCAAAGAGGAGCAGAGAGATCTCTTGGAGGCCGTGTTGCCAATGATGGAGCTAATTAATAATATCAGTGGGGCTGAATTTGCCATTTCCTACCGTACAGCTCTCTCATCTGGTTACCCCATGGCCATTTGCTCCTCAACAGCCACTCCAAAACCAACTGAAACCATCAGCAGATGACTGAAGAGAAAGATGTGCTTGTTTCAAACAGAGAAGAGACTGGGCCTTTGTAAGAAATGCCTGGCACAGAAGTGATTCCTACAGAAGCCATCTCCCAGGCTCCATTTATTGTGAACATGAGCTATATTTTCCTTCCCCAGTCACGAGCAACAGGAAATGCACAGAAAACTGAATTAGCTGATCCCCGTGGCTGCCAACTTTTGTAGGAATTAATTGCATGGTGGGAGATCTTAAGGTCCTAGAGTCAGCAAAGACTTATGCATGTGCTGATTTCAAAGCTCATGAGTTGCTGTTCTCAAAGACCTGAGGTCAAGCAAGTGCTTAATTCAGTGGTGGATAAGGGCCCTGTTGAGCACATTTTGAGGAAGAAGAAGGGAGGGGAAAAAATAGCCTTGCATTTCCATTTGTATCCTTAAGAGAGAGAGATTTCCCGCAAGGGTTGTGTGGAGGATGTGGGAAAAAGGAAGGAAGCTGAAGATAGGAAGAGAATGTCTAGGATCAAATGACTACTTTTTTTTAATTACAGGGTTTATCAAAGAGTTAGCTTGGTGGGAAACCATTCCCCTACTCAGCAGGACATGACTGAGAGCCCTCACCTGGGAGACAGAGGGGTGTTGTAATCACAGAATAGTTTAAGTTGGAAGGGGCCTTAAAACCCCATCCAACCTGACCTCCAGTGTTTCCGGGGCTGGGGCATCTACCACTTCTCTGGGCAATGTGTGCAAGTGCCTCTCCACCTTTACTGTAAAAAACTTCTTTCTTATAACTAATCTAAATCAACCCTCCTTCACTTTAAAACTACTCTGGTTCTATCACAACAGGCCCTGCCAAAAAGTTTGCCCCCATCTTTCTTGTAGGCTCCCTTTAAGTGCTGAAAGGATGCTCTGATGTGTCTCTGGAGCCTTGTCTTCTCCAACCACCCCAATTCTCTCTGTCTTTCCTCACAGGAGAGGTGTTCCACCCCTCTGATCACCCCCATGGTCAGCCTCTGGACTCGCTCCAGCAGATCCATATTGAAGCTGGTAATTTCTGGTCAGCAGAAATGCACCAAAGGTGGTGAATCTGTAGAAGCAACAGAAATATTCAATATCTTTTGTCCACCTGAAGATGTATACCTGGCTTTGGAAGTGCCTGTTAAAACAGATTTTAAAACGGGAGCTGGGAAGGAGAATGGAAATGCAATTTTGAAACAAACAGACAAACAGTGGAAAAATCTTCTCTGATAGGCCTGAAATTGTGTTTAAAAGTATTTATTTCCTCAAAACTCTTGTCCCTTTCGTCCCACTCTTTTGGCATGATTCGGAATTGAAAGTGGAGGGCAGTGGCACATTTTTGGGCTAGAAGATGGCATCCTTGTGCACCCGAGTAGCTTGTGCAGAAAGCCCACAGGGGCAAAGAAATGAGATGGTGTGCAATGAGTAGTGTCTGTCCTGCTCCACAAAAGCTCAGCCCTGTGCTATGCCCAGCTCTCCCCTGAAGTCTGGTGGTTCTGACATGCCTCAGTACAGAGGGGCTTGGGGTAGAAGAGAAAGAAAAAGACAATTTTTAAGGTAAACTGTAGCTCACAGGAGCAGGGAAAGTCTGGACCCATCTGATTAGTCAGAGGCGATTTGCAGAAGGATTTCACCCACTGGAGTGATTTGTCCCTCTCTGCAGGCTTGCTCAGTTTGGTGTCTGAGGCAGAGCTTGCTATTCTGAGACGTGTGTCTTTAATTAGCTGCTGGGTTGGCCTCTCCAGTGACGTAACTCCACCGAGGCTCGCTGGTTTGCAAAGCACTTGGCACCCTGCTCCCGCTTTTCCTCTCTCCCTCTCTGCCTCTCTGGCACTCTCCACTCTCCTCCTTTTACTCCAGGGGTGTAACCTGGCAATGCTCCTCGGTGCTTCCTTGGCAGGGCACTGGCACTGGGTTGCTCTGAATCCAGCTGGCCTTTCCAAACAGGTCTTTGGGGGCTTTGCTTCGTCCTTGTGCATTTTTTCACGGCCGCATTTTTCCTGCATGACGCACACGTGTCATTTTCTGCTTGCAGTTACCCAAAACTTCTCCTGCTTTCCTTTCTAAGTGATTCCACTTCGGAGGGAGCTGGACTCCTACCTGGGTCTGGTGCTTTGCCTTAACCATCCTTGGTTCTCTGTTGTCACATTTTACACCCTCTTTCCACCCATCAGGGTTGTGCTGCTGAACCTCAGAAAGGCAGAGCAGCTCTGGGAGCTGACACCGAAGTAGAATATAATCAGAGAGAAAATCAGAGTTACAGAGGGAGATGCACACACAAATGTACTCATTCTTTTTTGGGGATATGGTGACTCTGCTGTGTGTTGACCATGTTGTTTTTTTTGAATGTTTGCTCTATTCATCTCCAAACACTTGCTTTCCCTCTAGGCTGCTGGGGTCAAACAGCTTGACTGGGACTGGTAGGGAGGAAGAGGGTGTAGGAGACAATTCTCCACACCAGTCTGTTATGAAAAGGTGACTGATGTCAGGGGTTTTATTCCCTTTAATGAGTTGGCAAAGTTATCAAGGAGAAAATCAAGTTCCATTCGCTAGTGTTTGAAGGAGCAATGGGAGTAAAAAGCAGTGGATTAACATGGATTAATTCGAATACTCTGTGATGCTGAACAAAATAGTTTTGGTTTTGTTATTTTGTACTGTTTCAAATCAACATTTTTTCATCCAAAAGTGGCTCAAGTTAGGGGGAAAAAAAAAAAAAGCTTAAATCAAACTTCCCAAATTTTGTTCAAAAACATCCAAGTGTCAATGTTTGCTTTTCCAAGAATGTCACATTTTATTCTAGAAAGTCCTGGGGATTGAGGGGGGGTGGGGCAGGGAGAGAGGAATTATTCTCAGCAAGAAGAAAATGTTTTGGGCTGAGAAAGCACTCATTAATTGCAAACTGAATTTGTAAGTGGTTTCAGTGTCACCAAAACCATACCACCTGGCAAATTCACAGCATCAGGGCCTTGCTGGGAAATATGTCAGCAGTTCAGCCTGGAAAATGGGCTGAATAGACAGAACAGAGTCCACAGAGCAGACACCCAGAACACACAGCTGTAGGACTCTCTAAAGATGTCTTAATTTCTTCAGTCAATTTCCTCAATCAATTTACAGAGCCTTTCAAACATACACACACACAAAAAATTCCTATGTTTTAAAGCTGCCAATTCAGTTTTAGAGGAGAAGTTTTTTAATAGAGAGGGAGGGACCTAAACTGATTTTTCAGCATGAGAACTTTGCGATGGAGCAGAGATTGCAGTATTCCCACAAAGCTACCCACAGACCCATCCTTTGGAAGATCAGGCAGGCTCCTGACAGTGAGTGAAGAACCTGCATTTCACTGGCTTTATTTCTCCCTCAGGTCGTGATTGTTGGGTTTACCTGAAGGCAGGCAGAGCCACTTCCAGCCTGGTCCTGCAGATGGTGCCAGGGAAGAAGAGGGAAAATGCTCTCTCATGTGCAAGTGAGGTTTGACCTCGCAGGTGCCCGGCATCTCCCAGATATTCCTGAATTTACCTCCCTCGTGTTCACCCTCTAATGTGGGAGGTGTGAGCCCAGCTTGTTTGGCTTTCTCTGAAAGGTTCCTGCCCTCTGTGGCTCGATCACTGCACCCCAGGGAGTCACTGAAAAAGGGGTTGCTCCCCTGGGTGACAAATTATCTCCTCCACAGGTTTCTCAGCACAAGACCCGCTGATCTCAGTGGGAACAGTTTCAGGGGTTAAAAACTGCCCATGACTCCCCACTCTCATTTAAATAACTTGGGGTTTTTTTTTGTTTTTGCTGTTTGTATCTTAGTTTCTAAGTTGTAGCTACAGAATAAGGAGTAGCTACACCTAAACAAACACGCTCCTAAGTCAGATCACTGTGTGAGGGGAGTTATTACAAGATTGTAGCAGGTCCTGCTGCTCATAAGGCAGAGGAAATCTTATACAGCAGTTTCCTTGTCTCCAGATAAACTCGAGATGAAACTCATCTGAAGACACTCCTTTCTTCTGCACATTTTTCTGCTCGTGCTGTGTCAAACCCAATTATCATCATTATCCCAGTTCTGTCACACTCTATAAATACAAGTCTAAATAAACCAAACAGCATGGCAGTTTCTGTGCAAGGAAGGATCTCGTTAGGGCTCAGCAGAGAATGCTCTGCAGAAGCAGGGAGCAAGATAAGATTTAAGAGTCTCAGGCCTTACTTTAGAGTCAGAGGCATCTCCTGGGAGCAGCACCTCCTAATACCTACAGTTTTCATCTTGGCTTGGGGCAAGAGAACTCTCATCTCCCCGAAATAAGTAGGATTTCTGACTCTGTGAGGATGGCACGGGATTTAATAAGAGCTCCAAGATAGGAATCAGATAAAACTTACCTAACAGTAACTCCAAAATCCCAGAAGTGAACACTTTCAAAGCCTTGCTCTAGCCTCGGGGTGATAACTACATACAACAGAGCCTGGATGATAAAAAAAAAAAAAAACCCAAACCCACAAAACTGTTACTGAAGCAAGCTACAGGGGAGGGAATTACTGTGTGTGTGTAAAAGGAAACACACCAGGGATAATTTAACCTGCCCCTTCCAGCTGCTCCGGCGTGGCCTGCATCCAATGCCTGTAAAAGCCAGGGGAGAGCTCTCGTTGACTTCATGAGAACTGGATCCGGTCCCATGTGAGTTACACCTACCTGAGATCCCTGCCATAGGTGGAGGTAGTCCTAAAACAGAGAGCAAGTGGAGGGATTCGAGTTTGCATGACCTTCCAGTTCCCTCTCTGTTCGCAGCTGCTCTTTCAGTCCAGAGGAAACATCCATATCTTTCCAGAAGAGGAAGGCATTCCGTAGCATGCACAGGTATATTTTCATGTAATTTCAAGGCAAGGCACTTGAGAACTTAAAGCCTTTCTTTGGTGCTTTGAAAATCGTGCCAGAAACATTTTCAGATACTTTTTCCAAAGTCATGTGTGATTCTGGGGACTTCTTGTCCTCTTGCTTATGCACTCAGGGCAGCAGCTGCTTCAACTGGCTTCAAGCAGAAACAGATCCAGATTTTCTGGAAGTCAGAGGCAAAGGATTTCTACTCTGGCAGCCAAAACAATACAGGCAGACAAAAAAAAAAGATATCACATGAAGGAGATGGTCTAAACATGCAATGTGCAAAGTGTGGAGACTTTAATGTATAATGCCTGCTTTAAATTAGATAACGAATTGCCTAATACAGAGTGAAATGAGAGAGTAGAATTAAAAGGAAGAAAAAACCAACCAAACCAAAGCAAAACAATTAAAAACCTGTTGGTTGCCCCTGGCATGTTTTAATTTTGCTTCTGGTACCTTGGTTATTCAATGAGAGACTTACTAACCCCTCATGGAAACACCTTTGCCAGTCTTTCCACATTGAAGCATTTAGAGGAAATATGTTGTATCATGTAATTTTGTGATCTGTTTCTTCCTTCCCCACCTTCTCCCACCGTAAAGATTTGCCTGGAACCCTGAAACTGGATTTCTGGCTGCTGTAAACAGGCCTAACCATACAGTGACTTTATTAATTGACTTCAGCAGGGGTGAGACCTCAAACCTGTCCTGAACTGTTACCTTCCCTTGCATGCCAGTGCTTGACTAATGTGCCTCTAAACCATGACCTTGTTTGCAGGCTGATGAGACCTATTTCTTCACTGGAAGCTTCTTCCACGAGGAAAATGTCCTGCCAGCAGCCTCACTTCAACGTGCTGCATCTCTGAGGAACCTGCACCTCAGAACTCACCTGCTTCTTTGCCCCTGCATTAAGGAAATGTGAGAGGTTATAACACACTTACTGCTGTAGTCTCTGACCTGCTGTACCCTTTGTACCTGTAGATTTGACCAGATGTAGGCTCCACAAAGAGGAGTGATGGTCTAAGGTTCAGTGCTTGGTGGGCTTGTGTCCATTTAGTTTCGGACTGGTGAGTGTAGACAACCTAACCATGCTTAACATCTGGTCACACAGAAATACTGCAGAGCCAGAAAAATAAATAATGAGCCAGTGTTTCTGCCATTTCCCATCTCAAATCCCTATGTGACCACAAGCTTTCCTTTTAGGGAAAAGCTGTCCAGTGTGTACTGTGATAACGCAATGTGAGATATTCAGCATTCATGAGAGCATTCATAAGAGCTCTTGGTTTTCCTCGTAATTGAGTCTGGATTTCAGCCTTTCCTCGAGTGTTTTATTATCCTCTCTGGTGATAAATATCCTTGTGTGCATGGTGTGAGCTCTGTGGAAGCTGTTTGCTGGGGGAATGATGGTCCTGGGGGGAAATGATCGAA
Source organism: Dicrurus megarhynchus (assembly GCA_013399195.1). Classification (NCBI taxonomy): domain Eukaryota; kingdom Metazoa; phylum Chordata; class Aves; order Passeriformes; family Dicruridae; genus Dicrurus; species Dicrurus megarhynchus. The sequence continues at coordinate 19,902 of VXAD01011231.1, read as the reverse complement.
GTATGAACTCAAGACGAGAGTGTTCTGGCTTTACTGCAGCTTTTCTGTGCAACCACAGGCAAATAATTTGATTTCCCCCTTTTGTTCAGATCCTGCACTCTTTGCTGACTCAAGGAAGCCTAACATCCCTGTCTCAATTTCACGTAAGTGGAGCAGGTGGGGGTTCTTGCTGCCAGGCATGCAGGACTTGCTCTGGTGTCTGCATGGCTCCTGCCAGCTCTGCTGTGGTCATCAGGATGCCATACACGTATCTCTCCTTAGAAGTGTTATAACAGACATCAAAAACCAAAACTGTAGCAATTCACCATCCCAGACAGTCCCCACACCAAGAAGAGTTCATGCCCCTGCTTTAAAATGGCTGTGGGAAGTAAGGTGGTGTAAATAGTGGCAAGGCACTGTTCATACAAAATGAAGAAATAATTTCCTGCTCTTCTCGTGACCAAGTGACAAAGAAGAGAAGCAGCTCGTCCGTGGCTCGTGTTTCTGCTTGCAGGCTGTTAGGACCCACCTTAGCATTGCTTGGGGCAGTAAAAAATTCCTGAGTTGCATCTCCAGCACACTCAAAACCACCGGTCGAGGTGCCAGCACCCAAAAAAAGCAGTGACCATGCCAGCCCTTGCCAGATTGGCCTGGTCTTCCCAATGCTGTAGTGCAGATAAGAAGGGTTGATCACTCCAATACACAAACTGTTGACTGGCTAGGCTTCGTCCCTGGGGACAGCTGTGTCTTGGTGGGGGTGACAGGTGAAGCTGCATCAAGTGTATTTCTGAATGTCAAATGCAAACTGAGCCCTCGCCCATTTGCATGCCTGTGGCAACGAGCTGCTTGGTGTATTTTTGGAGCAAAAGCCACACTCAGCCACAGAACTGTTTTCCCATTGCTGCCTATTTGTCTTTTTAAGCGTCATGAAAGCCAGGGTGCAAAAAGCCAAGCAGGAGGCTGAGTAATGTAAGATTGAAATATACCTTCAGCTCCTCAGGTCTGTCAGGAAGGCTTCTGTGCCTGTCCTGCAGCAAGTGTGGTGGAAGTCCTGGAGAGGTTCTGAGAATCCTTGGAGCTTTTCATGTGTAAGAGGAAAAGGTTAGTTACAGAGAGGTGCTTGGTCTTACTAAAAGAGGTCTCTTCATCAAAATTTAGCCATCATGAACGTCTGAAGAGCAGTAAAAATGAGGACATTTGGCCACTCTAGATTTCCTGGTCTAATATTTGGAAACATCAGGGCCCATGAGATTTTACTGGCTCATAAATAACAACAAAAAATGTTTGGCCATTACTGCTCCAGGATCCAGCCTTTTCAATCTGTGTGGCACTGAGGACTGTGATGGGATCAGCTCAATTAGACTGATCCTCAGACAGACTGGGATCTCTGCCCAGTCTCTGCTGGGCTGTGTGGAGCCACCCTTCACTTCTGAGTCAAAATTTTAATGAGGTAAATGGGAATCTACAATCAAAGCTCAGGTTGTTAATGGTGGTCTAGAGCCTGTTCCACTTTGTATGGCGAGGTTGCTTAGGAAACTTCCAACAATGGAAAAAAATGTGGAAGCCTTTATCATCTTATTTCAATGATATTTAGGGTCTTATACAACTTACTATACAGTACAGGAAAAAAAAAGAAAGGGTATGCAAGTCTATAGTAGCCCACACTCCTTTTTCACCCCATCTCTTGGTTTAAGGAGGGTACTTTATGTTCATAATTTTGAATTTGCAAACAAGATAAGTTGGGTAGGATGCAGCTGGATGCTTAGCTGCAAGGATAAAGTCACAATGGCAAAGTGAAGTGAGCCCCCTGTTTTGCTTTGCCTTTTCTTACCCCGGGCAATTCTGAACCAAGGGCCCCAAAATTAAAACAGGGCTCAAAAATAGAACTGAATCAATTGCAGGCAGCTGCAAGAGTGAACCCCACTGACTCCCACAGCTCAAAGCCAGAAATTACTTGGTGGGTTATCTGCTGCTAGGTAAAGCTTGTAATTTGTGTGTCACTGTAGTCAGCTCAGTGGGATTTTTGGGACAAACAGCTGCCTTATGCTACATATAGCTTGGAAGTTTGTGGCTTTTACAGAACTTGCCATTCAGTGGTGAAAAGGGATCTGTAGAAGAGAGGGAAGGGCTGGGAGTCTGAACTCGGGGTCTACGGGCAAGCTCCTCTGTGGCACAAACCAATATCTGACCTGCTGTTCTTTCAGGCTGGGTTTGTGAGGAGGAGGAGTTGTGTGACTCTTTTATTAGAGCAGAAGTAATAACTTGCACCACTTTTCAGACTTGGGGATGAGCCTGCAGCTTCTGCTTTTTCTCAGTGGCTTTCTGCAGCTACAGTTGAATGTGACAAAAATAGGAGAGATGTGAAACAAAGGAGAACTTCACAGCTAAAATAAAACTCAAGAAAAGGGTAAATGCTTGTCCTCTTTCTCTTGTCACTCCACTGCAATTTGCAATCTATTTGAGAACTGGTGAGGCTATTTTTAAAGAGTACCTTTGAAAAAAAAGGGCTGACATTGATACAAGGAATGATAATGATATACCCTGACCCTGCAGTCTAGAGTAGGGAGGATTATTGGAGGAGGTAAATAGATTGTGAAATCTATGAGTAATATTTCTCTGTTGAAATATTCTGGCTTTCTGATAAGATGTTTCCAGTTTCAAAGCTTCAGCTGCCAAAGCTGTACATTTCTACCAGGAAAAATATTCTGACTGGCTCTTGTGCTAAAGTATATTTTTTATTTTCTGCCCCTTCTATGAGGCAAATAAAGACAGTTTGTTATCCTTAAATCCTAAATTTCACTCTTCGCCTATTTTAGCCATATGCTTCCAGAAAAAGCCCTTGAGAGTGGAGGCTTTGCCTGCGTGGAGGGAAATGCCTGAGGGAAATATTAAAATGCCAAGCTGGAGAAAATGGCTTTAAACTAAGATTACTGGGAGAGGGGAACCTAAATCCATCATACTCCTGTCAGTTTGATGTGATAGATGCCCAGAGACTGGAGAGGCATTGCAGGACAGCAGGACAGCACCTGAAGGGCAGCAGAGTTAAGGAATTCCAGCCAGTCCTGGGAGCAAATCACTTCATGGGGAGCCAAACTGAAATGCCTCCATGTAAACACACACAGCATGGGGAATAAAATCTGGAGCTAGAGACTGCTGGCTCTGATCTTGCTGGCATGATAGCACTGGATTGTTGGAATGGAAGGTTACAGGATCTCTAGGAAGGACAGGCAGGAGGGACAAGGAGAGGGTGTCTCCCTCCGTGTCAGTGACCAGCTGGACCGGGCATGGCTGAGGAGCCGACCCAGAGCTGGTGGGTCAGGATTAAAGAAGAGTGAGGGACAGATGACACTGCAGTGGGGATCTGCCACAGGCCACCCCACCAGGAACAAGCAGATGAGGCCCACTCTAGACTAAAAGCAGGAGCCTCGTGTTCACGTTCATGGGGAGCTCCAGCCACCCCAGTATCTGTCGGATGGGCAACACAACAGGTCAAAAGTGAGCCAGGAGGTTCCTGGAACGTGCTGATGACAGCTTCCTTCTCCAACTGACAGAGGAAATGAGGAGAGCTGCTATGTTGGACCTCATTCAGGGTGAGGCCAGTGGGGAACGTGAAGCTCAGGAGAAGCACTGGCTGCAGTGACCGTGAAATTCTATGATTCTGTGAAATGCTGGACTTCAAATTCCTTAGGGCAGTGCAGAGGGTCTGCAGCAAACTCACTGCCCTGGACTTCAGGAGAGCAGATTTTGGCCTCTTCAGGGATCTTCTTGGTAGAGCCCCATGGGATAAAGCCCTGCAGGGAAGAGCCCAAGAAAACTGGTTGATATTCAAGTATCTACTCTGAACTCAGGAGCAATGTATCCCAACAAGGAGGAAGGCAGGCAAAAATCCCACGAGATTGTGTTTGAGTTTGTCCAGGAAAAAAATGAAGTCTGCAGAGGGTGGAAACAAGAGTGATAGAACAAGGGGTCATGGCTTTAAACTCAGAGTAGATTTAGGTTCTATAATAGAAAGAAATTCTTTACTATGAGGGTCAGAAGGCACCACAACAGAGAAGCTGTGGATGACCTATCCCTGGAAGTAAATGAGAGTGGGTTGTGTGAGGTTTCACTTGAAGAAAAACTGGGAAACTGGGTACTCACAGCTTCCTTGAGTTTAAAGCACAAAGCACAAAAAAAAAAAAAAAAATACAGAAGGAGAACACATGTGTCTGACTTCTTACAGTTCCATAGTATGTCATTAACATTTCCCAAAGCTGAGTGAGATAATTAGCACCAGAGTAAGACACAGAAGAGCATTCAGTGTGTGACAAAGATGACAAAGGAGGTGGCTGAACCACTGCCCTCTGAAGGGGCTGAGCCCACTGCATCACTGGTGTTGCTTCAGTCTTCCCTACTCTCACACACTTCCCTGGTGCCTTATGTTCTCATTCCACGAACAAAACTTCCAGCGACATTAGCATTCAAGCAGGGAGAATGGATGATGATTTCAATGGATTGGGATCAAATCATTGTTGCTGAAGGATGGTAAAGCTGCCCTAGATAGGTATGATGTCATTGTGGACAACACTTATCCTGCTGTTTGCATTTAAGTCCGTAAGTGCAGCGTTTCTCTCTCAGACTGCTTGAGACTCATTTCTGTCTTGCCACTAGGAAAAATGTAGGCTGAGGGACATTGGTGACATGTAATTTCAAAGTGGTCCGTGATTGTCAGCCAGTGGGATCCATCTTTTCAAATCTGTATGTGGGAGACACGTCCCACTGCACACGTGTGACTCAAACACAGTGTCTGCTTCAGGTTTGTAAGTATATTAATTTGCAAATGAATGTAATTCTCTTAAATAATGAGGAAGATTGGACTGGAGGCACAAAAATGTACTATTAATAAAGCAGGAGGTTTCAAAATGCCTGGACAGGAAGTGAGGGCTCATCTTGGTGCAAGCCATCAGGAGCTGAACACCTCACATCTTCTGATGGCTCCAGCAAAAAGGATGTACTGATCTGTGAGGAGTCAGCAAAGCTCTCCTTATCAATAAAGGTTTGAGGTTTGCTAGGCACGAGAAGGAGGTTTTTGTCTTCCTGAGCTTGAAGCTCTTCAGCAGTGAAGGCTGTAGCAAATCAGGGAATCCCTGGGAGGCAGATATAAAACCCAGATTCTTTGCACCGTTTCACCTTAGCAGATCTAACACCCACGGATAGTTACAGATGAGGGTCACTACACATCGTGCTGCTTTTATAACTCGGATATGGAGCAACATTTATAAGCTAGGACTAGCTGTCAAGCCTCTAAAGAATTCCCAAACACTCGGATTCAGGTTTAAATGGGAAGACAGCAGAGGGGACATCGATCAGCTACACACAAACCATCGCTGCCCGTGGTGCAGCACATAAAGAATCTTTGCAAGCGCTCTAATCCTCCTTGAGAGACGTGAACATAAAACCCAAAATGCGTTCCATATGTCCCAGTGTCCGGTTGCTGCTCCAGTTCCAGCTGAAAGCATAAAACTTAGCAACCTTTATATTGATGCTAAACACATTGCGTCACTCCCGGCGCTGATATGTTTTAATGCTAATACAATTAAACTCTCTGCAGCATAACCCTGGTAAGATAAACAGTGTTGCTGTCACAGTAAACCTTGTCTCTCAGCAGTGAAGTGGAAGAAAGATGTGTTGTCCAAACCAGTGCTCTGCCGTGCTGTGGGGATTCACTCTCTTGTGCTTTTGCTGAGGAGCATGGTGCAGATTTGAGTGTTGCCACGCTGCAAGTGAAGGATGTTCTGTACCTTCTGCACTGGTTAAGGGTGACAAGCTATAAATTGTACTCAGCATCCTTGGATTAAAAAAGATTTCTGCAGCTGAAGCATTCTTTCAGATTACACTTGCATCTTGTAAAAACATACACTGATGCTCTACAAGAAAATGCCCTTTTCTCTCCAAGGCTGCTAGCGTTCTGTCTCTTTCATAAAGGGCCAAAACTGTGATATCTGAGGGAGAAAGTGAAGTTTGCAGTGACAGTTGGGTGTTACTATCTTCTTCCAAAGTCTTACCACACTTTTTGCAGCATCTTAACAGCCTGATCACTTTGTATGATGCCTTCTGTCTCATGTCTGATGACCTTTCCAGGGCCTGGTGGACACATTTTTACGGTGGCTTGTTTCAGCATGCATAAAAGCAAGGTGTGGCCACCTTCACAAAAACCCTGAGACAAAACTACATGAAATGTATGTTCAACCTTTGTGTTGAAGGGAGATAAGAAGGAGTAAAATGATGTGCCATCTCTGGCTCCAAATATTTCCAACCAACTACCAAAGCTCCTGATGCCAGGACAGGGAAACAGGATTGCAGGAGAAAGAAATCTGGCCACAAATGTTGTCTCACAGTAGGCAATATAGAAATTTTTTCACTAAACCCATTGACTACTTCATGGTCAAGTCTAGAGTAAGGAAAAAAGCCAATAAATTTGCCTAATTTGGCTGGTGGATCTTTCCTTATTCCTTTTCAGCTTCAGATGTCTTACTTCCTTTTTTTTTTCCCCAGAAGGCCTCAGCTGGAGCATTTCAGGAGTTAAAAATCCAAAGAAACAGCATGTCTTTTTAAAGGATGGGTGGCTATGAACAAATTCACTATGATCTCCAGCCACACACCCTGCTATTCCCAGACTCTTCCCTGTCATGTGTCCCAAAGAGGGAGGGGGTTACACCTGTGTTTCCCCAACCTGGGTGGTGTGGTCACAACCACAGCTTTGCAGGACTAGTAATCAAAGTAGATGATTTCTCTGGAATTTTGTGGACTGCCTTGGAAGGGCAGGCCTTGGGCAGAGAGCTTGTGGCTACACTGTGGTACATTAATTGACAAAACAAAAGGAAAAAAGGAAATCAGGCAACAATTAATATGCTTATTCATGTTTTGTGGGATTTTTTTGGATTTTGGGATGTTTTGTGGGATTTTTTTTGGATTTTCTTCCAGATGTAACTTATTTCTCATGAAAGCTGATTCCCAGGCACCTCACCCTTCTGGAAGTACAGTTTGGAGGTTTCTTTAGTAAGCACTTTGAAAATATGGACCCATCTCCAAACAGCCGCGTGGCATCTCTCAGTTTGTAACCAAGACCTCCTCAAGAACTGTGCTGCTATTTTTGTAGAGGTGATCGTGAGCTTATAGAGGATATAAATAATTTCTTGGGTCTTACAGCACAGCCTGCAATGATAATTTGCTGGCTTGCACCTGGAGCTCAGCCACTTCTTAGGAATCCCATATCCTGAGGAGCTCTGCTGGGAAGGGAGTTCCCCAGCAGCAAGTGGTGGCCCTCCCCTGAGTGCCTGGTCCCTTCCTTTCCCTGGTCACAAGAAAAGCTTCTGAAACACTGGCAGAAGAATTAAGAGCTGGTTTATGTCTCCAGATCTCTCATTGCAAGCTCACCTGGACCACAGGGAAATGCGCTGGAGCCAGAGGCTGCATTTTGAACTTGCCCAACAGGTTTGTCTCCATCATTTATTGGGGTTTTTTAATGACCAGGACCCCATTCCTAGGGTCAGCCCAGGTGGCAAGAGGAGTGTGTGACACTTTTTTCACACTCACATGTCCTGAAATAAACCTGCTTCACAAAGCAGGAGATGTGTGAGGTTTCAGGGAAGACTTTGTTTTGAAAGAAGTTAGGTAAAATGTGAGAAATCCCATCAAGGAAGGTCTCTTCATTGTTTATACACCTCTTCCTTGCTCACACTTAGGCCAGGGCAGATGACTGAGAGGAAGGCAGTTTATTTAAAATATCTCAAGCTGCACACAGCTCCAGAGGTCCAGTGAAACCCGTCAAATCATCACTGAGATGACAGGAGACAGGACAGGATCCCACTCCTTGTCACTGCAGGACAAGGTAATTGTGTTTTCCTCACAGGGACTGACTGTTCTGCTCTGCAAAGTGGAATTGACATAATTAACCTCCTTTGTTATGTGACCGGAGAGAGACAAATTAAAAGCACCAAGGGGCAGGTGGTCTTATTACAGTTCCTGACACAAATAATGGGTTTGGTGTCACTGCCGGAGTGGTTTCAGAGCCACAGGCTGTAGAAAGTGCCACATGCCAACCTGGATGCATTTCAGCTCCTGTTCTGCAGCAGCTCTGCCAAACAGAAACTTCTCTACAGCGTGTGACTGGCTCAGCTCCTGGCTGCCAGGGTGGCAACAGCATTGGCCACCCAGTGTGAAATCGCGTTCCACGAGCAAACACAGCATGAGAATTCCCTTCAGCGCCCCTCTCACCAAGATGTTACCCAAAATGAACTAATAAGGCAGGGTCTGAGGTAGGGGAAACCCCCGTGGAGCTGCTTGTTACCGAGTGGGATCCTGGAGGAGAGACATCTGTCTGCAGAGAGGTTTTGCCCCAGGTGAACTGTTCCAGCATGAGGAAGCGCTGCCAGAGGGACGAGCCTTATCTTAGGAACCAGGTCCCTGAGCAGCTAACAAGCTGCAAATGTGTCTCACCAGATCTTCCCCAAGGAAACCCGAGAGGAGGCTGGGAACAGGCCCAGGCACAGAAAAATTAAAAAAAAAAAAAAAAAAAAAAGGTGTGTTATGGCTTTTTCTCCTATCCATTTTCCAAATCAAGTAATTAGTTTCTTAATTTTGTCCTGTAGCGGGCTAAAACTCGTTTTACTTTCCCCCCAAACCTTGCCTGCTGTGCAGACTGATTTCAGGGTGATATGGCAACGCTGGAGGTGCTCTGCTCTCCAGGGAGTAGCAAGGGTTGCTCTCTACACCCAAGCCCTTAACTTGAGGCTCTGAGAATGAAGAGGGGAGAATAAATGGTGCAGGGGTTGATGAAATCAAGGTTTAGAGACCTCTCTGTGGAGAGGGAAATAAACAACTCTTTTGGTAACAGACCAGCCAGAACAAAGTTCTATTCAGGAGGAGAACCAAAGGTTGTTTGTTACCTGTACACAGGCAACCTCTGTCCCAGATATATTAGAAGAGAAAATTCTTTTATTATGCTCGAAAGAGGAAGGGAAAACACAGGGTGCAGGCACAGAGGCGATGTTAGACAGCAGCATTGTCACAGCAGTGATGGCCTAATGCTCAAAAGGTGGCAAGGTCACAGTGCCAGCTGACTGTTTTAGTCAAACAGATGCTGCTGCTGCCCTGTGTCAGGTCAGGGGGCTGTAGGTGTCACTTTCTGTGTGTGACAGACACCACCCTTCAGTGTGACTTCCCTAATCTTGTCCCCATATAGTTGGTCTCTGTCCCAAATGCTGATACTTTTAATTTTGCTGATGAAATGACTGTGAGTCTCAGTCCAATGAATCCCCCTTTGATTTCTGCTTGGAACAAAGGCATGTTAATAGAACAGCAGGTACATGATTGAATAATCTCTGACTATTAGTTCACATCTGTTGAATGGTAGGGCTGATAGTTCTTGATCTTTAACACCAGCCCAGTGAACGTAGTGATGCTCAAGTGTTGCTTCCTCCAGTGCTCTCTGGCCTTGAGCACGTTCACGTTCTGTGCTGACTCAGGCCGAAAACCTGAACTGACACCAGGTGGAAAACAGAGCTGCAGCATTCCCTCCTCGGCATCCAAGCCTGAAATGACAGCAGAACCAGCCTTTCTCTTGTGGCAACTCACCTCAGAGAAATTTTTACTTATTTTTTACAAGTTTTCTTTCCATTCCCATTCCAAGACAGGAAGTGAGGAGGCGTATCCAAAGAAAGTAATTACAGAAAGCTTAACCAAGCCCTCTACTCCCCCTTCCCCTCCACCAAAACCATGATGTGTCCAGTGGTGTCCAGATCAAGCCAGATGGGAGCTAGAGTGGCTTTGACAGCTTGGCTTTGCTGGCTGAAGGAGCAGGCTCCTGATTGCCCCCTGAATGGAGCAAGGGAGTCACCTTCTGTGCTGTTAAACCTAAAAGGGCAGCACACAACAGCAGTCACTGTGAGTGGCTGATAGGGAGGGTGAGATTCTGGTTTGGTCTGCCCAGTTTCTGGGTTGACACTTTCCATGCCTTGATTATTGTTCCCCTGATAAGGGAAAGTTTAAAGCCTTTTTACCTGACGGCACGGAGATGAACAGGACCTTCAGCCTTCCTTGATTGAAGATAGTTTTTTATTAAGTCTTATCAGAGAAATGTAGCTGATAGCCGGGCTTTAGACAGAGCACAGAGCAAAGAAAGCCAGAAGTGGCCACTTAATCTTGATTTCACACTCTTTTTAAAGGTAAATCACCCAATTAAAACTTAAAATGAAAGATAGTTTCTTTTTTCTACCAATGTTCAATAATTCACCCTGTCACACAGACAGGAACTGCGGCATTTTTTATCCAGTCATTCCAAACTACTTCTACTGCAGAATATGGAGTACTAGAAGAAGAAGAAGGGTCTAAAAGACAACTGTTATCCTCCTTTTTTGAAGCTTTTTGCTTTTATCTATTTATTATATTAACCAACCCAAAAAATCTAGATGTTTTACCCTGTGACAATCTCACATAACATCCCATTACCTAATTCACACCAGTGTAGATTTCAATTCTTCCCAGAGAGTATATAGATTTTTCCACAGACAAAGGTGAGAAATGCTGGTGTACAGGGGGGTTTTTATACTGAAAAAAAGGCAGAGAGATAATCTTTGCATTCTGGACTCCAACATGGGTAGAGGACAGAAAAAAGCCAAGGACTTGCAAACTACTCTGTATTGCTTGTCAGGAGATCTAGCCTCTCATCTTATCTCATCATCTCATTTCATCATCTCATCTCATCTCATCTCATCTCATCTCATCTCATCTCATCTCATCTCATCTCTGTAGCTTTGCACTCACTTGACATTTCACTGTTTTGACTGTGATTTTTGTGTGAATGGGCTTTTCATTTTTAATGTTGCTCTTTGTATAAACAGTAGGCCTTCAATGATTTTTGTTGCCTGAAAATGTTATTGGCACTTTGAGATTAAGAATAGGCACCAATATCCTTCAGAGAGCAGCCTCTGCAGAAAGGAGGGAATCCTCTCTCAAGTACAGCCTTTTTTCCTTAGTGTTTTATCACTGATCTCTGTGGCAGCTTCCTCTGCTGAGTCTGAGTGTGAAATCCTTTCCTGATTCTCTTAAGAAATCACAGTCATGTTGATGTTAAATTGTCTCATTAATGCTAGGCATTTAGTATTTTAATTTACAGTGCTGGCAATACATTGTAAAGCATTTAAATTACCTTCTGATGACAGAAGGTAAATAATTTTAATTATCTGTTCTTAAAATCAAATTGGAGGAATCACACTGTTTTAAAATTGCTTTCATCAGGAAAAGCATCTGTTATTATTTGCCTTGTGAAGGTATCTCAATGTCCAGCCGTTTATCCAGACTGTCATGCACAAGAAGCTGCTCAAGGAAAGAATAAAAGTGTCAGAACAGTGCTGTTCCAAACAGTTTTAATATTCTGTGCTACTTCTCTTGCTCTTCTGGCACATGGTCTCTTCCTTGAAAGCACTTTGCCCAGGTCGTTGCTGAATAATGAGGCCAAGAGCTGGAAAATCTTTGCTCCTGTGTGTTGTAAATGGAGAGGGACTGAGGATTGCGGAAAATCCTTGGGGTCTAAGGATTGTGGAAAATTAAACCACCTTTCTGAGTGACACTGGCAGGTTTGCCACTCCCTGGGAAAAGTGGAGGACTGGCAAATGCAAACCAAAAGGAGGGATTAACCTAGGAGGAGACAGTTATAACAATAGCAGGGAAAAGTAAGAAAGCCACGGAGAGCATTAAATTCAGGGCTATCCAAATGAGACATCGCAGCAGCAGCCGAGGAGAAGGTTTGCCTGTCAGAGTTTGCATCCAGGTTTGTGGTGCCAGCTCAAAGCCTGCTGTAGAAAATGGGTGCCAGGGGAGAGGAGCAGGGAAACTTTTCCAGTGATTCACACAGTTTTTGACATGCATCTGCTATGTCAGTATTGACAGTCACAATTTGGCAAGACGAGCTCAGAGGGAAGTTAATCCACTCAACCTGTCACTTAAAAGACTGTACAGTAACCTCAGTATCTAAACATCACCAGTGCCTTTGGTCTGCATCACTGACACTGATGCAGAAGCTGCTACCACCCATGGCCATATGAGGATTTCACAGGACTATGGAGAGGTTGGTCTGGGTGTCTTGAGTCTAAACCAACTCTGGAAATAAAACTATCACCACTGCTAGCTCAGGACATTCCAGTTTTGTCTGACTGAGTGTGGAAAGATGTCTGGAATGGAAGTTTTATAGCCCCTCTGGATAAGCTGTCCCCATGCTGCACTGTTTTTCTGGTGAAAAAGATCAGCTTTTGTCATGGAAAGGATGTGGCACCAGCTAGGGATTGGAAGAGTTTTGAGCCATAAACAATTTCTGGCATACTCACAGAAAATATTAAAAAAAAAGTCTTAAATTGAAATTTTATACTGTAAGCTAAAATTTAAGAGAGAAAAAGAAGAGTGTATGTTGGCAAACATATTTATTGTAGTGTCCCATCACAGTTAGAATAATTTCTAGACCACTCACATGTTTGCAACATTCCTTGCCTGAATTAAAGGATCAGCGAAGGAGCAGTTCTCTGCTCTGACAGGTCTGAATTTGAAACAACTTAGAAATACACTTGGAATATGGATGTACAGCTTGAAATTAAATTGGAGATGCAGTGCTATAAGCCCAAGGATAAATCACACTGCATTGTGGCAAGGCAAGATCGGTCTCTGTCATCCACACAGAAGATCTCTGTGGGATACAAACTTCACAATGTCAGCAAATATTCTTCCAGAGCATTCTGAACTCCCCTGCACATCTATGGAAAAGCGACAACCAGAAGAGCAAATATTGGGGGACAAAGGCTTTAAGCAAGTTAGACCCACAGACAGGAACATAAAATGAATTTTCACAGGCTCTGTGTGACTGTCACAGAAATGATCTGCCAACATTTGGTAGCATTCCAGTCCTCATTTGCTCAATTTTATTCAGCAGCTCCAACCCCAGTGAGAAAAAGTGTAAAGAAATGTAAAACCCCAATGACCTTTGGCACTGGGTTAACTTTAGTCCCATTTCACACTCTGAGAAGAGGGGAAGTTTTCACAGGATCACAAGTCTGTGTGTCTCTACTTTTTGTTTGTCTTGACCCTTCAGCCAGACTGTATCTAAATGCTTTTTTTTTCACAGTTCTTCAGTGGTCTCTGGGAACAACAAAAGTCATTGCCTATGGTGCATCATGAGGATGCAAGTTAGATGAAGAGTGCAGCACATGACCCAAAATAAGAAGGTAAGAATTCTGAATTGCTACTCCCGCTGATCTGTGGAGCAGTGTGGGGCCTTTTGTGTCATTTTGGATGGAATAATTTCCAATTTTCATCAAAAAATAATAGTTGCCCTTACTTCCTTGACAAAGTATCAGTGGTTTCCATGAAAAGCATGTTGTTTACAAATACACTTTGTCATTTGTTTGTTTGTTTTTTAAATCGATTCCTGTTATGTATGTTGCAGTGTGGTATTCCAGTCTGTACTTTTGAATAAGTAAATCCAAAAATTTCCAAGCATTTCCAAAAGCAATTGGCTCTTCCAAACTTCTGACAAGGAAAATTATTTTACCCAGATACCTTTAGTGAGGTGGATTTAAAATACAGTTTTGTACACACTGATGTGTGTGGTTTGTTTAATGATTTTTAGTAAGAGATTTCCAGGGTGAATGGAAACTTGCAAAACAGTATTGCCTGATTCCAAAAAGGAGGCAAAATAAAGGTAAAAGAAAATATAAGTACACTGAGAAAGCATAGTTTAAAAAAAAAAGACACCACAACAAAAAAACCTAAAATAACAAAATGATCAAGAAAAACAAAATCCAAAAAATAATTTAAAAAACCCAAAAAAACCCCCAACAAAAACAACAACAACAGCAACAACAACAACAAAAAAGCAACCAAATTCAGAAAACAAAATGAACACCCTGAAGCATAATATTTTATCTGTCAGCTAAAATGGAAATGCATCCAAAGTCCAAACCAGGAGTCTTGAGCAGTAAGATATTTCAAGGCAGTGATGCATCAGAACTCTGGAAATAGCCTGACAGCCAAGAATTCCACTGCTTTAGGAAACACCCGCATTTCAAGGCCTCAGACATTTATTTTGAATACACGTAATTTGTTGCCCCATCATTGTAATAGCATTATTATTTATTTACTTAACAGTGACTAAGGCCCCTAGTTAGGATCAGAGCTCGATAATACTTTGCAGATATAGAAAAGGAGATAATGCTTGTTTAAAGAGTTTTGGTAAAGTAACAAGAGACTTAGAGTTACACCCAGCAATGGAAAGAGGCCAACAGCAAAGGTCTGGGTGGAAGACATTATGATTCCTCTGGAAGATCAAGAGACAACAATCACATTCTTTAACTCACCAGATGCCTTGTTGAGTTGAAGTTTTATTAACACATGAGTGGAGGTGCTATTTTCTCAAATATCTAAGTTATCAATGTGCCTTATATCAGTCTGAGAGGCAGACAAACTCTGAGGTCTTTAGCTTAGCACCTCCTTTTCAAAGAATGAATGAAGCATTGTCATGCTTAGTGCAAAAGCAGTTCTCTGATGCTGCTGAAAAAGGTTTGTTCTGTGAATGGGCACAGAACCACAGCTCAGATCTGCAATGTTGGCACTACGCCCATGAGAGCAAAACTTAATTTCCTCAGGACCTACCTCTGTCAACGTGTTAAATACAGGTATCCATATTTACATCATCAAGGATGTTAGGGCATAACTGCTGAATTTTTTGGAAGACTTTTAAAAACACTTTTTAAATTAAAAAACAAGCTCTTTTTTTTTCCTTCACAGTTAAGGGATAGCATACAGCTGCTTGTTGCACAGGGAAGTTGTGGGTCCAGTTACCAAGCCTATTGTCTGATTTCACTGAGGACCTAAAAACAAACTCAAAAGAACAGCAAATGTAGCACACCAGGGGTCTTTGTCCAGCCTGATATCCTGCCTGTGAGCCCAGGAGAGCATGGAAGAAGCAGGTTATCATTTTGCAGACAACTTCACCAGTGGTGTCTTTTTCCACAGTAAGTAACCATTTATTTATGTTAAACAAACAGCTGTGCCTATGGTATTGTTTGATCCTTGATGATTTTTTTTTCCCAACACAAATTTATGTGGGCTTTATTATTTTTCCTTTTTTTTTTAACCCCCAGCAGTTTCATCCTTCAGTATCTACACTGCTTACCAGAAAAAGGTTCAGCAGTTTACTCTGAGGTGTGTTGTGGAAGAAATACCTCCCATTTTTCCTTTGCCATGGTGCCTACAAATATCACCTTACAATGATACCTCCAAACCATCTGTTTGGAGAGAAGTCATGAGTTTCTAGGTACCCTTTCCACACCAGTCATGTTTTTTACACACCTCCTACTTGCTTTTTTTTTTTGGTCAGCTGAAGAATAAGCTGGTTTATCCCTCCAAGAGATGCCACGCCAAACCTTTGAACAGGGCATCATTCTGGCTATAGGGCTGTCAGAGAAGCTGAGAAGCCCACACTGGAATGTGTGAGGTGAGTGCCTCAGGCCACAGAAGAACTTCCCCTTCTCAGCCTACTTGTGGTGTTTAAGCAAAGAGAAGCCATCAGGTGGCTGTCCACCTGTCAGTTTAGCTGTCTTGATTCCTGCTGAGGGAAATTCTGCCAGGTCTGCAACCCAAGCATTTTACATCCCTGGGATTCATCCAAATTATTCCAAATTCTTTCCCAGAATCAAAGTAATAATAACTAACTATGATGGTAGCAATTTCTATAGATATGGTAGGCCCAAAATAAAATAATCAGGAGTGAAACTTAACAAGACAAAGGACAGTTTTTCATCTGCTCTCTTTTGAGCCAGATTGTGGTGGCTGGATGAAGTTTCTGTGCTTGTTTACATTGCAAATTTTCTCCTCAGGGGCTGGGTTTTAGTTCCTCAGTATAAACAGACTTTGCTTGAAGTATTCAGTCTTAGTCTCTCCTGAAGGATATAGTTCATCATATGACAATAATAGCTGTTATTGTTAATACCCTTTCTTGCAACCAAAAAAATCAAGTCTTGTGGGCAGCTCTGAAGCCTAACACTGGGAAACCACTCTGGTCTGATAAACAATTTGTCTTCCCTGCAGGGTGAGGGGTGGGCAGGTGGTGTTGGTCTGCAGGAAGCATCACAGAGAGTGGATCTCTTTGGGAAGGACTTGTGTGCCAGGTGCTGGGGAGCTGTTCCTTCACCTGGCCCTGGACCAGGTCTCAACACCCTCCCTGTGTTGAGGGAGCTCGATTCAGAGTGACAAAGCACTCTAAAGTGCTTTATCTCCACCTAAAACCTATGGAGGCAGCAATAATCCTTTTGCATTTCACTCTGCGTGCCAAATTTGCAAACTGAAAACCCGACGTGCCTGGAGGACAATGCAGAGAGTTGTGAGATCTTCCATTTTTCCCGTTTCAGGCGTTTCATCCGTACTGAGTGTCAGGAGATGGTAGTGGTGGGGCACGGATCTGCACAGGCACATTCACATTTGGCTCTTGGATGCTTCTGGGGGTCCTGAGCCAACAGATGATCCCAAAGGTACAGACAGATGCCATCCATCTGCCATGGTGACAGATGGAAATGAAGGCTCTAAAAAGTGCTGCAGTTTGAGGCTTGGCTTTGCTGGGTCTGTGGAACTATATGCTTTTCACCAGGTCTCTGTTTACATTGCTGAGGTTTTGCTCTGCTCTGGCCCGCTGCTCCAGACAGAAGCTGTGTCATCACGCCCTTACAGCTGTTCCATCTGTCATAATGCAACAAAAAAGATTTTATCCTCATTCCCTTCATTTTTTTATTTTGAAGGACAGCCAAAATGGGGGAAAAAAAAAAAAAATTGTTTGTTATGCTCCATTTGGTGTTTCTGAGACAAGTGCTGTTTGGAGCTGTGGTGGTGCTAACGCGGCATTTTGGACTGTTCCAGATTCCACCTCTGGGCAGGATTATTCAGTTCCTGCTTTTCTGAGAATGGCCTCTGTCCTCCACTAGAGGAAGGTGTTCTGTTCCTTAATGAGGTGCTGATAAGAGGCTTCAGACCTGCACTCTCAGTTCCCAGCCAAGAGAGAACCTAGATTTACCATGGATTTAGATGTGGAAGTTCCTGTAAGTATAAAGATAGATAGATAGATAGATATATATACACACACACACACACACACACACACACATATATATATATACACACATACACACTATAGGGATTCATAAGCTAAATAAATGTACCTTTCTTAGCTTGCTTGCTTCAAAATTTGTGAGCAGCTAATGGAAAAAAAAATTATAGTTTTAGTTGCTGTAAGGAGAAGAAGCTTGCTAATGACAGGATGCTATAAGTACTGAGAGTGTTTGTTTAAGATTAAAGAGAAATATTTTCCTGCAGACCAAATTCCCATGGATTTAGCTCAGCTCTTGAGGGGTTTTTTCAAAACTGAGTTCGGCACCCAGGAATTGGGTGGTGAGGAAAACAGAAGGGAGGAGAGAAAGAGAAAGTGAAAAGGAAGCTAATTAAACAATTATTTCAGTGAGGCCATCATGGTAACGAGCTCCAGATGTTTGGGATTCCACGGACAGTCTCTGAACTGCAGAGGCAATGGTGGGTGTATATATGTTTGTTTACTTCTCACACCCTGAGCCTGACTACTGCTTTCTCTAAAAGAAAATGGAGAACAAGCCTATCCTAAAACAACTCTGGGGCTTCACTCCAGATTTTGATCTGAGTTACTCCGTAGCCCATGATGGTAGTGGCAATAATCCAGGAATATTATGGCATAACTCAAAACACAGACATTTGTTCACAAAGAAACAACAAATGAGCACATGAGCCTATACTCACAGCTACCCAGGGCCAGACTCTGGTCTTTGAACCTCTGATGAACAGGTGCAAATCCAAAGCAGAACAAGAATATGTGGAAAATTATGGCAGACCTGGCTGACTAATGGATTTACCCAAGGTGGACAGCCTTAAAAAATAATAATTTTGGCTACGTACCTGACTGTTTTCAAATTGCCCACTTTATAAAGATGCAGCTTCTGCAGCCCCTCTTTGTCAGATATACAAGGTATAGTCTCTTCAGAATTTTGGTTTCAATCCTGCTACTCCAGAGGATAAAATATCCTGGGACCTGTTCATGGCTTATGTAGACTGAGCTAGGTGATTCTCAAAGGCATATCTCTCTCTTGGAAGACACCACTTTGTTGGCAGCAAAATATTTTGCATTGTTTTGACTTAAGAAATAATTCTAATATTGCAAAGTGATTTTTTTTTGTTTGGTTTGGTTTTTTTCTGGGTTTTTTTTTGTGGTAATGTGTTCTGTTGTTGCCTTGGCCTCCAACCAGCTCTCCTGAACACCACACCACCAGTGGAATTTTCTTTAAGGCACATCCAACGATTCGTGCTGCCTTCTTTGGAAAGCATTTTCTGCCAGTGTGTTTGCAGAGACTGGCACCAGAGCTTCTTAAATGCTCCAAGCTGAGCCTAGCCTCCCACAGGATTGTCACTAAATCCCCACCACCTGATTTTCCAGATGGTGAATACCATATGTGTTATATGGCACTGGGCATTCTACAATACCAGGCAAATTTCTCAGCTCCATTGTTAACCTCAATTCCTTTTAGACATTCCCAGATGACACCAAAAAGCCACTGATGTGTGCTAAAAAAGCATACGTTTGTCCCATGTTAGAGGAACCTGTAATGAAAATTCTTTTTCCCTTTTTCTCTTTGTCCCTGCCACAATATGACCAGAAATACTTAGCATCTTAAATTCTTCCCCTTTTGCTGGCTTCCTGTGAAAGTAGTTAAAAATAAAAATGCATTTGGAAGGTGCATCCAAGGCACCATCTAAAAGGACAGAGGTAAGTCAAATTCTCATGGAGTATGGATTGTCTTGGTTTTCACTGTCATGAAAATACCATCAGTCTGCACCTAAAAATATTTTTCTTTCTCATTACACCACTGTACAAGCCACTGCATATCTTCCTGCTTCTCCTGCCTCTGACGTTATTCACTTGCAGAAGAGGATTTTTGCAGGAAAAAAACCCAACTGTTTCCTTCCTTTGTGTTTTTGTCCAGGGTCAGAGGGCTTTGGATTCATTTAGGGTCTCTGGACACTGACATAAACTGTAAAATTCTTGTAATACTAAATGTGTTCAGGGTGAGGGCTTTTCCACCAGAAATATCCTTCAGCCAGAAAATGTAACTACACGGAGTCATCTTTTCTGTGTGCCCGAACAGGCCCTTGAACACATGGCTACTTCCCCACAGAAATGGTACGTGAGCTGAGGACCCTGAAATGAAAACTTAGCATAGAGTCACAGAACAGCTCGGCTTGGAAGGGACCTGAAAGTTCATCAATTCCACCTCCTGAGCAGGAACACCTTCCCCTATCCCAGGTTGCTCCAAGCCCCAGCCAGCCTGGCCTGGAACACTTCCAGCAGTCCATCCCTCAAATCCATCTCTCCCCAGCTCAGACAGAAGGTTGTTCTGGGGGACCCTGCCAAAGGCTTTGCAGAAGTCCAGGTAGATGATGCCCGCAGCCCTTCCCTTGTCCACTGGTGTGGTCACCCCATCAGAGAAGGCCACTGGGCTGCTCAGGCAGGACTCGTCCCTGGTGAGGCCGTGCTGCTGTCCCAGGTCACGTCCCTGTGCTCCATGAGCCTCAGCAGAGCTTCCAGAGGGTCTGTCCCATGAGCTCCCCAGGCACAGAGGGGAGGCTGACAGGTGGCTGTTCCCAGGGCCTTCCTTTCCATGGTTTTTGAGGATAGGTGCAATATTTCCCTTTTTTCAGCCGCCACCTGACTGCCAGCACTTTTCCACTGTCACAGAGAGTGGCTTGGCAACTCCACCAGCCAATTCCCTCAGGCCTCTGGGGTCCATCCCATCAGGTCCCCCGGGCTTGTGCACGTCCAGGTTCCTC
>VXAD01011230.1:597603-639283 GCA_013399195.1 Dicrurus megarhynchus | reverse complement strand
AAGGTAGCAGTGCTAGCCCCATGGCACTGCTGAGAAAGGGGCCCTTTGTCAACCTCTGCCACCACCACAGAACATGGCTGAGACCACAGACTTCCATTTTTAACTTAATGCTTTTGGGGTGACTGCCTATGTCCTTACAGAGTCCTCATCCAGCTGCCTTTGCAGCAGTTGAATGGCTCAAAAGTTTGGGCTTGCCTCTTCTTTGTGAGGCAAAGTGCATGCTAGGCACATGGTTTGGGGTCTTGCCAAGGCCAAGTTCCTGTATCCATCCAAGGGATGGCCTGTGGTGAGGGGATGTTGAGGCAAGAGGCCATGAAGTTGGGCAGGGAGATAGCTATGGGCTTTTCCAAGGCTAGGCTGTTTTTGGGGGTTTGTCAGCCCAGTGCCTCCAAGGCAATTGGTGCAGCCAGGATGGTTGTGCAGTTTCTTTGGTAAGTGGGGCAAAGACAGCTCTGCTCTCCAGGGTCACTGTGGTGCCAGAGCCTCTGGTGAGCCTTGGCAGCAGGAGGAAGGACAGGCTGCAACCCCATGGCTTCCCAGAGTTATAAAGCAAGATTGTGGGCCTGTGGGATGGGAGTTATAAACCAGGCTGTTTCTCAGAGCGGCACAACCTAATGTGGAAAGGTGATGGAGAGGTTCTGGCTGTCTGCTTTGCTGATTTCTGAGATTCACTGAGGTTTCTTCTGGGGTTTCACAAAAGGAGAGTGAGGTCTCCAAGATCTGTGTCTGCTGCTGAAGCCTTTCCTGAACTGCCTGCTGGCCTGCATGGTCCAGCAGTTAGAGGCTTGGAAAGGGATACAAGTGATTCTGAGAGCTGTGGATGAGCATGGGCTTCACTGACTGCTTTTTCCCCTATCCCCTTCCTGTTCCAACAAGGTCATTTGCCATGCTGTTAGTTGCAGTGAAACTGTGCGAGTTGCTCAACTGGTGGCCCGACAGAGGAGTTCCAAGAAGAAAACAGTCCGTCAGGTGAACTGTCAGATGAGGCTGAAGAACACGTCTCCAGTCAGTTTATCAGGTAACCCATAAGCAGCTCTAGAGGGCCTGCCTCTACGAAAGAACTGTGCAGCTGCTGCAGCAAAAGTCTTGTCTGTGAGGGTGTCACTAATGGCCACAGGTTACATGGTCCACGTGGAGAGCTCCTGGGAGGATGAGTGTTCTTGACAAGGGTGCTTATGTCTGAAAGCCGTGATCAGAGAGAAAGCCGTTCTCAAGTGTGTATGTGAGATGTGAATGATCTTGAAAAAAAAAGTTCTTGGCGGATGCTTGGTTTCACTTCGACGTGCTCCTGCTTTTGTGAGAAACACAGCTGAGATGCAGGCAAGAAATGTGACAATGAGCCTGCTTGTTCTTTAATGCTGGCATTGGCCCGTGGTGGAGTGGGAGAATTGAGCCATGCCCTCACAGTGAGAAGGAGTCTCTGCAGCATCATCCCTGGCTGTTTCAGTGGCTTGTGTTGCTGATGCCAGTGCCACAGTGCCACCAAAGTTCCAATGCCCATTTCCAGCTCTTTTTACCTCTTACCTTTTGCATAAGCTGCTGTAGCAGTGTTTTCCTAAAAGTGTATGTCAGGTTTTCTTCACTGTGGTGCTGTTGTGTGACTGTCTTGGGAATTGGACCCAGGATTAAGCCCAGGCAAGACCCATTTGCTTGCAGGTTGGCAGCTTGGAGCAACAGTGGGTCTCATAGTTTGTGTGTATTCCCCCCTTGTTGTCTGTAATGAAGTGTTTGCTGCTGCTTGCTCTTCTAGAAGGATGCCGGTTGGGAAGCTGAACTGGTGGCTCATATCCCAGTTTAATGACAGGGATTATAAAGACAGGTTGATTCACTGTCTTGCACATCAATCCCCTTGGAAGTGTTTGTAACCTCCAGAATTGATGCAGCACATAAACAGCAAAGTGAGCAAGAGCTTGTTTATCCCAGTGTGGCCTGAACCCTAATGTGGTGTGTTCCCCTGTGGGTGTTGCTTGGTCACCTCTGCTGTGTGCTGGGAGTTCAGATGTGCACAAGCCAGAGTAGAGAAGAAACCCTTTGGATGGCAGTACAGGAGGTGCCTGGGGAGGTGGAGGTAGACTGGGTGGAGGAGAATGCTACTCATGGCTGCATCTGCAAACTCTTTAGGAAAGCCCAAAGGAACTTTGCGACAGCCCCGGTCTTTGAGCATGCCAGAAGAAGGCAGTAAGAGGCCTGTTCCTCGCCTGCCCCGAGGCAGAGAAGTAGCATGTGGAGGTGTGAGACCTGTTGTGGAGAGTGCCCGGTCTGCCTTACCTTCAGCTGCTGGAAGCGGACCACCTAAAGAAATCCCCATGCAGAGGCACGTCACTGTGGTAAACAGGTCAGTGTGTGTGTGTGTGTGTGTGTGTGTGTGCACGAGTGAGGGGAAATGAAGTGTGATGGACCTTTTGATGCTGCCATGCAAGCAGTGCCCTTTGGGATTCAGTGGGAATCCAGGCTCCTGCCCTTGCAGAAGGTGAAGTCTGAACATGGGGTGGTACCCGAAGAAGGAGATGAATGACATTTTGACTTTTTGGATAGCTCACCTGTGCTCTTGGCCTGTTTTCATGTGTTCAGGGGGGAAATGCAGCCAAAGGTGTCAGAGCAAGGGAGTGTGGGGCTGTTGCCTGGGCCCAGGAGGGAGCTGTTGTGGCCAGTGCAGCAGAAAGGAGGAGGAGCAGGTTTGTATGCAGGGACAGGTGATGTGTGTGTTGAGGGTGATGGTTGTCTGCAGGTGGCTGCTCTGTCCCTCTTGCCTGACTTCTGTGTTGCAGCGTCAGTGTTTGTGTCCTTTCTCAGCGCGCTCGGAGCCAGGAGCCACCTGACCATGTTTGGGTGAATTGAGATGAGGGCTGGAGCTGCAGTTCTGCTGGGTTAGCGGTACATGCTGGTTTTCAGCCCCGTTTGAGCCTCTCTAATCCGGGCGGCTTAGTCAGCTGCTGCCCCATCATTTCTTTCTGTGTTGTTTTCGGCTGCCCCGGGCCGTCAGCTGATGGCGGTGAGAAAGTGTTTGCTGTTGCTCATTGTGGCTGTGCTAAGTCTGCCGGAGCTGTGATTGTGGCGGTAATCCTCTGCCGGGGGAGGACTCCCAGCCGGGCTGGGTTGGAAGTCAGCCTGGCGCTGAATGGAAATGGCAGTGGCGGTGTAGCTGTGAGGTGGCACAGAGCAGCGCAACAGCCTAATCCTGCCGCGGTGCCTGCCCTTTCTGGAAGATCCACAGAAAGCAGGCGTGTCCTGCCCCAGTCACCTGCATGAGTTCCATGTGCAATCAGGGGGTTGTTGTGCAGAGGAGAGAAGGGCCAAGCCATCCTGCTGTGACTCAGAAATGTAAGAGCAGCTGTGCTTGGGCCTTCCCTTTTCTGTGCGTGCAGATGAGTTGCATTTTTTTAAGTGGCACTTCCCTAAAAGGCAGAGGCACTTTGCCTCAGGCAGAGCAAAAAGAGCACTTAGAGTTTTCTCCAAGTTAGTTACTGTAAGGCCAGGAAGTATTTTATAGCACTTGAAGACTTGTAATGCATGAAATAAAATTAGGTAGATGTCACCCCTCTTCTGGCTATTCCTAATATAGTCTGCTACATCTTGTGTTATCTTTGTCCATCTCTGGCAGTCACTTCCGAGCTCCTTTTAGGTATGTGTTCTGCTTTTGTTTCTGTTGTCTTTTTCTGCCCTACACTGTAGGAGAAGCTACAAGCAAAGTCTGCTTTGGCCCAGGTAGTTTTGGAGGAAAAGACATCTTGTGCTGTTGCAAAGAGTCCAAATGCTGTCCTTTTAGCTTGGGAACATAGTGAAGGGAGAGTTCGGGGAGGAGAGATTCATATTCTGTTTGAATACAAGGTTGTATGTACAGTGGCCATGTGACTGGATTAATTTGTTTCAACTTGGCCAGTTTGAATCAGGACTGGCAAGATCCAAGTGTTCTTGCTGCTGGGGACGTTTTGTACCTCCTGGGCTGTTGTAGTTGCTTGTGCTTTGGGAATTGCAGGAGGGAAAGCTTCTTTGAGCCAGGAGGTCCTGACTTCAAAAAACAGCGTGCACAGGAGTGGAGTTGTGAGCAGCATCCCTAGAAATGCTGGGCTGACAGCAGCCTCATAGTTATCTGGCTCAGACTTGAGGGCTCTGCTCCAGCAGGGGTGCCAGCACTTGCCTGTGAGAGTGGCTGAGCCTTCACAGTGCGGGTTGACTGAGACAAGTCCTGAAGGTGACAGGCTGTCTCTGCCCCACTTCCCAGTTTGGAGTGAGCCATTATCTGTATGCAGTTTTTGACTTTTTGTTTCCCACCCTGCTCCTCCACATACCCACATCATAGGAAAGGACATCCGTGCCCTCATGGTTGCACATAGGGATCTCTGTTTTCTCCTTTTCTGTTGAACATCTGTCCTGCTATAGCAGATGTGTATTCCTTGCCTTGACACGATGTCCTGCCAGTGACAGATGTAGTTTGGGTGCTGACAGGTATTGGTGCTGCACTCAGTACCATGTAGTGAAACTCCTCAGTGAGGGTGCAAATGCTAGTTCCCTTGTGACTGCCAAAGTCTACGTCCCACCTCTGTAGCACTCTGTGATTTTTTTTTCAGAGATTTTCATGATTATAGCTTCAGGGGTTTGCCACTATGTAGCATCAGGTGGAAGGGGAAAAGGATATTTGTCTTCCCCATTCTGTCACACTCACATGATAACAGAGAGATGCTGAAGGTAGCTGCAGTTGTCCAAGGCCTTCTTGCAGATGCTGTTGCAGGGTCTGAGAGGCTTGTCTTTATAGCAGTATCAGGTTATCCTGACTCTGTTGCTGTGAACCTGCAAACCCTCAGAAGCAGGGAGAGACCTTGCTGTTAAGGCTAACTGCAGAGATCCTTGAAGCTGGAAAGCAGCAGTGTGGATGAGAACAGGTTCAGATGCTTGGTGACCCTGTTGCTTGAAGCAGCAGAAGCCATTCACTGCTGGGTACCACCTGGCCCTGCTGCTTAGATAGCACTGTCCAAGGGCCAAAGAGCAGACTGGGGTGGCATGGGCCTTACCAAGGTAAGGCAATTGGCCAGGAAGGGCATTGCTCCCCTTCAGTGAGAAGTAGTGATGTGTGGCAGTGAGACGTGACTAGCTGCTGAGCTGCAGCTACACGTGGGGCCTTGGCAGGGCTGCATGGCTGGTCAGGCATTTGTGAAGAGCCAGGCTGCTGGTGTGGCTAGGAGGCCTCTTGTTGGGAGCAGGCTTCTAGCAGCTGAGGAACATGAGGTCTTGCAAGTAGCTGAGTTGTCCATACCTGCAAACTGAAGGGGAAGCATGTTGGCCCTGCCACTGTCTGGCTGTATTATCTCGTTGTTGGAGACGTATGACCATCATGATCTGTGTGAGCAAGCAGCGCATCACATGATACTTGTCTGATTGCAGGGCTCGAAACTGATGATGACTAGGTTCAAAGCTGATGTTAGCACCATGTTGCGGGAAACTGTTGAACCACAACAGAAAGCCCAGGAAGACCCTACATGAAGGAGGATCTTCTGATCCATAATACTGAGAGGATCCCAAATCCAATTAGCTTTTGCATGCCGCAGAAAAGAATCATGAGTCCTCTGTTCCAGGTTCCTTTTCAAGGTGTTCATGTGGCATGGCTTAAGCAGGAAACATCTGCCCTCTTCCTCACTGAAACTTTACTGCGGTTCTGGCTGGCCTACCCTGCAGTCAACATCATTTGTGTTACCTCATGTGTGGCTTAAGGTGATACAGGTGTCTGGGTGGCACTGAGGACTAGAACACAGCTATGGATTCCTATTGGCAGGCAGGGATAGCAGGACAGTCTCCACTACCCATGTAGCTATTTTATAGGATTGTTTTGCTTTCTGCCTAGCAGAGGTGGTAGTCTCTTTTGAGTCTGCTTCCATTAAGAGGACTTTTTAAGCTTGGGTATCTGTTCAGCTTGGAGTTGTCCATACTGGTAAATACATGTACAAAGAAGTGGGATCGTGGATTTCTTGTAGAATCTGCATGGGTAGCCACAGCCACCTTCTAAGAAGAGATTGCTGCAGCTTTGTGTGGGCATCTGAGCTGTGCCCACAGAAAGTAGAGGGTTTTCTGTAATGCACGTAAGTGTTGTAAGAGGCTTTTCAGATACCCAGCAAGTGCCAGGTGTGAATGTAAGTTTTGGTTTTGCATGGATGACTTTCCTTTTGTACTTTGAGTTTTGCAGCTGTGCTTGTAGTTGATCTGCTGCTGCCTAGGACTTCTGGGCATGACTCTTGTTTTGTAAATTGCTGAGCTGGGCAGTGCCTGTCCTTACAGCTAGTGCTGTGGGACATGACTCAGAACAGAAGTATGGTCTTTGGTACAAGTAATACTCCATAGCTGATGGAGGAGCAATGGTTTCATGTAACAGGGACAGCATAAAAGCAGGGGAGACAAATTAGTGTTAAATCTTTTAAGATGCTCCTTAGAAGAGATGTGAATGTGGGAGGTCTCTTTCTGATTTGTGGATATGCTCTGATTAAAAGTCAATGTGATGACACGTAGGGCTATTTTGTCTTGACTTCCTGTTGTGACTAGCCTCAGCATTGTACTTGAACTGCTGTCCTACCTTGAGAGAGTCCAGCTGAAGTTGTGAAAATCACCCTTGGTGGTCCTGCAGCTGGTGAGGTTTTTGGCTTGCTCCACTGTTGTCCCTGAGCTCCAGAGTTGGCCAGTCCCCTTTCTGGCCCCTGGACAGAGATCTTCTGCAAAGCCTGCCCAGTGCATGTGCAGTGTCTGCTCTGGTCAGGAGATGCCTGTTTCAGAGCAACCTACCCTGCTGTAGTAGAAATGTTACCACCCTGACTTCTACACTGCAGCTCTTCCTTGGGTATGTGCAACTCTTCCTTTGGGAGGTTTTTGGTCCTAGTCTTTGAATTCCCTTCTCCAAGTCTTGTTTCCTTTTGCTTGCAGTGTATGTAATTATGCCACAGCTGATTTTTTTTCCAGGTCTTTGTGAGCTACACAGTGCTGTGCCCTCTTCAGTGTCGGGAGCTCATTTTGGTGTCTGTACTCACAAGTAAAAACTACTGCTCTCTGGGGGACCCCAGAAGAACACCTGCAAGCATGACATTTGTGTGCTTTCAGTGGGAGAGATCTTCAGAGAAGAGTCTGTTAAACAGAGTAATAACAGCATCCACAAAAAGACCTTGAATGCCTCTGTGTTCCTAGATGCTTTCCCTTTGCCAATGTCTTTTTACTGTGTTTTGTTTCTCACAATAATGAGAAAAATGAGTAAAAACTAGAAACCACCTGTTGATCTGTCCTGTTACTGCTTATCAGGTTGTCTTCCTGACAAGGACATTGTGACTACTCATCTTGTGCAGGAGGCCTTCTAGGAGTGTGTGGAATACATTTTATTTTATATATAGGTCTTAGAAGCAAATAGAATGTTATTTAGAGACAGAAGAATGATTTTAAGCAATTTTCTTTGCAATTTTAGGTCTGAGAAGAGACTGACTGTCCCACCACGGTTTCAAAAGGAGTTGCAAGTTCACCTGTCCAGAAGCTCTTCCACAGAGTCAAGTGGTACGCCCATTAAGAAATTATTTGTTGACTACTCAGAGTGGGTGTCATCTTAAAAAAAGTCCATTTTACTACTTGTTTTGAATGAAGATAGGTTTGGATGAGAAATCAAGTTCTGTGAGTGAACCTTTTCACTCTAATTTCATTGTGCTGAGGAAATGTGTGTTTGCTTGTTTGCCTCTTGGTCTTCTAGGAAAAACATTGGGCAGTAAGTGTCAAAGCCAATCACAAAGCCAGTGTGAGGAGTTTGGAAACAGGAGGAGTAAGCTTAACTTCACTGCTGGGGTAGGAATCTGGTATAAGGATGAAATCCTGCCTTTCAGGAGTAAGCAGCATTACTAATGTATCTGTCCAGAAAATACTCTTCTGCCTGTGTGGCTCAACAGCTGTGCAGCTGATGGGCTTGCAGAATGATGGTTGCTTTCTTTGAGACTTGTCAGCCTGATTTGTGAAGTTTCAGGTCTGGTAGCAAATACACCCCACCAAAGGGAGAAGAGGAGTAGAGATGGCAGAGCAGGTAGGCTAATGATGTGAACCTCTCCCTGGAATAATGACTGCCTAATTCCTACACACAATGTATTGAAACTGCCCAGAGCAGCTGAACAATTGTCGCTTTCCTTGCTCCACTGAAGGGCTTCCTTGGATGCAGTAACACAGAAAGGCTGCCTGCTGGGTTGGAGACTTTTCCTCAGGACATATCTTGGAATGAAAGGCAAATCGTTGGTCTGATTTGTACACCTGTCTGAATGTAGAAGAACATTCTTGGTTGTCATGCTATATCTTTGGTGTGTTTGTACTCACAAAGAAATTATCTTGTGCCCCTCTTGGGATGCTGCCTTAGTGCAGCATCTCAGCTGCAGTGGGGTTGAGGGTTCTGAATCCTCTTCCAGAATCCCTTCAGAAGTAACATGTAGCAACATCTTATGAAAATAACTAAAATGGTTGAAAATTCGTCTTTAGGTAGTTACTAAATGTCTGAGATTTCCATAGTTCTTTGCCACAGGAACCAGCCATGCTGGGCAGGAGAGCCATATTTTAGAGTTGGTGTTATGCTGGCAGCTCCCATGTTTAGTTTTTAAGTAGGGAGATAATCATCTTTCTGTTGGTAGGGCTATGTTTACTTCAAGGCTGTATATTTTTTTTAAACAGATAGCTTGAATACATCCACTGCAGAGACACATGGTGTTGCCCCTGGCTCTTCTGCTACCGATGTCAATGAACTTCAAAGTCGCATTAAGGAGCTTCTGAGCAAGTACAGCAGTGGTGTCAGGGTGTCAAAGGTGCCTCAGATCTATCGGGAAATGTACTGGGAGGACCTTAGCACAGAAGTGCTCTATCAGCTTGAGAACTGGCCTCATGTATGCACAGTAAGTACCGAATGCCATTTTTATGGAAGATGCCAGTACCCTACAGATTTCTGAATGTTCATTTGCCAAGTGTTATTTTATGTGTGCCTGCATTTCCTTTCATGCTCTGTAGCAGTGACAGAAACCCCCCCACACTCCCACTACCCCACTCCCAAATTGTAACAATGCCTTTTGAAACCCGAGGAAATCACTGTTGACTGGACTAGTGTTTTGAAGAGGGAAGGTCAGCCTCTGTGGTGTCCCGGAGCAAGTGCTTGGGGTTGCTGACTTGCCACCTTTAACTGACCACAGTACTGACAACCCAAATAGCTGGTGACAGAGGATCTCCAAGCCATCTTTGTTGTTCTTGGTTTGGGTTTTTTCCCAATTGCTTTTTATGCTTTTCCTTGTTGGTGGGTTTATCTCCTCATAATGCTATAAGCTACCAACATTCTTTGTGAACAGTCTGAGATCTAACTGTATTTATCTTTCTATAGACTTTTCCAAAGGTTTTTCTCACATCTTAAGCCAAGGAATTTTGCTTTGTAAGTTAGGTTTATGATACAATAATAGGTGAAATTGAAGAGTGGTAATGCCGGGGGGAGAGATTACAGTAAGCCCCTTTCTGCCCTTCTTCTGATGTCTGTTACCCTTTGATTATCAAGGGTATCTTTGCCTTTCTATTAGGAACTGGTATCTGGCTGAGTGTCCACTTAGAGATCTGACACATGAGTTGCCATCACCACTGGGTTGAAGGTCTTCAGCTGCTGTACTTCTGTCTCTTCTTCTGCATTCACGGGTCATTTACGTGTCATGCAACTTTGCATCAAGGCTTTGTTTAGCTTTACTTTAGCAGGCCAGTGATACCAATGAGGACTTTCAACTTCTTCGGTATCTGTCAAACCGTGGCACAGTTTGACAAGAGTATTGAAGTAGTAAGAATATTTTTCTTCTTGAAGTGCTTTTTATGTATGTGCTACTAAGCCTTTTCTCATGTAAAAGCGTTAAGTGCCCAAAAAACAAACTTAACTAAGTTAAATAACTGCTCTTCAGGAATAACACCATTTGCATGCATGTGTGGTATTCTTATAGATACATAAAATGTGTTTGTAACACCTTAGTACAGACACTAGAAATGTATGCAGTCAGCAGCAATTTGTTTTGATGGCTGATGATTGGTTCCTGTGTTATCTATAGAGCATGCTGTTACGTCTTGAATTGCTTAATTCATGCAGCAAATTTTAGTCTTTTTTGTAGCTAATGTTCCAGTCAGTCCTGTTCATCCAGGATCTTTGTTCTGTGTTCGTTATCCATTTGCTTGTTATCTGTTGGGTCTATCTCTTTCTTTACAGCATGCAAATAAAGTCATTTAAGCATAAATAAACACTGATTAAATCCATGGAAACATTGTAATACAATGGGCACAGTACAACAGCAGTCAGAACTATCGAGTTATCTTGGCACAGTCAGTCTTATTGTAGAGAACTGTTAATGAGCCTCTGAAGCCTGTCTCAGTTTACTGACTTACAAAATTGTAATTATGGCTCAGGCATGGAAAAGTTTGAACTGGGACTTCTTATATGAAAGCTAATATACATCTCTTAAATATAATCAGTTCCTGGTTCAAACATATTGTCTGCAGGTGTACAACTCTGTAGAACCTTTGAAATGCAGAAGACAGACTGTACTCTCCTGTGAAAGTAAAGACACTTCCAAGACTGATTTTTGAATTATTTCTGTTTTGTTGGTTTCTTACACAGGGAGTGTCTGCCAGGCTCAGAAGAGAAAACATGCCTGGTGTTTCTCTCGTTATCTTCTTAAAGAGACAGAACATATTCTTTTTGTACTCATTCTGATCAGTGTAGCATAGTTACAAGCCAGCAGACAGTAAACCTAATACATTTTCAGCGTCTCCAAGCTTTTACTTTGAGGACTGTGCTTTGGAGAGTATCACTTTTGAATAACTTTGCATCTCTAAAACTTCTGTTTGAAAGGAAGGAATTTTATCTAGGAAATTTTAATTTCTATGTTTTTACAACCATGGGTAATGGACATTTTTCCTATTTAGGGAGTTCAAGTCTCCAAATGTCACTGTAAGTTGCAGGTTGATGATCTTGTTTTCAGTCTTCACCGTTCAGGCAGGAGGTACTGAGGCTGACTTTGTCTCCATTTGTATGTTACCTCGCTTCTTTAGGTGAGCTTTCTTGAGCATCTTACTTGTAGCAACATATTTTGCACAGCTAAATGCAGAAGTACAAAGTTACCAAGTAGTGGCTAGCAGTCACAGATTATAGCCCAGCCTTCATGAGCAATGGGGCTGACAATAAATATGCTTACAAGTCTTTGTTGTCTAGGCAGACCTGAGCCAGGAGAAAAATCTGCTTCAACAGCTCTGGGCAGGTCCATAGTGTTGCTGAATTGTTTGCTTTCACCTCCAGCACAACTAGTGCTTTGAACAAAGTGATGACTGGCAGTGACCCGCCCACCTTCACCTTTTTTATCAGAATTTTTTACTTTTCTGTTTGACTAATTACTTTGTCATGTGCCTTTGAGCAGCCAGTGATCCCTATTTTAGACTTCCAACTCCTCTCTCATTTCTTACCTTTCTATATATTTTTGTCACAAGTCTTTCTCACAACTTAGCTGTTTTCTTAGAATTCTGAGTCAAAGTTATATAGCTTTGCTGTGTTTGGGCTCAGACTTGAATCCTTGAGATGCAGGCAGCTGAACCCCTGAGGGAAAGGGAATATTGCAGCAGAGGTATGAGAGGTATATAGGCATGTAAATTAAAAAGTTCTCTTTTTTTGTAAGTCACAATCCAAAAAGTAATAATAAATTTATATTTGGTACTGCCAACATGACAAAATGGTTCCCTTTGCAGTCTAAATATAAACCTCCTTACTGAGTTGTGTGTATGTTTAAGGGACTTCTTCCTTGTATATGCTCAGCTCTCAGTTACTTGAACCCTGTGAATGTTTCAGGCATGATGTGATGGTGATTCAGATATGGCAGTGCAAGACAAGTCTAAACTCTTAGATCTTTTCTCGAAACGTTTGCTTGAATTTCCATGGTTCTTTTCCAAAAGCTTTTAGAGAATTAGGCAGTCCTAGGACATTACGGAACATCCTTGCTTGGGTGTTTAGTTGGTTTAATGACTGGAAATGGAGCAAGTCTGGAATGACTGACCTTCAGAAAGGCAGGAAGTCGTGGGATTCCTCAGGGGTAACACTTGGACACATGCTGGTCAGAATTGTAACAAGTGAGTTGGTAGAGGATGCAAATACAAGTTCAGCTGACTAATAATACAGGGTTGTTCAGGGTTGTTTCAAGACCAGGGCACTCTGGAGATGTATGTAACCTCCTCATACCTTGTTTCTGGCCCCTAACATTTCAATGTAATCTTAATTACAGCTGACATGGACAGAGAGACTCTTACTACATTTTTAAAAAGTGGTTTTTTGGAGAACAGTGTGGACTGTTAAGCTTGGGCAAAAGGGATCTTGGCACTTATAATAGCTTCATGCAAATGTTGACTCAGTGTGGAAAAATGCAAGTGATAAGTATTTGCAAAATAAATAGAAAAGAAATATTTCAGTTGGAAGGAATCTGTCAGTGACCATCTAGTCCAATTGCCTGACCGCTTCAGGAATGACCAAAAGTTAAAACATGTTATTAAGGGCATTGTCCAAATATCTTTTGAACACTGTCAGGCTTGGGGCATCAACCAAGAAGCCTGTTCCAGTGTTTGACCATCCTCTTGGTAAAGAAATGCTTCCTAACATCAAATCTGAACCTCCCCTGACACAGTCCTCTGCCTAAAAGGGCATATTTCCTAGTTGACTCACTGAGTACTTGCGACTGGAAGTTATCTCCTACAAACTTACACATTTCCCAGATTTGCTTGTCACAGCAGTCCAGTGTTTGCAGTACGTGTCTGGGAAGTTGCAGTCTCCCGTAAGGACAAGATACCGACCCAGAGATTTCTCCTAAATGCCTATTGGTAGCAGACAACCACAACAACCACTCAATCTCTTTTGAGACCAGAGTCTCTCACCCACGTCATCACTAGTGGTAAGGGCTGTGCAGTCAAACCTCCCCTTTTCATACAGTGCAACTCCTCCACATTGCAGGCCCTGCCTGTCTCTCCTGGAGAGCCTGCAGCTCTTCATCCTGGCAGTCTGGGTGTGGCGCTTGTTCCACCAAGTCGTACTGACACCAAAGACATCATAGCTCTGGGAACTGACCAGTGCTTGACATTTATAATTTTTGCTTCTCATACTATGTGTGTTGGTGTACAACAAGTATTTCAGATGTGTTCCGAGATAGAGTCCAACCTTTGACCAAACACCACCTTGTCAGCCATGGCACTGGTTGTCAGTCCAGTCATTTATTGAACACCTCCAGAGATGGTGTCTTGACCACCTCCCTTGGCAGTCTGTGCAATGCCTGACCACCTTTTCAGTGAAGAAATTCCTCTTGATGTCCAACCTGAACCTCCGTGGTGCAGCTTGAGTCCTTGTCCTCTTGTCCTGTCACTGGTTGCCTGGGAGAAGAGACCAACCCTCACCTGGTTGCACCCTCCTCAAAGGGAGTTGCAGAGAGTGATAAAATCACCCCTGAGCCTCCTCTTCCTCAAGCTAAACAAACCCAGCTCTTTCAGCTGCTCCTCATAGGAATTACTGTCTCCAGCTCTGACCCTTCACCAGCTCCTTTGCCCTTCTCTGGACTTGCTCCAGCACATAAATGTGTTTCTTGTTATGAGGGGCCCAGAACTGGACACAGAACTTGAGGGTGGCCTCACCAGTGCTGAATATAGAAGGACAATCACTTCGCTGGTCCTGCTGGCCACACTATTGCTGACAGAGGCCAAGATGCCACTGGCCTTCTTGGCCACCTGGGCACACTCCTGGTTCATGTTCAGGTGTGCTGTTGACCAGCATCCCCCTTTTCTTTGTGGAAAGTGGCAGCTTTCCAGTCACTCTTCCACAAGCACTGCACGGGGTTGTTGTGACCCAAGGGCAGGACCTGGCACTTGGCCTTATTGAACCTCATACCTTTGGCCTTGGCCCATCGATCCAGCCTGTCCAGATCCCTCTGCAGAGCCTTCCTGCCCTGCAGCAGATCAACAGTCCCACACAGCTTGCTGCCATCAGTGAATTTACTGAGAGTGNCCAGCACTTGGCCTTACTGAACCTCATACAGCTGGCCTCAGCCCATCGGTCCAGATCCCTCTGCAGAGCAACACTCCTACCCAATGTGAATTTACTAAAGGTGCACTTGATCCCCTTATCCAGATTGTCAAAAAAGATATTAAACAAGATTTACCCCCGTATGGAAGCCTGGGGGACACCACTGGTGACCAGCCCCCAGCTGGATGTGACACCATTCACCTCCACTCTCTGGGCCTGGCCATGCAGGCAGTTTTTAACCCAGCAAAGATGCACCTGTCCAAGCCATGGGCTGCCAGCTTTTCCAGGAGGATGCCATGGGAGACCGTGTCAAAGGCTTTGCTGACGTCCAGGTAGACAACATCCACAGCCTTTCCCTCATCCTCTTGGCAGGTCACCTGGTCATAAAAGGAGATCAGGTTGGTCAGGTGAGCCCTGCCTTTCCCAAACCCATGCTGGCTGGGCCTGATCCCTTGGTTGTCTGGCATGTGCTGTGTGATCACACTCAAGATAATCTGTTCCATAACCTTTGCCAGCACCAAGGTCAAGCTGACAGGCCTGTAATTCTCCAGATCTTCCTTTTAACCATTCTTGTGGGTGGGCATCACATTAGCCAACCTCCAGTCATCCCAGACCTCCTTGGTTATCCAGGACTGATAATAAATGATGGAGAGCACCTTAGCAAGTGCTTCTTCCAGGTCCCTTTGTACTCTCAGGTGAATCCCATCCTGTTCCATAGACCTGTGAGTGTCTAAGTGGCACAGTGGGTCACTTACAGCCAAAAATGCATTTCATCCATCAGGACAGATGGATCCTGTTGGACCCTATCATATCTTGTGCCTCAGAACTTCTTCCACATTTACTAAACCTGAAATTTTGGTGAAAACACCAATCCTAGAGCTGGTGTTTTTGTAGAATGAATAGTAGGCAGACACCTCTTAATTGACAGAAAGAAGGAATATATGCATATTGAATTGATTCTAGAGTTTTCTTGTGGTAATGACTGCCTTAGTCTTTCTATCTGTTTTCTGAAGGAGCTGGTAGAAAAATAACACTACCGTTCTGAATTTTGAAATTCCAGTTGTGCTGGAATAGATATATTTGCTTTTCAGCAGTTCTAGAACAAAGATGTTCCTTTCCATAAAATATTCCACTGGCTCTGGCTACATACTCGATTAACTATTAATCTGTTGTTATCAGAGGACAGATTCATCTCTGTAATCTATAATTTCTCAGTCAGGTTTCTTACTGCTTTTTAATAAACATAAAGCTAAACAATATGTAACATGTGAGCATATTCTTTAGTGACCTTAAACACTGTATTGGCTGATGCTGTGTGAAAAGGCTCCTCAGACTGGAGAACTTTTGCCTGGCTGTTTATTCTGAGGAGGAGGCTTTACAGGGTAAAGGAAAGCTTAGTTTTCTTTACTTAATCTCTTGGATGTCTGGTAAGATGTTGGACATATCCCACAGTCTGTCAGTCTTGAAAACACATAATTGGAAAAAAATTGGAGAAATTAAGGGGGAAATTAGCATATTTTTGTTCACCGGTTTGGGGGTGTTTGATTGTTTTGTTGTTTGGTTTTTGGTTCTGTTTTTTTTTTTTAGTAGTCACTACAAGTTGAAGCTTATCATTACAGGGAAGTAGATGATTTTTTAGATAAGATGCATGAGACTTGCATGAGACAACAATGAAATGTTGCCTAGTTGACTGGTAGGGTATTTTGTTTATCTTTTTTCAGCTGTATCTAGTTCTCAGATTATTATTCATATTTTATATTTCTAAATGTTGGGACTTTTTTCAGACAGTGAAACTAATGTCTTGGGGGGATGCCAGGATTAGATGGTAAACAAGCCGACAGAAATAGGACTGAGACTGTTGTTTTCTGAATCTGTTCTTGGGCAGTACACCATGTCTTAGCAAAATGGGTACTACATACTACTGCATCAGGCAGCTGAGTTTCTACTGTAGCATTCAGAGTGAATTCAACAGGTATGCTCAGAAAAGAGAAGGATTGCCACAGTAGGGAGTTGTAGTCCTTGAGAAATTTTGGTTCCATCAGGTCTTTACTCTCAGAGAAGGAATTTCTATACCACAGTTAGGATGTGTGAAGCAAAAGTCATCCTTCTAAACAGAGAAACAGACTCGAGAGAGTAAAAAACTCAACTCTAATGTACTTCACACATGGAGGAGACAATGGAGCAAGCTATCACATCTGGTAGTATGTATGAATGAAAGGTCACAATTTGATGCAAGTCCTAAAAGCTGTTTCCAGTAGATGAGGTCTTGGATTATGATAACTTTCTTTTGCTATGCTCATTGAAGAATTTGGTGTTTAGACACAGAGCCACTAGCCATTTAGAACAGAGTTCAGAGAACACAAGAAATGTTCTACCTAAAATGTAATTAGATGTGTTGTACTTACTTCAGCACAGAGCAGACTACAGTTGGTGTCAGCCTCACTGAGAGGATGGTGTCACAGCACAAGTGGAAATTAGCCAGTTGAGGACACAAGATCCAGAATAACTTTGCGGTTCAAACACAGTGCTAAAACAGGCTGTAAATCGATATACGTGAACATCAGTCCTGGGGATGAGTGGTTAGACAACATGATGAGACACAAAATGAAGTCAGACTCCATTTGACAGCATCTTTCCTTATTCCTGCAACCCATGCATTTCCTGTCTGTTAAATCTTCCACTTTTCTGACCTTATAGGAGAACTTCAATGCATTATGAGGTAAAGGTTAGTACAGCCAAAAAGAACTGCTGATAAAGATGTCTGCTGATCCTCAGTGCTGGCATAAAGACATGAAGAATAGGAGCAACCCTCAACAGTATGGAGTTGTTAGATTGACTCAGCTGTCTTATTGCATCACAGAGTTTCCTTTGTAATTGTGTATTTTCAGAAGCCAGAGTCTTGTAAGCACAAGAAACTGGAGATCAAGTATCTTCACTGTGATGTGCAGGGTAATGAAGTGGGACGGCAAAGAGCATGGGCAGAAGGGGGCAATCGAAAGACACTCTTGAACTTTGTAGAGCTTACCACCCTAGCCCTGAGCACGAGCTGAACCTGAGTAGAGGATATGTTGACAATAGGGATCCTTTAGTCTAATAACAAAAGAAAATACAAATATACTAGTATGACTAGTATTCTAACAATTCCGTTAAGTACAGAAGAAATTACTACCAGAGACAGAATCACAGAATCACTGAGGTTGGAAGGGACCTCTTTTGATTACCTAATGCAACCCCCATGCTCATGCAGGATCACCTGCAGTCTGTCCGGGTCTATGTCCAGTTATGTACGCTACAGTTTTTCTTGCCAATATATTCCAGTCCTATTCCAACTTGCCAGTTAACATGAGTCTTGGCTAAAAACACGCCTTTTGATGTGTTCTTTTGTTGTTTAGGGTAAGGAGATAGGTATCATAGCTCCCCATGCAAAACAATTAATTGCATATCAGACTAGAAGCTGTAAAGGCTGGAGTGGATTCCAAGGATTAGCTGTAACTGGATGATGTAAGAAGCTTCCATATCCTTGTAAGGAAAAGCTCCTTACTGAGTGATGCCACCCTGTGCAGTTGGGGACCTTTCGCCTTTCAAGAACATTGGCCAAGTCTGTTTTTTTCCCCAGAACTGGTTGCTCTGGACACATATTCAGCAGCTTGGTAGCTTAAACTCTGTTACTTTCAGAAGCAGCTACTTGGAAGAACAGGCAGGAGTTGAATGTTGATGTTGAAGCAGCATCTCACCATTGCCTGGGGAGACCTTTACTGTAGAGGGATGGGCAAAACCAGTGGGACCTGAAGTTGTGGTGGCTGCCACTGACAGAGAAAAGATGCTGTGAGCCAGTGTGTAGATGCAAGGTACTGTTGATCAATGCCAGAAATACCTTCCCTCACTGTTTTGAGCTCCGGGTTGCTAGGAGTTGAACTTCATGTACTGTTGAGGAAAGTCAGGTAGTTGAGAGCTGCCTTCACATTGAAGCATTTGTCTAAGGAGCCTGCCAGTAAAATGTGTCTGTGTACAGTCTGTGGTGTGTATGCTATGGTAGTTGGCTTCTGTGTTGCATATTTAAATCAGATCTGAAAGTACTCCTGCATCACACTTCTGATGAATTCTTCTCACTGAATCAGAGTGATAGTTCTGATTTTTATTTTAGGGCCATCTTTGAGAACCTGTCCAAGAACCGTGGAGCCAGACTTTTTATTTGCCACATAAGACAAGACTCTGTCACTGACATTAAATGCTAACTTCCATTGCGGGTTTTCCTTTCCTACCTTGCAGAAGAATGGCAGAAAATAACTGTGTGTTCTAGTTTGAATGTAACCTTGACAGTGAAGGACATTTACTCTGAATAGAAACTCTCGTTTCAAGGATGTGTTTTTTCCAGTTCCTTCTTGGAAACTGTTGATGCTCCAGGAGGTTACCAGTGTATGATTATCACTGTACACAGAATTAAACAAGGCTGGCTTTGGAAAGAGGGTACTTTCTTTAGTTTATATATGCTAGTGTAGTGGTTTTTTTGAATGGCGTCAAGCATATTTTTACAAAGCTTTTGTCCTCCCAACACATACAGGAGCACATCTGCCTTTGTCCTCTCTAAATGTGTATGTAAAAATGGCTGGACTTGCTCTTTTACATTCCACTCAGTTGCAGTGACAATATTTATCTTGGGAGTATTTTTCTATTTGAAGTTTTATTATTTGAGTCTCCAGATTGCAGTTTTTAAGAGCTCCCTCTGTTATTCAAGTGCAGAACAAAAATGCTATTCTCCTGTGTAGAACGACTTCATTCTCTGTTGCCCTGATAATACATTC
This sequence comes from Dicrurus megarhynchus, assembly GCA_013399195.1. Classification (NCBI taxonomy): domain Eukaryota; kingdom Metazoa; phylum Chordata; class Aves; order Passeriformes; family Dicruridae; genus Dicrurus; species Dicrurus megarhynchus. The sequence goes on along the minus strand of VXAD01011230.1, from coordinate 620,431 downwards.
TTACAGCTGTTGCCTCTGCTTTGTGCTCTGTAATAGAGAGGTGACAACAGGCATGGTCACAGAATCACAGAATATTCTGAGTTATAAGGGAACCATGAGGATCAATGAATACAAGTCTTAGCCTTGCACAGGACATCCCCAAGAATCACACCATGTCCCTTAGCTCTTGATCTTCTTGAACTCTGTCCAGGTTGGTGCTGTGACCACTTCCCTGGGGAGCCTATTCCAGTGCTCAACCACCCTCTTGGGGGAAAAACCTTTTCCTGATATCCAACCTAAACCTTCCCTGACTCAACTTCAGACCATTCCCTCAGGTCCTGTCACTGTCACCACAGAGAAGAGATCAGTGCCTGCCCCTCTTCTCACATGGAAGTTGTAGATTGCAACTCAGTCTCCTTTTCTCCAGTCTGAACAGACCAAGTGACCTCAGCCACTCCTCATACAGCATCTCCTCAAGGCCCTTTTCTACCTTCACTGCCTCTCTTTGGACACTTTCTAATGGCTTTATGTCTTTCTTATACTGTGGCACCCAGAGCTGCCCCCAGCACTCGAGGTGAGGCTGCCCCAGTGCAGAGCAGAGCAGGACAATCCCCTCCCTTGCCTGGCTGGTGATGCTGTGCCTGATGCACCCCAGGACACGGGTGGCCCTCCTGGCTGCCGGGGCACTGCTGGCTCATGTTCGACTTGCCGTCGGCCCCCAGGTCATTTTCCATGGAGCTGCTCTCCAGTCTCTCATTCCCCAGTCTGTACACACATTCAGGGTTGCCTCATCCCAGGTGCAGAATCCAGGACTTCCTCTTGTTAAACTTCATACTGTTGGTGGTTGCCCAGCCTTCTAATTGATCAAGGTCAGTCCGCCAGGCCTCCCTGCCTTTAAGAGAGTCAACAGCTCCTCCCAGTTTTGTATTTTCTGTGAACTTGCTTAGTACTCCTTCCAAGGGTTACTAAGCATCTGGGTCATTTATGAAGATGTTGAAGAGCACAGGGCTGAGGATGGAGCCCTGTGGAACACCACCAGTGACAGGTCACCAGTCTGATGTCACCCCATTCACTGTAACCCTTTGCGCCTGACCCGTGAGCCAGTTGCTCACCTGGATGTGTTTATCCATGTGTGTGCTGGGTGTTCTGTCCAGAAGGACACTGTGAGAGCCACTATGGAAAGCTTTACTGAAACCCAAAAAGATTATATCCACTGGATCAGCTAGGTAGGTTATCTTGTCATAAAATGAAAATTAAGTTTGACAAGCAGGACTTCATCTTCATGAACCTGTGCTGGCTGTGATGAATGACTGTGTTGTCTTTCAGGTGTTTTTCAGTACCTCCCAGAATAATAATGAATGTACTTGCAGAGCTGGCCTATCAGCCATACTAATGGGAAGTACCTTGAAGGCAAATCTGTAAACTCAACAGGAAACCTGGTTGAGATATTTGTGCTAAAGAAAGGGCGGCTGTTTTGAAGTCCTGCTCACAAGTGAAGCCATTTGCTTGTTATTAAAAGTTTCTGTGGTGTTGTGCAGCCTTGAAGGTGATGTGGTTCCTGGAGATGTCCTGTGCAGGGTCAGGATTTGGACTCAGTGATTCTTGTGGGTTCCTTCTAACTCAGGATATTCTATGATTCTGTGATTCTAGTGATGTCAACCTGTGCTTATTTATACTGAAGTAATCTGAAACGATTTACTGAAATAGCATTTTGCTGTCTTTAAATGGTCTGCGCAGTCAGCATATACAGCCTCTTCAAAACTGAACTTCAGTGCCTAGAAAACCCCAGAGCTATTATTGGAGTTAAGAGGCTTAAAGATCTCTGAGGATCTTCTCTCAGTCTTTAGTATGTAAGGGTTTATAGTCCTGTCAGCAAAAATTTATTCAGCTCTGTTGCAGCTCTGTTTAAAGAGCACTAGCCAAGAGAAGGGATGCATAAAGGTAGACCTCTGCATCCAGTTTCTTCCAGGATAAACTGCCATACATTCCAAAACAGCCTTTTCTAACAAATTGTTTTCTTGATAATGTTAAGTATTTTCTGGAGCTCAAAGTTTCCTTGGCTGGTCATGTAAATGAATTCCTCAATCCTGTGCATGGACACATGGGGGAGGACATTCTTATTGATTCCTCTCTATCTAGGATGTCATTATCTGCCAAGATGGCATGCTCTGATTTTTTTGTCTCTGTAACTTGATGTACTTTGGTCTCCTGACTGTGTATCAAAGCCTTTGCAAGGCTTTGGTAAGTTTTTTGTTTGGTTCTATTTTTAACTGGGCTCCTTTCTTCACCTCTGGTACAAAGGGCACAGTAAGATTCCTTATATCAGACGGTACAAATATAGGTGGTCTCTGTCGGGAATCATTGAAGGCATCTTTGGTCCTTCTAGATTTCACTGCAAGACATGTTTTATTGTCTCTTACATCAAGCTGACTAGCAGAGATGCCCAAGAACTTTGCTTTCTTATGTCTTAGTCTTGCAGAAAGTATTTCTATTTTGGTTTTTCACTGATAGAGAATAATTTAGGCATGCTGCCAGGAATGTGTGAGGGTTCTCTAACATGGTTAATATTTTTTTATATCTATGAAAACCATTTATTGTGTGTCTTGCTAATGTTCATGGAAGTTGACCAAGACCTATTCCCAAGAACTGTTTCACAGCTTGTTTTGGCACCAGCCTAGACAGTGTAATGCAGAGCAAGTGTATGGAAATGGACTTATATAGTGCATTAACTCAGATCATCATGTGGCAATTTGGGCTGAGTGTGATAAGGTAGGACAAAATACATGGTTCTAGACACAGCAAAGGCCATTTAATTTTATTTTAATGTATTGTAACTCAGTGTTTGTTTCTTGCTAGCGTTATCCTGGTAATGAGTGATATGTGTTACTCTTTTTCTGCAACATAGTACCTGAAGACTTGTTCATTATGCTTTGATTCTATGTTGCTAGGGCAGAGCTGCAAAGAATTACTTGGGCAAGGTTTATAAAGTTCTGATGGGTATGGACATGAGTAGTGTGGAGGTGAATGCTACCCCTGAGTAGTAGCAAGTAATTCAGCTGCTCCATGTTTTTTCATTGATCTGCTTTTGAAAACTACTTTGATAAGAGTTGTTTCCTCTGAGGAAGGAACTTCAAAGTGGAGGTACATAAACTTTAACAACTTTCTTTATTGTTCTTGCTTTGGGACCAATGTGACAACACTAAGACCTTTTGTTATCTCGATTTTACATAGATTCCTGCTAAGCTATGCTTAGATCAATCTAGGTTGAAACTGCAAAGCTTTAGGAAGCAGAATTTTATTGTGAGTTTGTGGCTACAGTTTTCAAACGGTACTTTGAATGTTGTGACTTCAGACTATGTGATATGCTTATTCTTGAACTTAGCAAAGGGTGGGGACATAGGGTCTGGCAAAATATCTGGTTCTGAAGGAGGCTGGGGGCATGATTTAAAAGGGTCTGATCAATTTTATTATGAAATTTATTATGAACGAGAAATTTCTTCCTTAATTTCAGAACTTTTGTAAAGAAAAATAATTCCCTGAGCATGACAGCTGATAGCCTGCCTGACAGCACTGCCTGGCAAGTGTCCTCTTATTTCTGAAGTATAGAATCAAATCTCCTTTCCCTCAGTAAACTGAGACAGAAACTTTTGTTTATGATCTGCTTGCCTGTGGGTAAAATTGGGGAGGATAGTGTGCAAAAGATGTAAATTTGTGAAGGGTGTCACCATCTTCTGGTCCTCCTAAGAGGAAAGAGAGACTGTTCTTCTTTGGAAGCAAGTCCCAGTTGTATTGAATAGATTAGATATTTGCCCATTACTGATGTAGTCATATGTGTTTGGTACCCTTCAAAACAGAGGAGGAGGCATTACAGGAAATGCTAACCTGTAGTAACTACCTCAAGCTTAGTTCCTTGTGGATGTTCTCTTCAAAGTCTGTATAAAATGCATGTTATAAAAGTGTAATTGGCAAGGCAATTTAGTCTTAGAGATGCAACCAATTATTGACTCTATTTTTTGTTTTCCAAGGTGGAGAAAATACACAGAGGTGATCAAATGGATGGGCTTCTTTATCCTGCTAAGAAAATACCACCAGCAGCAAAAAGTGATACTGAGCAAGAAAAGGCATCTCAGAATGTTACTTCATCAAAAGCAGACCCTTTGTTAAAACAAAATATGGAGACCACACCTGCATCACTTAGTAGCGACTTAAAGGAGAAAGTTATTAGCATCTTGCTGAAGTATTCCAGTGGTCTTTGGGCTCATGCACTTCCCAAAGTGTACCAAGACACTTACCAAGTAAAATTTCCAGAAGACATTCTAAATAATTTAGAGTTGCTGTCAGATGTGTGTGTTGTGGACTATGTATCCGAAGTCCCCAGAAAGGCAATCCTCTATGCTAAACCCCAAAGATGCATTGATGAGAATCTGAATGTCACTGAGAAGGTCAAGAGGCATGATGGTGTGAAGGCCACAGCTGAACAGCAGTATGAAGAATCCAAGGACCAGTATCTAGAAAACATAACTGTTCCTTCTCTAATCATTCCATCGGAAGGATCTGTGTCCATCATGGTGTTAGACCTGAAAAACACTAATGAGGTCCTAATTAGGCAAGTTTCTATTTTGGAATCTACCATTTTTGCTTTATTTACAAATCCACATGCTCATATTGTACAGGTCTGCCAGAAAAGAATAGATGAACAGGAGGTTTCAGGACTTTATGATATACTTACTTTGCTAATGAAAATTAAGAATCCTTTTGTTCATGTGTTTAAATTTGCTGAAAATTTTTCCATCCTGAACTGATCACTTCTGTCAGTAGCTTTAGCTTGTCTGGGAATCAAGGCAGATTTGACTTGATGTTGGGAGACTTTGTAAAATGATCCTACTACAACACTGAATGCCATTCAGATATTACTGTTGTGGTTATTAAAATACTTTTTACTTCTATAACTGTTTTGCAATAACTAGGCATGACTTAATTGTGCTCAGATTCCACTTTTAGAAAGATGAGCTTTCATCCAGCAATAAACTACTAGTGTTTCTTGATTTGGTTCCTAATCAGCCCAGTCTTAGGGGACAGTGTAAGAAGTGGATTTTTACATTACATCTCTTACTTCCAGCCTGCTGTGCATATGTGACTTAACTCTACAAAACTTTCTCCTTTTTCCTGTACACTTTTTAGTTCTGACATCATTTATAACTTACTGTACATGTGGAGTAACAGTTCTTAGCTTTCTAGTCTGTTATTTTAAGGAGGTTTCCGCTAAGTATTTGGGATGAATGCTTTGAGTACCATGGATTAAAATACCGTATGACACTGGTTAGCTGAGGGTGGTGATCTAAAAATTTCTCAACAAAGCAGCAGTTCCCAAATTTTGAACCATGCTTCTTGGACAGTACAGAAGTTGCTCAATTTGTCAGCTCTGTGTAGGTACATGATGATAATTAGTGGTTTCTTGGTCCTAGTTACAAAAATTACTCCTTAGGGTTTTCCATGTACTTCATGGGCAAGGTCATTATCCTGATATGATGAAACTAGCCCTGAAGGGAATAGGGTTTTTTGCCATGACAAGAAAATGTTCAGGTAGACATATAGGAAGGAAACAGTGCATGGGCTCTTCTTTTCTTAAATGTCCTACCAGTGTCTTTCTGCTGATCTACACAAGAACTATGTAGCAGCTGTTGGTTGATGTTGATTTTTGCAGAACCAATAAAGTCATGATTCCTTTCAGTCTTAGAGGTGGAGCAATATCTCTTCACTTTCTTGGTATGTGGCTAAGTGTTTTTTCACCTGCAGTACTAGTGAAGGCAAAGCTGAAAGGTGTGGTGCTGTTTCTGTTTTGAGACAAGGATCAATTCTAAAAGAATTCAAGTGTAGGCAGAATAAAAAGTGAGTGGTAGAAACACTCCTAGATGCTTGCTAGGCATTCACAACAGCATGCTTGAAGGCGGAGATGATACACTAGGTAGTGCAGTTGAATTCTCACAAGAAATAATGAATAAAATAGTGAGTGAGGCAGGAAATTCTGAAAGATGCTTCTACCTTCTGTTGAGCTACTCCAACTGTCTATTGGGTATCTCTATGAAACAAATGTGAAAGAAACTTTAAAATAGCACATATGCGACTGTCACCCCACTTTATCTCCATTAGGAAGTAGATGAATGCTTGCACAGAAACAAAAAGCCTGTTTCTAGAAAAATCGCAGTTCCCTGGAATGTGATCAGATTTAACATAACCTTTATAACAGAGTGGCCATAGCATGTTATAGTACTGTATTTGCTCTATTTCTGGGCGTATAATCTGAACAGTGTGGTAGAATTGAGCAGTCACACTCTATGTGAACAAGCTGAAACACTGGCTACTAATACAAATTTGTGGGTAAGTTTTCCTTTTGTCTGCTCTAATCTGACTTGTTTCTGAAGCATTCAGAATTTCCCATTTGGATTTTTCAGAAAGTTTATATACTTGATTTAAGAAGACTTGTGTAACACAAACAGCATTAGTATGAACTATTAGGTCAGCAGCCTAATATCAAGATAAATCTGGAGTATGAGGGTAAACAGCACTTGGTTTAACAGCTAATTGTTAAAGATATTTTAGATGCTTTGGTTTGGATCAGCCTTAGTGAAAAACAGATTAAGATGGTGTTTGTTAGTGACAGAGTTACTTTTTTTCTATAGGCGTGTTAATGGGAGAAGAGTTTGGACACTAATGTCTTAGAAAATGTATATCATTTATTCATATATGCATGTAAATGTTCTTATGTTTTTGTTCAGCTTTTTTGAAGTTGCATCCCAACTCTTGTGTTTTGTTTTTCGTTTTTTTGTAAAATATTGTAGGTATGTGGGCAAAGATTATTCTTCTGCCCAGGAACAAATGGAAGATGAAATGAAAGCGTACTACAGTCAGAACAGTACATTGTCACCAGCTCAGTCTCTGAGTGTTGGGCAACTTGTTGCAGTACATGCTGAAGAAGATGCCTGGTTGCGTGCTCGGATAACTTCTCTAGAAGACAACAGAGTAAAGGCAAGCAATTACCTCTCCTGGCACTTGGAAAAATAATTGAGACAAGCTTGTTTTTTAGATACACGGTCAATTCTTAAATGTGCTGCACTAGTATTCTTTCTTTTCTTGCCCTGAAGAACTTCTGTTTTTAGGTATATGAGACATTAAGACCTTGTAGCAGTTGTGTGATTGACAGAATTAAATGGTCTTTCAGGGTTTTTTCCATGAGTAGTATGAATTTGGGGGTTTTGGTTTTAAAAGGGACTGGGCCCTATAGCACTTCGGTGCTGAAAATATACCTCTGATGGGAGGAATGGTGTGAAGGGGACATAGCAAGAGAAACAGAAGGACAACATTCATTTGCTCCTAGATCTTGTCTGAGGTCTTCTACTGAAGTATCTCCAACATGAACATAAATAGCAAAGAAAAAAAGAAAGTATACTTTCTGCTTCCAGGCAGATCTGGTGTTTTGGGAGTTATGTGGTATGCATTTTAGTTAAACTGCGTTGGCATTATTTAACTCCTCTGTTAAACTTTTCCTGTGCCAAAAAGATTCTTGTTGCCATCTGCAGTGAAATTAGAACATACATTAGAAGTATAAAAAAGTTTAAAACTTCTCGATTATTTCTTGTCTAGTCAACATTAATGATACCTCTTTAACATTTTTGTATCTTTCCCCAGTAAGGTCACTTTTTACCCAGCCCTGCTTAATATACTTCTAAAGTTGAATCATTTTATAAATAGTGAAATAGCATATGTATTAGAACTGAGTTTTTTCTGAAAGTTAGTATGATACCCTTCAGCTGTAAGTTGGAGTGAGGTGTCAGAACTTGGTTTTGTGAAAGATAGTTGAGTTTAGAGAAGTGGCAAGAAAATTAGTGGCATGCTTGCCTCTAATTTCTCCCTAGTCAGTGCTATCAGCAAAAGAAGGCTGCTGTTTTGTTGCACCTTTTTGAGCTTTTTTTTTGTCCTGTTAGAGTTCAGACCTCCTTTCAGTATTTGTTGTGCAGACATTTTGCAGGATAGAGTTTAGGAAAAAAGTTGAAGAAAGTCCCATCAAAGCCCTCTTTCTCTCACTTTTGCTCCAGTTATTTGCTGCCAGTCAGCAGTTCCCATACTAGGGTCCTGCATTGACTGTGGCATTTGTATTAAAGTAAAGACAAGCTTAAATCAGAATTATTCTCTTAATGCTGTAAAAACAATAGGCAAAATTTATAATGGCACCTAAGTGGTATTTGACTTTTCAACACTTTCAAAACTTTATAAATAAAAATTGCAACTTTATTACCTTTTTCACGTGGTTTGAGATAATATATGCTGAATTCTTCCAGCACTGTTCTTATTTAGGGTTGAGATTCTATAGAACAGTTGGAGAGGATGGTTTTATAGAGATCTTGAGAAGGAGGCTTTCCCTGAAAACATGAAATTAATGGTACTAAACTGGCAAAAAGTAATTTGTCTGTGGCTGCATAGAGAATGTGGTAACTGAATACATTCTCCCTAGACTCAAGAAAACATACTTACAATTATATTCATGATCTTGTGCTTTTAATTCCCTTTTCCATTATCAGGTATACTATGTTGATCATGGCTTCACTGAGTTTGTTGAAAGCAACAGTGTGTGCAGACTACAGAAACAGTTCAGATTGCTTCCTTTTCAAGCTGCAAAATGTAAACTGGCAGGTAAGAGAAAGCCAGTGCTGACTGTACACATGCTTACTGCTATGTTTACTGTTGGCACAGCTCATGGATTGAAGCCGCTGTGAGTCTGGGAGTTCTGATCCTTGTTTGTAATAGTTCTGTATGTGTATGATAGATTTTGTTCAGCACAGCTAGTCTAAGCAGACATGGATATGCATGGAAAGAAGGAAAAGGAAGGAAGAAAGGATGTGAAAAAGAGTTTTACAGAGGATCCTTGATATTAGAAGACAATTATATCCTGTATTTCTGCAATGGAGCTTATTTGTTTCTGCACTTAACATGGATGTCTTTGTCCCTTTAATATATGTGAGCCTAAAGAAATAAAAGGAAACATTTACTGTTGTGTGAAGCAATGTACATTAGCAAAACATCTTTTTCCATAAATGAGGTAAATCTGTTGAGGCCAGATGAGACAATATTTCTAAATATGAGTCAATTTAATTATTTTGAAGGGATCCTTCCCCTTTCAGTACTTGCATACTTGCAGACATCCTAGACTCTGCTAGAATTTATTTACCTTTCTAAAACTAGTAGGCCGTTTTAACTTTTTAAAAATATTAAGTTTTAAATATGTGAAATTGCTGTGAATGAGCTTGGCTTTTTTTTGTTTGGTTGATTTTTTAATACTTGGATGCATTCAATTTTTCTCTACACGTTTGCCTCAACTCTTTCTGAAGAGGGTCTTTTTCTTTTCTATTCTGCCCTGCCCCCAAAGATGTCTTCTTTTATAAAATGGTACAAATTAAGTAGAATGCAAGTAGTAGGGGCGCAGTACAGCTTCTGTACACAAAAAGGTACGGTGTGTCTTACAGGACTGGAAGCCTTCTGTGATGATCCTGTCCTAGTAAAGGCTGTGGAATCACAGACATGCTTCAAGATATTTGCTGTGGAAATACTGGAAAAGAGTGATATTCCTCTTCTTGTTCTCTATGACACTTCTGGAGAAGATGATATCAACATCAATGCTACTTGTCTGAAGACATTGTATGACAAGTCCCTTGAACTGCACCTACAGGTACCATTGTCCTGTTTCCTCCTTAATCTTTAAAAATCATGGACTGCTGAGGTCCTAGATGGACAAAAACAGTACTCAGAAATCTGCTAAGTTCTTTGTGGTTTTTTTCCCCCCTTTTTTGTCAAACTCTTACTGTTGCAGGTAGATGCACTATATACCAATGTCAGAGTAACCAGTGTTTTCTCTGATGGGAGCCTGTACTGCCAAGTGCCATCCAAAGGCTTGTCTAGACTTTCTGAAATAATGCAGAAACTAGAAGACTACTTTCTTTACAAGGTAAGTTCCGTGGTGAAGTGGTGAAGTCATGAAGCATTCCTCCAGAGAGTACCAATCATTTTCCTTGCACATAAGTTCAAGTTTCTGTGGTAGCCATAGACTGTTCAAATAGGCTAAAAATTCTCTTTCTGGTTTGGGGCTTTTGGTGTGCATCTTTCAGTACGAAAAGTGTCTTTTGAGGCTTTCTTTTTTACGAGCACTCTCTAAGGCTTCAGCAACTTCTTACAGCTTTCCTTGAATAGTTAGAATAGTAACAATATGGCTCTCAATGGGAAGCTTCCAATAGAAACCGCATGAGATTGGTATAAAGCCTGTGGAGATACTGCCATTTTTTTTCTGGAAATTCTACATTATGAAGTTGAGGTGCATAAACAGCTAGGTCTGTCTAAAGTGGCAATAAAAGCAGCATAATCAAGGTCTGTTCTTCTTCACATGGCTCTTTTGGAGATTCAGTGGCTTTGATCTGATACATCTGATTCTGCATATCTTGTCCTTGCATCTTTAGCTTTTGAATGTCATGGCTAGTATCAACATCCAAGTGATATATAGGAGACATTTCGAAAAGTCTTAAGTTGCTTTAAAATAAGCATGTGGCAGAGAAGTCTGACATTTCACTAGCCATTTACAGACACATGCAACAATCCTTATTAGACTCAAGAGCATTTAGGCCAAGGAGAAAAAATCCTAAGAGAATCTAATTTTGAAAGAATTAAGAGAATCAATTTTGTAATTCAGCAGAGCCCAAATCATGCAATGCAGATCCTTGGAGGTTCTGTTAGAACTGCTGCTTGTGAAACTACTCTGTCAAAGTGTTTTAGGTGTAGAAGTTGAGCTTTAGACCTGTTGTGGGACCATCTGGAAATATTTTACTCTGAACATGTTTCATTCATCGGGATTCCGTTTCAAGCAAGCTAAACACTGAAAGAAAGTGTATAAACCCTAAAATACTTAGCAACACAAAGACACAAAGGAAGGCAGCCATATAGGCATTTCAAGAGTTGGTATTTGTTGGAGAGAATACTTGTTATTTTCTTACTGCTATCAAGGAAAGAGATTGTTCTTCAGATTCTTTTAATATCAGGTTTTGCAGCTTATCTGGAGGGTTTAAATTCATTTTGCCTGAGAATTTAAACCAAGTAAGGTGTTGATTGTTCTTCAAATGGAGTTTCTCCATGCTTTTTATAGTGTAGCCGTTGTCATGTATTGTTATTTAGGATTATCATGGTGACTGTCACCCCCATGAGACTTTCATTTGAGTCAGCAGTAAATTTGGTTTGTTACATATCTCAAAAAACTGTATGTTCTAGAATATAAGCTAGGAGCTTCTTCACTTGTCTGTCACAGCTCTTAACTGCTCTTGCTTTTCAAGTCAAGTAATTGTTGGTGATTTCCTAGTCTGTTTCTAAATGTGGCTTTTTACCTCTGGCACTTTGTATTCTCTCAATTTCCCTGTAAGATACAGATCTTGGAATTAAAAGATTTACCAATTGGGGAAGCTTAAAGCAATGTGATAAGAAGTGCTTCTAAACCTGGAAAGATACTTTTTATTTGAAACAGAGCTTTTGCTTCTCAGTACTGTTTATGCCATGTGTTGCTTTTGAAATATTTAATTGAGTGCCAGATAGTAATAGCTTTATGCTTTTTGACTCCTGTTTTTGTTTTTGCAGCAAACATCTGAGTTCAATGTATTGCTACCTTTCTGTGGCAAAATCTGCTTGTTTCCTTCCAAAGGAAAATGGGCACGTGTAGAGGTAAGAAGAAGTATTCAAAAAGCAGCTACAGTTTGTCCACATAGAAATGTCTCTTCTTTTTGTTCAACTCAATCTGAATGTTTAAGTTCCATGAAATATTTTATAATTTGTGTGTGTCACTATTGGGTTTTTAACCTCAAAATTATGCTCTTGCTTTCTTCTTTCAGATCAAAATTATTCACACTAGACGGGCACTTGATGTGAAGTTTATGGATATTGGAACAGTTGCAACTGTAAAAGTATCAGAGCTCAAAGAAATCCCACCACAGTTCCTGAGAGAAGTAATTGCAATACCTCCTCAGGTATGAAGACATGTTAAAGTTAACCTGTATTTGATCTCTTGGCAGTGTTTGTAGAGCTGCTACTTCAAGGTTTATGTAATGAAATTCTGTTTTGTTTCATAGCGTTCAATATTGCAGTGTATTTCATTGTGCATCTTTGCCTAAAATAAATCACAGTGTAGTCCTGTGACTTGGTGGATGTTGTGTATGTGTCATGGTACTGGATTTGCATTTTGCTCTTTCTGTTTGTCATATATGATTGACTCTGTCAGCATTATTCTGTGATTTGGAACTTATGGACCAGCTTTCGTATTACTAAATTATGCCTTGTATACTTAATTCTATTCTTAGGCTTTAAAATGCTGTCTGGCAGATCTGCCTCCTAACACTGGCATGTGGACTCCAGATGCTGTACTGTGGCTGAGAGATGCTGTAACAAATTGTCCTGGATTTAGCATGAAGGTAAGTACTCAAAATGCCTATGAGACTTGAAATCACATAGGCATGTGAAAAGAGTATTGGAAGAACAACTTTAAAAGCTTAACAACTCATCAAGTTGATTTTTGTTACAGAACTGTAAAAGTTTGTAACCAGCTATGGGACATAAATTCTATACAAAGTTCTTTTCTTAGGAAATTTGTCATAAAACTTACTTGCTTAAGCCTGTTAGAATTTTCTCTTTCCCCCTCTGCTGTGAATTTAGCAACTTTCACAGCAGTTTTTCACATTTTGCTGTCCAAGTCCAAATATGCAGCTAGCGTTATTTTGCTATTGATAAGAAAGAAACACTGTTGTTCATTTTTCAGCATATAAAAATATGCAACTTCTGAGTTAATCTTGAATTGCTTTTATGCCTCTTGTGAGCAAAGCTTTTTCTCCTTCTAGTCTTTGAAAGCAGTTTTATTTTTTGTTTGCTTTTTCTAATCGAGTTTGTTTTAGTATATGCTTTGTATACTTAGAACTTCTCTTATCTTTGAGATAAAATTATTTCCATTTGCAGTGTATCCTAGTCAGTTTAACTAACTGAAAATACCCTCCTAAAGGAAATCTGTTACTAGCTACAGACTAAACAAAGATAATTTCCTCTTAACATTTTGATTCCAGATGCTGTCAGACACTTTGCAAAAGTGTTTTGTAGCTTTCCTTAACCTTTTTGCTTGCTGTAGTCTAGACCTCTAGTCTGAGACTTACACCTGTTGGACCTGGCTTTTCTAGACACCCTCTTCCAAGACAGTTTGAGTTGGGTGCTAATTTTTGCTGTATTAAAAAACAGACAGCAGATGTATGTATGCTTTAATTGCAGAAAGTTTTTATTCCTGGCTAGGAACATCAACAGAAGAGTCACTAAAGAAATGTCGCGTGCTTTGTCAAATTAAAATTTAACTGCTTTACTATTACTAATGTTAGCATACCTGATGTTTAATAGGAAGTATCTTTATGTCAATGCTTGAAAATTACACATGATAGAAACCTGGAAACTTTTTTCATCTTTTTTTTAATCTAATTTAGCAGGCCTCATTTCCCACAGTGACAGGAAGATACTTTAAAGGATTCGGTGTTTTTATTTAATAGTTGTTTAGGTCTTTGTGGACACTGGCTACTGTTCTTCTGAAAACTAGAATTGTACACACACTATTGAGATTGAACCTGTTGGATGGAGCAATTCAAGTTTTGTATTTGCTTTAAATTAGTGGAATAGCTGCAGGTGCTTTTTATCTTTTTATCTGCTGTGAATGGCTTATTACCCAGAACTTCACTAATGTCTTGGGAGAACATTGAAAACGTTTCTGTGCATAAATGCAGTGAACTGTTGCTGCTTTAGTCTTCTGTACAAAATCAGATATGCCTTTAATAGTTACTAACTGGATGTTAAACTGGTTTTTGTGTTCTAAGGTGATTAAACAGGATGCTTCAAAGGGAATTGCACACATTTACTTGTTTGCTCCAGAGAATTTCCCAGACATGGATCGTAGCATCAACAGACAGATCAAAAATGCAGACTTGTGGAAGCATCAGAAAGATGTTTTCTTGAGTGTGACACCCGGTGGGACTAGCTCCACAAAAGCTATAACTGATGCTGTTTCAGCTCTACAGTTATCTAGTGGGAAGCTGGAGAAGAGTTTCCCTGATTCAGCCAGAGAACCCAGCAGTGCAGTGTCCACCACTGATATGCCTCCTCCTCTACCCTTGCCAAAGCCTGGTGACCTCATGGATATCTACGTCTCGGTGGCCTGCCATCCTGGTCACTTCGTTGTCCAGCCGTGGAATGAGCTAAACAATCTGTACGCTCTAATGGAAGAAATGATCTTGTACTACAGCAGGGCAGAAGAGAAGCCTGTGAACATCGAAAAAAACAAGCTGTATGCAGCTAAAATTGGAGATGAGTAAGTAGATGCTTAAATTACTTAAAACAAAATCTTTGAAAGCAAGCTTAACTCTGCTAAGCTAGGCAAGCCTAGCTTTGCTTAGTCCGCATTGTTAACGACGTAGCAGATGTCCAATGATATCTCAGAGATTAAGGGAGTAAATGAGGTTGCAGTCTCTTCATGCTTCCAGATTGTAGCTGGGATAGTTGACTTTTATTCAGCAAAATCCAGACCTGGGAAGCCTGAGTCTGGTTGGTTAAGATCTTTTGGTTGTGCATTATTTTTCTGGCGCTTTGACAGTGCATGAATATGAATTCAAATCGTCTATTCTTGTTCTCCCCCCTTTTAGGTGGTACAGGGTCATAATAAAAGGAATTCTTAGAAATGGGTTTTTGTCAGTGTATGAGCTGGACTATGGCAAACATGAGTTTGTCAGCATACGGAAAGTACAGCCACTCCTGGATACATTTAGAAGACTGCCTTTCCAAGCTATCACAGCTCAGCTTGCAGGTAGATATCAAGCATTTGCAATTGTTCTTGTTAGTCTTACATCAGTGGGCATACAAGATTAACAGAAATGTGAACTGGACAGAGTCAAATGTTATGTAATTGGGTTTTTTCTACATGTTTATGTCATCAAAGTAGCTCTGCTTTTATTCTTGGCATAGGTGGTGATGATTGTTTAATTATTTTTGTTTGTTTAATTTAATGCAGCACTTTAAGTTTCAGTCTTAGAGAATGAAGACTGCTTAAACTTTCCCAGCAGCTGCTTTTCATTGTCATAAAATTTATCATTTAATATGTGTGATATCTACTGTGCAAAAGACACAGGGAAATAAAAACTAAATGTTTTTAGGATCCCTTAACATAACCAATTACCAAGTGTGAAAGTTATGATGTATCTGTTGATAAGAACCTAATATTCTGATTATCATAGTTTACATAAAGTTAGGAACCTAGATGCTGAATTTCTACAGAATTTTTTCATATATATCTTGACCCTACTGTAATTTACAGTTCTCCAGTGCATATTTGGAATCCAGAGTTGCCTGAAATACATTGGTTTTCTCAAACAAACAAAACACTCCACAAGGGAATGAGGCTTTCAATAAGCTTATGTAAGATAATTTCCTTGAGAACATGGGGCATAGAGAGTGTGCATACATCTGAGAGAATTTAAAAAGTAAAACTTGAACTCTCCTTGCTATCTTTTCTTTCCTTTCAGAATTTTTCCTTCATTTCTGCGTTGCATTCAGATGTACATGTCTCGTCTTAGCTGCTGCTTTGTGATGCTGTTTGGTCAGCACTGGTCTAGATTTCAGTCACAGAATATGCTTGTTTGAAGTGACAGGCTATGGAGGTAGTGCTCTGTGCCTTCTGTGGATCTGCTTTCCTGCATAGCCTCAGTGTGACCTTGGGGATTGCTTTAAACTAGTGATGGGTGATGGATGGACGTGCTACTGACAGGCTGGGGTCCTCAGAGTGCAGTGCTGTAATGTGGCTGATTTCTAGCTGTGGCTGTCTTCTGGAGTAGTACAGGATCACTCTCAGCAAGCCTGCAAGTCATCCACTTTTTCTGCTTCACTGAGTCTCCCAAGTAGCTAGCTAAGTTGCCTCTGAGATGCTTCATATTGTCAAAGCAGGCCAGCTGAGCCTGGAAGATCAGTAACTATTGTCCTGCTATTCCACTTTCTTCTCTCTGTTTCATGTCTCGTGCCTCTTAGTCTCTGATCTGTTTCCTTGTAAAATCCCATTTGCTTCCACAATAGCCTTTCCTAGCATTAATTACCCTTTCTTAAGTGTTGATTACCTGTTGGCTTTTAATTCCTTCTATAATCTGCAGGCAGCTGTGTTCCTGTGTTGTCCTATCTGTGGCAAGCTGCAGCTAATAGTAGAAGCAAAGTATTGTCATTTTGCTGTTCTGCTTCTTTCATCCATAAAGTGGCTTTTGGGTATTCCTGCATGATATTTGAGCCCCTGTGTCTAGATGCTGTACACCAGCATGGTCTGGGGAATTGAATCCCAAGTCTGCAGGAGCCACTTATTTCTAGGAGGATTACAGCCATATTCAAAAACCTGTTTAGGTTCCAGCAGACTTGACTTTGTGGGATGCTGCTCTGAAAAAAGTAAGAGCAGTTGTCAGGCATTTAGGCATCATTTCTCTTTGTTTCTGCCCTCTGTCTAGTTTGGGACCTGAAGGTTTGGCAGGTGTTCTAGTAACTGATGCTGCTTTGAATTGAAGAAAACTCAATCTAAAGCAAGGCTACCAGGACAAGTAATTTCAGCACCCTCAGGCTGAAGACAAAGAAAGGATTTTTTTTGAAAAGGATCTTTAGTTTCCTTTCTTCATGATTCCTGACAAGCCCTGGTCATGCAAGGCAGCTAATATTCTCTGAATGGCTCAGTGAGTCAGTGCTATTGCCTTTCACTTCTGCACACATATCGATATCTTTAGATGTCAAGAAAAAATAAATGTCCTAGTCTGTGTAATAATTAGGCTCGTTTGTGTGGGAGATGAGTGAATTTGTGTTTCTTTTCTAGATTTAAGTTGCATTCATTAGCACTTTAAAATCTGTGTTCTCAAGTATTTAAACTCGCACCATTTCTCTATAAACTTAGATTGGTCTAGTCTATAAATGACCTTCTGTTTTGCTTTACATTTGTCCTAGGAGTGAAAAGCCAGCAGTGGTCAGAAGAGGCATCAATAGTGTTTCGGAATCTTGTAGAGAAGAAACCTTTTGTGGCACAGATACAGGCAGTTAATGACAGCACTAACTCTTGGGATCGAAAAATAGTGACTTTTCTTGTGGACACATCTCTTCCACATATTGATACATGGATTCATGATTTTGTGTCTCAAAGTCTTGTGGAATTTTCAAAGGGTGATTAATCATCACTTCTGAAATGCAGCAGCTTAGCAATAAAATAAGTAACAGGCTTTGAAGAGAAATATAACTACTACATGGCCTTGAAGATATAATGGGGATAAAATTGAAAAATCTGTGTTTGTTTAACAAGTTTGAGTTCTGTTGACTTCAGTTGACTTTCTGAAAATTTTCACGTTGTTTACTATTGTAATGCTAGAATATTTGAGTTAAATTATTTTAAAAGTTATTTATCAATAAAACTGTTCAATTTTGTTCTTGTGATCATTACCTAATTTTGGAGGGCTTTTTATCTCATAGCTATTACTCAGAGCCATTACAGGGTACTCCTTCCTTTAACAAGTGTTTCTTATTGCTGAATTTATTGTCAGAGATATGCATTGTTGTTGAGTTCTTCCCTCTTCCTTAACTTGGTAAGCTTTGAATAGTGCCTTGTTTGGAATACTGCATTTGCAGGGTTGAGCATTCACAGCAGGGTCGGCACTTTGTGTGCTTACTGCTCTGTTTGCTGTTCTTTAGCAGTGATACCACTTTCCTGAATTCTCCGCTCCCCTCCTCACCCCACCCCCCTGACCAGCTGCTGAATTCAAAGCATTCCTTTCCCTCTTTTTTGATAGCTTGTTTTCATGTATGCTTCTGAGAAACTTCAGAGGACTTCTGCTCCCTGGAGACAGGAGAAAGCAGTGTGCTATAAGCATGCAGATGGGTGCTTACAGTCCTCTGAACACAGTATTTTCAGTCTACTTTGGAACCTACTTTATTTTTGGCATTAGAAATATTTAGAGGAGGTGTAGACATGATTATATTTCATAGTCTGCTCTCTCAATTTGAATTTGCTTGCTGTAGTCCCTCTAGATTGTTAAACACAATATTAAAGCTTTACATGACGAATGCCAGCAATGGGATTTTCTTCTGCTGTGCAAGGCTGTGTACTATTTCTAGTAGTACACAAGTCAAGCTAAGAAATTCTACTATAATGCTGTTTGCAGGAGTACAGGAGACTGGACAGAAAGGGAAACAAGACTGAAAGGTGTAACTGTAAGGTGGGAGAGAGAAAGTGCATACAAATACTCTGAGCAAACAAGCTATTTCAGCCTGTAGGACTTATATTTGTACTCTCTTAGTCTAATTCTGGTGGTGTTCTGGAGAAGGTCTGGGCTAAGCAGCAACGAGTCCTCTTGGAAGTCTGGTGCGTGTCTGCCTGCCTAGATGTACACTGGGTATAGCAGAGCCCTCATGATTAGAGTGGGCAGTGATAAACTAGCAAACTGCTATTCTAATGCAAATTGCTATTGAACACGGTCCTCTCCATATTTAGGCGTGCTGAGGCCGAGACTCTTAAGTGTACTTGAGAGAGAGGTGGTATTAACAATGAAGATTGTAGTAGTTTTCCATATTAATCAACTCCTTCAGCTGCCCTGGCAGAGAAGGTGAATGCAAGTGAAGGAATCCATGTGGTGATGAACTACTGTAAGATACACTTCCATGCAAAGTTTCCCTCTGCATAGGATGGGTTCTGAGTCTGAAACTGTGAATTATGTTGGACAGTAGAACGAGACAAGCACTCCCCTGAGCTCCTGAAGAGAGTTTTCCTATGTGTCTAAGACCATATCTCACTTTCACAGTTGTGCAGGCTGATGGCTACAAGCCATTTTCATGGCAATAGAGCGTTTTGCTGGAGCTATTTCGAACTTTGGTTTCATGAGAAATACCTGCGCTGTGTTTGCATCCTTTAAGCCTTGGGGATCTGCTCTTTTCCAGAAGTTTACTTGCACCTGTGTACCGATAAGGCACAGTTTGAGACTCTTGTAGTATTAGAGGAAAGACCCTAGCAGATGTTCAAGAGGCTCAAGATGTTTTTCACGCTTGTCTGCCCCTTCTGAAATACTGCCTCACCCTCTCCTTGATTGTTGGTGGCTAAAAAGCCCAGGTCAGAAGCAAGGACACATTCCTACAGTCCCACGCATTTGCACAGCTCAGTACTGGAGTTCACAGGGGCTGCTTTGTGTGTTGGTAAAACAGAGTGCTAACTGATCAGCAAACCCACGGGCACCACTGTCCATGTGGTGAATTGTTTTGTGCATGCATGGAGCATACACCCAACCCAAAGTTACTGACACGATGCTGCGTTTCGTTCATACCCTGTATCCAGGGGGGCTGCACTGACATGTCTCTCCATCTTCATTCCCAGGACACAGTACCACCCCTGCCTTCAGTAGCTCCACTACTAGTCCATTACAGTACAGGTCTGCTGTCTCCTTGTGCGGAACTAGGATTTTCCGCCTGCTTTTTGTGTTACTCTCTTACCCCACGTAAGATCCCATCATACATTTATTTGCTGATTGACCTGCTAGTGCTCTTTGAGACATCTCATGCTCTGCTTTGACGAATGTGCAGAGCATGTTGGGCATACACAGTATTGAACACTTTTGGGTTTGTTGAATTTTCCAAGCCATGAAATAGCATAACAAGTAGTTAGTCTGCTGTCCCTAGGAGGTACTAGACATGCCTGCTCTGTGGAAGCTGTTAATGCACACAGAATGCTGTGTGGTTCTTCACTTTTTCAGTGGTCGGTGTTGCAGGGTGGTTGTGAATGCTTTCTCTGCTTTTACGAATGCACGGCACTTCACTAGGGCTGCTTCCACGGCCCGTGTCTGAATCAGGCAGGTGGTGGAGTTACTTTCCATTCTGACAGCTATTAGAAAGGCCTCCACTAGAATGCTGCATGCAGTTCTGGGCACTGCCCTCCAGGAAAGACATGGATTAATCACAGAGAATCCAGATGAAAGCAACAGCAATGTCTAGAAAGTCTAGTTTAAGTAGCAGGATTTGCAGTTGGTCTGGATAGAAGAAGGCTGAGGGGAACACTTTCAGAAGTTTTCACTGATAACTGTTTTTATATGTAGATAAAATAAGGCATGTAAAAGCTTTAGTTGCAGGAAGAAAGGGGCACAGCCAGGGAACTCACTGGAACTCCAGTTTCACTATAAATGCCAAAACCATGCAGGATGTATCTGTAGAAGCCCAGCTGATCATCCCTTGGAATGTGGATATGGAATGTGTAATTCTTAGGACCCCACCCAGGATAACTTTACAGACAGAAAAAGGGAATGCAGCTTTGTTAGACATGTCTTGTCTATTCATTGTGAATAAATTCATTGTGAATTTTATAAAACAGAAAATGGTCATTGATTAACTAGAGAAAACAGATGACACTGTAATCACTAAAACAAACAAACAGCAGGTCTCTTACTTTCCCAAGGCTGTGAACAGTAAGCACTTTCAAACAACCTCTTTTCTGTTTATTCCATCTCAGCTGTATTTTGTTAAGTTGACAAAGTTCAAGTTTACCTGTTTTCATCTCCCAGTGTGTTCGCTCCAAGTCATTTTGAGGAACTCTTGTTTTGTCTGAGAAACATGAGAACCCTCTCTGCTATCTCAAAACGAATTCCTATCTCTAGGGTTTCCAATCCTGAACTCCTCTTCCCCCATTTGGGAAGACTTCGTTGCAAAGATCCTTTGTCTCACCACACTCCTCCTTTGTCCTCACAGCTGTACATCAGGCAAACCTTTGAGAGCCTGCATTGTCATATGCTGACTGTGTTAGACAAGAAAAGTGAACAAAAATCATGCAGTGAAAAAACCATCACTTTAAACCTTCATAAAGCCTGAAAACTCCCTTTTGTGGTTTTTTGTTCTTTGCTGATGTTTTCAGATTGGACTGGAATTCTTAAACAGAGAGAATTGCCCTGCTCTGTGAAGTTAGAGCTTGGCTAGGGCAAGAGGAGCTTTGTGACCTGAGTGGACATGCTTCACGCATGCCAAGCCACTTCCTTGAGAGCTACGGTGTAGTCAGGATTAGTGAAACTTGGTGTCTGTGAAAAGTGCTACACTGTACATTACATGCAGCATTCATTACTGCAGTGTGTCACGGCAAACCACGGAGAACTACCACTGATGCACTGAAAACAAATGTGCTGAGAAGCTGCCTTCATGACTTGCCTGATGGAGACAGGCTGACTGCATTCTAAGGGGACCAAGACACCTTGAATGAGGTTCTGGTGCCCACAAAGCTACATCTGACAGCAGCCCGATGGTATTAAAAAAACTGGGATCATATGTATCTCTGAGTGCAAAACCAATGTGGGCTTGTAGGGAAGCTCGGTGGTGCCAGTGGATCACTTCCTGAGCTGCTCCCAGCTTGCACACCCTGGAGAAAGGCATTTGGTAAACAGGGGGCATAGAAACTGGCATCCAGGTTTGTCTGATCTTGTACTTCTCAGGCTTCTTCAGCCTGAACAAACTGAGGCATTTGGGTGAACTGGGTGGTTCTAAATGCCCTCTTCTCTCCTGCCAGCAGCTGGGATGATGCCAGTGACTTGGCCATAATCCTGCTCACCTCAACGAGACGTGCACTGAATCCAGTGCTTGGCATGACCCCCATTTGTATCCTTCATTTGCCCTAGCCATGAGCAGTATTTCAGAGCTAACTGCAGATCTTCCTCCAAATGCCTTGGGATGTAGAATTTCAGTACCAGACAGGTCATGAAAAAAAAGGCCAAGTACCATCTCATGGCAACTGGGGGCATTTTCAGATGCAGGTCTTCTGACCAGTAGGTCTTGGAAGTATGGGACTGGAGAAGAATTCAGATGCACTGGCCACCTCTGGTAAACCTGGGGCCCTTGCCACTCTTGGTTTGTGGCTGCTGGTGAAGACCAGACAACAGAGGTAAGGAGGAGCTTGGGGCTGACACTTCGTGGGAGATTTGGTAAAAAATTATTGAAGGACAAATCCATGGGGCTTTAAAGAGCCTCAAAAGTGAGGTAGGGGAAAGATTTGGCAGCAGTGTTAAAACTTGATACCACAAGACTGGAAGGCAGCTCTCCTGGGCTGATTGCAGACTTGGAGTAGCTCTAGTGGCTGTCACTGGATGTATAGGGCAAATTGACAGGGAGTGAAGTAAGACACGGGATTAGTAGGTGCATTGATATAGATGGCATTTGTGGAGAATTAGCTTTTATAAAGTGCCCAGGACTGCAGCCACAGGTCCCCAGCAGTGCTGGTAGTGGGGCCAGCCACACAGAGGCCTGAGGGGCCATGACTTGGTCTGGCTGAGCCTTGAGGCCCTCCTGCTCTCCCTGTCCCAGTGCTGCAGCACTCCTCCCGGGACTGAGATTTTCCAGCCGCAGTCTCAGGGTGCTTTACAGTGTCCTGGATCCCCAAGAAGATGAGTGCACATCTTGTGGGGTTTCCCAAAAAGGCATTTTGCCGAGGCGTCTGGCTCGGCACGCTGAAGGACGTTGCCACGGGACAAAAGGCAGGCTCCAGCGTGTCTGAATCGTTAAAAAGCAGGAAAGACCCTTTGGAAGCAAATGCTGCCCTTGCTGCCGCCCTCCGCAGCGCCCCGCAGCTGCCCTGGGGATGGACGGAGCGCACTTGCCATCCCGAGTGCGGGCGGAGGGTAAGGACCGACCAAAGCGGAGCCCGGGGCGGGGGCCGAGCCGGGCGCAGCTGTTCTCGGCCGGGAGGGGCGGCGGGGCCGGCCCCCGCTGAGTGACGGCCGGGCCG